>JARHVA010008228.1:22500-425000 GCA_037957365.1 Torreya grandis | reverse complement strand
GAGCTAATGGTTTCATCTCGCATCAAGCAGTGGTCACATTTCAAATTCAAATCATTCTTTTGGGTTGACCCATCCATCTCACATGTTGGTGGTGTAATAAATTTTCCAAAGAGTCTCATATAAATATAAAATACCTGTAATCTTATTACCCAACTAAAAGTAATTTATAAATTATAATACACTTGCACATTCGAAGGCACTACCCTATTCTTCCTAATTTACAAATTCATCACAAGGAGAAAGTCTTATCTAAATTTGAAGCACCTCAATATAAAAGCTATAGTTACCAATTGTCAAGTATTGAAATATGAATGACAGGTTTCACACATTTAAGGATCACTACTACGCACATTCACCTAATGGGGATAACTACATGAATTTTTAACTCCTTCAGAGTATTGGATATGTAGGCAACACTTGACCATTCAATGGGGAGTGGTTGGGGTTAGCTCAATTAATATTTATTCCCCTTTTTCATGCCTACTTTTGTCATTAAAATTTGACATATGGTTTCAAGTGAAGGAGATATACTTTTGTGAGTCATGCATATACTCAAATCTTGGGATCACATACATAGTTTAAAGACATATAGATGCACCTACATATGTCAAAATAGAGATAATAGAGATGTAAAATCCACATAGATAATCATTAGGCTGGGAACATAACCTCTTATGGTATTGAACAGAGTCTAACAATACTATCTAGGCTCACATAGAAATCTAGATCCTGATCCAAGTGGCCCACATTCTAGTTTTCCATCCTTATTTCCACCTTGTAGTCTCAATCCTTCATAGAACAACTAACCTTCAAGCATCTTATCATCTTTAGTAGTTTTCATATTTATCAAGTATAATTATCACATCAAATTTAGTCATTTACATTCATATTTATTCTTAATTGTTATACATTATAATATGAACTATACACACATTTCACCAATATGTTTTATCTTATTTTGGATTAATTATATTTATCAAGTATAATTGTCACATCAACTTTAGTCATTTACATTCATATTTATTCTTAATTGTTATACATTATAATATGACTATACACACATTTTATATCTTTTTTAACATTATAATTAATCCAAAATAGGATAAAACATATTGGTGAACATGAATATCACCTCGAGCATAGCCAAATCTTAGGTTTATCTTAGGGTTTTAGACTTCTTTCTAGGGTTTAATATGTTTGTATTAATGTTTTATATTATATATATGGGAAAAAATATTTATAAACTATATTTTATATTAATTCTAACCCTAATAAGATAAAAATTATGTATATACTTCATATTATAATATATAAAAATCAATCATAAATTTTAATGTAAGGGACTAATGCTGTCTTGACAATTACACTTGATAAATATGGAAAGTACTAAAGAGGATAAGATATTTAGTGCTTAATTAAGATGTGAAGGATTGATATTGTATAAATGCAACAAGAAGGATGAAAAACTAGACCACACACTACTTGGATCAAAATCTAGATCTCTATGTGTGCCTATACAATATCATCAACTTTAGGTTAGTACCATCAAGGAATATGTACCCAATCAGATGGTTCTGTCTCTGTAGATTTTATCTCTCTATTTTGATAGAGCTAGGTCCACTTATTTGTTTTTAAGATCTATGTGTGATCTTGAGGTTTGATTATGTGCATGACTCACATAAATCTATTTTCTTTAATTTAAATCTTAGTTCCACTTACAATGATAGAATAAGCCTACAAAAGGGAAAGAAAGTGGGTTGAGCTGACACCAACCACTCCCCATTGAATGGTTGAGCACTAAATACATATCAGATACTTTGAAGAGGGAATTCAAACCATATGTATCTCTTCCCATTAGGTAAGTGTGTGAAATAATACTTATTGAATGTATGCAACCTATATTCTAGATTTCATTACTTGGAAATTTATAAATTTGGCTTGGCTTTTGAAGTGATTCAAACTTGGTTAAGACCTAATTCTTGTGACTAATTGATAATTTGGCAAGAATATGTCAATGCCTTTGATTTTGAAAGTGTTAGAGTATGCTTAATAGATGCTAGTTAGATAGGTAATAGGCTTATACCTATTTGTATTTATATGAGACTCTTTAGGTAATTTATCACACCACTAACACACTAGATGGATGGGTTGACCCATAATAATGATTTGTATTTGAAATGTAACCATTGCTTGGTATGGGAAAACAATTTTAGACTTAATCATTATCGTAAGATGGTATGTTTTTAGTTTGATGTTATTATATAGGAGATAAGAAGACCGATCTAATGATCTAGAGATGTTTTATTAAGATAAATAACTACTTTGACATAGACTATGGGATTTTATATAGGTGAATGAGAGAAAATTGAGAAATTTAGGCTTGTATAAGGCACAAAGATGTAAGATAATGATGAATGAGAGTGATGTATGTATGTATGAGTCATGTAGGGTGAATGCAAGTTAAAATTGATATTGGAAAGTATCAATTACTAGATTTTCATGTCTAAGAATTCCCCCATTTTACTCTTGTATTCAAATGCAATACAATACTAGAGTTAAAGGATAAAGAAATAAACATAAGTGTGCACAAACTTTGTCTTTTATAAATGCTCCAAACATGTAACCTACTAAAATTAAAACTATAATGAAAATATAGTAGTCAATGTCTTCAGGAATAAAATCTAAAAATGCATAAATTAAAACTTGAATCTAAGGAGCAAAGAAAGAGCACACCTATAAGTGGGTGAATTGTGTTTCCCTATAATTTATTAGAGATGATGCTTCCTTATTGAATCATTGGAGAATGGTTCCTCTTGATGAACCCTTTTGGATAACTAGGGGTGATCAATCCCCAATTTATGTAACTAAGTCAAAGGCCATGGATTGAGAAGGAAAATTCCCCCGAGCCTCATTGGAAAAAAACAAAGGGAATAATACCAAGGCCATTGGGCATCATATAAACCTTAACCATACTAACCCATGCAACTAATCTTTCACTAATCTTGTAACCCCAAGATGGAAAGTAGAAGCCACATTTTGAACTTGCTATGCGTAATGTTAGGGCCATCAAGCATCACTAAACCTCAACTAAATTACATCAAAAAACATGAATAAAACAATGTGTAAAAACTTATAAATTCAATACTGCTCACTTTTAGGTACCATCGATCATGTTTACAAATAAATAACTATAATAATTTGTATGTGCATAGATATTGTAAAATACCAATGAATCTATGCCAACTAGTAACTGTAATAGTGAGAATATGGCTTGTGGTCATCCCCATAACCTAATATAATCAATGATAATCATTTTATATAATTATATGCATCTAAATGATACATGTGTTGAATATAAAAACATGTATCTCATGATGCTAAAAAATAAGTGCATCTGCCTCCAAATTTATATGAATATGCAAATATATGAAAACTTGTAATTTATTTTCCTATAGAACTATGTGCATTTTCATGACATATGCACTCAAGTGTGTTTGAATATTTACTCATGTCATTGTAAATTGAGTACATATGCATGGCATATGCCTTAATTTTTTTCTAAAATATATAAATATATGTCTCAAAATCTGAATTTTCTTCACATGGAGGTCTTTATGACAAGCCCAATAGTATACCCCCTTTTGAGGTGAGGTATGTAGCTTGTGAGTCACTCATCCAAAAAAAAGAGTTAATTACATCATTTTATGTTAATATTTAACCAAGTAGGATCATGAAAACATGTCATCATAATAATGTATGTGTTGTCACCATTAATTGGAGATAATATGAACGATTCCATATTGTTGAAAATAATATGGAACAAATCACATCTCCAATTAGTGATGACAATTATAATCACTACAAATTATTAGTGAATGTATGTGTCATCAAGGAATCTATGAAACATATGGAATGCAAGGCACACAAGTGTCATCTCAAGATAAATGTATTAATTAGGAATGTAGTAGTAACCATCATTTATAAATGCACTAAATAAGACTATGCAGTAAAGGTGGGTGATATCTATCATAGAACACACAAAAATGTGGAGGTGATGATTTTAGATACTAAAATATGATATTAAATAATGACAAGATTGACACATATTTACCATACATAACTTTCATGCACAAATATGGTCTTAACCCACCACTATCTCACACCTACATGATACCTTATGAATTTAATCCTTCCATTCTTCTATTACACTTCTATAGGAAACTCACCATCTATTTTAAACCTGATTACTATCCTACACATACAAATCCAAACCTTTAGTTTAATCCAAATGTACATGGGTCAATATTATTAGACTATTTTAGTACCACCTATTGATATTGGACTAATCCTGATGATACTAATCCTCTCACAACAAAGCCTAATTTTTAAAATCAAATCCTTCTTTAGGTTTAACCTATCTTTTTATCATGTTAGTGGCATGATAAATCACCCAATTGGACTCATATATATGTAAATAAAGGCCTCACTTGATAGGGGACTTTTCAATTATCTAGTACACTTCTATAAACTATTGCACATTGAGAAAATATGCTCTATTCTTCCAAATTTTGAATTAATCACTAGGAGAAATAAAAATCTAAGTGTGAAGCATACTAAATCCAAGTCAAATTAAACATTATCAAGTATCAAATCTAAATCATTAGTTGCATTCATATAGTGAAGGAACATAATTGCATAATTAAACTAGTTGGGAAAACTATGTTTAGATTGATTTCCCTCAGATTATTGGATATGTAGGTAGTATTCAATCATCAAGAGGAGTTATCGGGTTTAGCTCAACCCATTAAACTTTCTTATTTTTTAGGTCTTTTTACCTCACAAGTATACCAAGGGTTTCAAGGTGAAGGAGGCTAGTTTTTGGAGTTGTGTGCATTATCATGGTTTGGTTTTGCACATAGAAATATTTCATAGCCAAGTTAAGGTGAACACATGGTAATATGCCCTTATTTTAGCACATGTCACTATCGACCACTACATGTCACTATTTATAATTGATACTAACTCATATCTGATAGAACTAACCCTACATAGACAAAAATACAATCCTAGAACTTGATGATTCATAGGTCCGCTTCAACTTGTTTTCCACTACTAAAACACAATCATAGTAAAAAATTTAGTCAAAAAATATAAGTACTCATCCCTTTATTATAATACTATATTAGCATATGTCACTTGTAAAATGATTACAATTAATTCAATACTTTACATTTAGATGTATGCTTAAATAACACATATATAAATTTGAATTATTCTACTAGTTCTATTCTATTAGTGTTTTTGAAACTAAATTATCATAAAATAATATCATGGCACCACACACAAATAGAGAGTTATGTGATATGGATCAAAACACCTAAAAAATTAGCAAACTCAACAAGCTCAACAAGCTCAATAGACAATATTGTGGATATGATGAAACAAATAGAATCATAAGCATTGACACTCAATGCCAGACATAATGCAAGGAAAAACATACAAGGGACATGGATTTTCACAACAAACAAGGCAAAGGGGCCACACACAAGGGACATAAATATATTATAACACACAATACCAAGGGGCCACAAATAAGGACACAAATATTTCATAACAAACAAGGCCAATGGGACCAAAAAAATACAAGTGATTACTAGCCTGTCATGAAATAAAAATAACATCAATGAAGCATAAAAAATACACACTAGTCTACCCTATCAATGTATGCCAATGAAACACTCAGTAAAGTAACATATCCATGAGCACTATATAAAGTGTGAGTAATAGAAATACATGTGTAAGTAATCACTAAAAAATAACATGGTAAAAGGTCATATAAAGATAACATTTATCAATATAACATATGTAATAAGATTCCCTCAACATTGGCATGGCCTTTGGGTATATGATAGTCCAAATTTATGTGTCCATATACAATATGTATCTATATATTTTGCATGCCACTCATGTATACTATGAGTTTAATTTGCATATGAAAAAGGCTATGTAATATACTAAACATGTGATAAATAACATATGAAAATAATGTAGATAAGAAACCATGTCATGCTTAGGTCATGATTATTTTTTGAAATATTTAATTATTTTTAATTTTTTTGAATATATATTTTTTATATTTTTGAATTATATTTGTAAATGTAAAAGATGTTTATCAGTTATCCTATAAATGGAATAATCATGTTCAATGCCTATATCATATGGTATAACAATAAATTTTAATGAGAGAAAAGTGTTATGTGCAAATGTTGCAAAATTTGAATCTAAAAAATGATCACATGTTGTATTGCAACACTCATTATCACTCATATGGTATTATGTATGCTAAGTGACTCTCAAAATCATAAGAATTTTTGGAATATATGGTACATTAATAGAATGTATTGGTGCCTATTTTCACTATGAAACACATTAAGCTATTTGTGATGCTAATTTAGTACTTTCTATTGTAGATAATGGCCTCTATGTTATGTATGGCTCTCTGATGTAGTGGGAACTAAATAACTAATCATCTATGAGAATCTACTACTCTCCTTTGAACTAGGTGTATATAAATATCCTATATAGGTAACCACTAAATTTGTATAATGATCTTGAATAGGTGTGTTGGCATTAAAATTTGTTAGGGGACAAATTATTACATTTTCATCAACAAAATGGGGAATGAAGTCCCTCTCCTATTGAAAGGAAGAGATACCTTTACTAAAATCCCAAAAATATATTGAAAAGGAAATATTTATAAGCAAAAAGGTGTAATCACGGGGTAGTAATTTTAACCTAAAAGTACAAAAATGAATTTTTAGTAAGGAATATTTATAGAGAAAGAGAGAAATAGAATGTTTTAGATGATAAATTCATCAAGTTAAACACTGAGACTTGATAAAAGTATTGAAATAAAAATAGACATCAAAGGGGAAATGTCTCTCATTCAACGGTTGAAAAGATATATTGATATTCTTAAGAAATAAAACATAAACAGAAAGATTTCCTAGCATTAATAATAGAGATGAGTAACCCTCTATATTTTCTAACAAAAATAATAAAAATATTGATTTTATTCCCACTGAGATTTCACTTATATTCAAAATATCAATCACAAATCTAGATAGAAATTTGTAACCTAATTTCTTAGCCTTAACAATTTAAAGATAATAATAATAACAATTCATAAATGAGGATCAAACAGATTGAATTAAGCATATATAAATAATGCAAAAGGGATCACTAACACAAAGTTTAGAATAACCTCCTTGTATTGATCTTCATGGAGTAGAAAATCCAATCTCTCTTTACAAAATCTTTGCCCAACATCTCTCTATTTATAACCTTAATTATGACATTTTATCTTGTATTTATAGGTAAAATTAGGTGTTTATGGTGCTTAACCACATTTTTTTCCTTTTTACAGAGTTGTAAAAACATCAACAATAAATTACAACTTGAAAGGGTATAAAAGTGTGTTGAGAACTTGACATTGCTTGAAATGTTTTTTTGGTGTTTTTACACTGCTTGAAAAGGTATATCCTTAATTTTTAAAAATTGAATAATCAAGTTGTAAAAATTATAAGAGACATAATTTATAAAAGTAACAACATACATTGGCAAAGGGAAATACAATGTGACAATACAAGGTAGTTATAAAAATAAGTGTGAGAAGAAAACTTTGGAATGCTGAGAATGACTTCAATATTTTTGTTGCTTTGTTGATAAATATTTTTATTTTATAAATTAATCAAATATTTAAATAAAAACCCTTACCAAATATTTATCAAGAATAGTTGTATACCTATATGCAATATCTTATGAGAAATTTGACTCCCTTATTTCTTGAAATTTGTTTATTGTCAAGTCAAGATTATCTACATTGACTTGAAATTTGGCCATTGATGAAGTAATTCATGATCAAATAAAGACACGGGATTCAAAACTTCATGAATGTGATTTTTCAGTTCTTTTTATCACATATTCTACTAAAATATTATTTCTATTTTAATCTTTGTCATAGATGCAATGACATTTAAATTTTTTAACTTCTGCATCAATTTCTATCATTATGTCACTCCTAAGTGACCTTGCACTATTTAATTTCTTGATGCATTATTGAAGTGATTAAATTATAAAATTTGTGGCCCAAATTAACTCAATATGATAAATATCTTATTCTTTTTTGATTACTCCTTCATCAATAAGATCATGAAAGGGATATTTTGAGAATTTAATCAATTTGGGGATGACCTCTTCTCAAATATGTATTTCTTTTGTATACCCAATTTCCTTTTTTGTTATCTATTGAAATTTTGACTGGTCTTTAGAAATAATTATTACTTCAACAAAATTATTGAAACTCCCTGATCAATGATCTTTTTGATACAATATTTTACTACATTACCCAATTAGCCTATTTATTTTACTTTATTTAATGTTTCAACATGAAGACTTGACAAAAAAAAGTATTGGCTTAACTATTCTAATCAAACTCTATATAAATGAATTAAACTACTCCACATATTCTTTGAATTCATATTTTATTCCTTTATCTTTGTCTATTTTCTCAAAAATAGTTCAAATTATAGCTGCATATCTTCTTTCATCCCTTCTCTGATAGATTTTCCCAAATGAACTCTTGATACCTAATATTATTATACTTTGATCTCTGATTTATCTTTCTCAACTGTAGGAATTGCCACATATACATATTTTTCTCCTCTTTCATCTATTACCATTCACAAGATGGTTTTCTATTTCCTTGATCTTTTTGGAAAAGGAATTGAAATTATTAGGGTCTAAAAATCAATCTCTTCAGGGTTAAAAATTTTACTTCTTTTATTTACCACTTTGAACAACCAATATGATGTTGTGCTTGAAGAAGCAGGTGGAAAAAAAATTTAGATTTATGGGGCCAACATTTCTAGGGTAGAAGAATGTGTTCTTCCAATTTAGACAACTTAAAAATATGTTTCTCCTTATTTTTGTTTGCTAACTGCATCAATAGTTCTTGGATAAGAAATAATATGCATTTCAAGATTTGAGGGAGAAGAAGAAATAGGAGTAATTTATTAAAGTGGTAAAAAGGATGATATAGGGTGAACAATGTTATTAGAATTAAGGAATTGTTGAGTTGTATTTTCTACAAGCTCTTGGGACTGTGAAAAGCTATCAACATGAACTTCTTGAGAAATTGAGGGATTAGAAGAAGAGGATATATTTTCACCTAACATTTTTATCTTGAAATTTAGAATCCTTCATAGTGGAATATCATTTTGGATAGTTTCTAGTTCTTATGCTTTTTATATCACTAAGAATTTTCTACTTGGACCTGATTCAATTTCTTTCTCTATTTCAACATGTTTGTAGAAACTACCAAATTCATTTTTCCAAGGAGGTGTAAGGAAATAAATATTCCCAACATCAATTCCTTTACTCCTTAACCACTTGAGATTTCTTTCAAGAACTACCCTTATTCTACTTCTGAAGGAAGTAGATTCTTTCTTATCCTAATGAACCACATGTAGTGGTTTTGATGTAATGCCCTTTGGGATCTAACATGACTTCATCATCTACCAATTGATTTGGTATTTTTTATACCAAATTTGATTATCTTTTTATCATAAACTATGAATAGTCCCTGATCCTGACCATTTTTCATCATCGTAGTCCATCTAGAAATCTTTAAAGTGAGAGAGATGTTGAAATGAAGGCCTAAGATTATGTTCAACCCCTTATATCAAACACAAAAATATTTTCAAAAGTCTTGAGATTATAATGGGACATATATTTCTCCACTATTATAGCTTTAATTAATGATGGACAAGTGTACCTACTAATAGAAATTGGAAATTTGACACATGTCCTGTGTCTTCTTGTCAAAAACTTATATGTTTCAATAAGTTATCTCACTAGCTCCATTAATTCCCACTTATCACTGACATACTGTAGAATCATGTATGGAGAAATTTCATATCCATTAATTCTCAAATAACTAAAATTTAGGAATTGTATGAACCAAGTTCCCTATCTAGCTATTTCAGTGGTAATTGCCACTGATATCCTTATGCTAAAAAGTTATTTTCTGAATAACTAAATGAAATAATCATTCACTCTCCTAAAGTGTTGGGTGATTTATTTCAATGAAATTTGGGGATAAAAATCATATAATTTTGTTTTCTTTAAGTCACCTACCATATGAAATCCACCAAAATATCTTTGACTAGAAACAACATAGACAAGATATGAAGTCATATAAAATTTTGATGTAATTTTTACTTCCATTGGCTATCTATGGATTGCATCACTGATTAGTTATCCCTAATTAGGATATTGATTATTTTTGTGAATGATCCAAATGAACTTGTACATCCATGTCTAAATTTTTTTAGATATTAGATTCCCCAATATTATGTGAAATAGTGTTATTATGTCATTTATCTCATTCTTACAGTCAAATCTTAAAAGATTCTTTGGGAGTCATGTATAAGAGTGCCTTGGTTTGATCAACCATTCATTGTTGAATTGTTTAGCACATGAGATAATATTATCATCCTAAATTTTTTTAGAAGAATCATGAGTTAGATTTATAAAATATTATCTATATATTATATGCAACATAATATATATGTATTCTAGAGCCAAAATTGCCACTAATTCACCCTATGAGTCTCTCATTTCCATTATTTCTAAATTATAGTGTTTATCTATGAAAAAAACTAATTTAGAAGATTAAAATGTAATTGGAAAGGTTGCAGCTTGTGCCAATCCACTGTTGAAGATATTTTGACCAAATTTAATTTTAGGTACTGCATTCATTCTCTCCCAAAATCTATCTAAGTCAATTTGACCTAGATCAATATATGAAATGTTCTCCACATTGGATTCCAATGGTAAATAAGGAATTATTACCTAAAAATGGTACTTCATAGTTGTTTTACCTTTGTTTGGAATTGGATTTTCCAGAGTAGAGGATGGAGACATTAAATTTGTAGAAAAATTGACAAATGGTAGGTACTCACATAATGATATTTTATTTGTAAATTGATAAAACAAAATAAATTAAAACAAAATAAGTTATTTAATTGCACCTAAAAATCATACTCACAACTTTGTCCATGTAAATTTACTTTAGTGCCTCTTCAATATCACCCAATGAATTTCATCATCCTACTTGATTTTCCCATTCATGGATTTTACTTCCCCTGAAGAGTCATATAATTACCACATGCAAATAAACTAAAAATTTAATTGTTATTTTTATATTTTATTTGTATTTTTACCTCATAACATGGTTGTATGGACTCAAATGATGAATAAAAATAAACCAAAGAAAATTCATCTCTCTTCTTTTTCAATTAAAAAAAAAACTCACTCCTCTCTCTAGACTATATGACCTCTCTTTTATAGGAAAAACAATAAAAATTGCTCAATTATTTTATTTTTTATTTTTATAAAATTTCAAATGCATATGAGTTTTATGACTGTATAACCTCCTTGGTAGCCTAAAAAATTAAAAAAATATTTTTTTTTGCTTTTAACAAATCATCTCTCCTTTCATAGGTTGTATGGCTTGCTTGCTACAAGAAAAAAACAAAATTATTTTTTTATCTGATCTCTTTTTATGACCTATACTCTTCACCTTGGGATATACAGTGCCATATAACCTCCTTCAAGTATGAAAAAAAAATTGATTTGATTTATTTATGTTCTAAATTTTCACTTCTCTCTCTCTCTCTCTCTTATGCCACATGGTCATATAACCTCTCACTTATAGTAAAAAAAAAAAAAAAAATCTTATAATCTTTGTTATTTCCTCTATGGCATCATACAACCCTCCCTTAATAGGTGAAAATAGAAAAAATATGATTTATTCCCCCTCTTTAAAATCTATATGATTTTTTGGGTTGTACAATTATACAAATCCTCCTTGGGGTAAATAAAAATAAGTAAATAAATAAAACCCTCCCTCCTTGGCTATACGACTTTTTCCTATATCAAGAATAGTTGCAATTTGATTTTTTATTTTGAATTCTTCAATTCTTACCCTATACCAATGGTGACATACAACTTACCTCTTGAAAAAACACAGAGAATGATTTTTGATTTGGTGCTGAGTGGATATTTGCAAAATGATTTGGAGCTTTTGCATGCTTGAATGGTGTGTAATGAAATCAAAATTTTTAGAAGTGAAGAAATTTTATTTTAACATGACTTAAGAAGTGATAATTACATTTGCATATAATGGGGAAAATAAAAATCAAATTGCATGGTTGGGGGAAGTATAAAGCTTATGTGTACGATAGTGGAAAATTTTAATTGCATGATTCGGGGAAGTGCTAAAACTAATTTACATAGAATGGGGAATTATTTGAGGTAATTACATGATTCAAGATTTTAAAAAGTGAATTATAAATTAAAATAATTAAAAATTATTTTGATTGATTTATTATTTTTAAAATTTGAAATTGCACCGCATGAAAAATTATAAATACAAATTGAACGACTTGAAAAAGTGACTGGGCAATTTTGCAAAACTTGGGGAAAAAAAATCACTTACACAACTTGAAAAAGTTTAATAAAATTTTGCATAGTTGTGAGAAAAGCTAACAACCTTTTACATGACATGGGGAATTGAAAGAGCATTTTCATGATTCAGGGAAAATAAAATGTTTTGTTCGTAATTATAAAATTTTCAATTAAATTAATTAATTAATTTTTTATTTTAAAATTTTTGAAAATTTTAGGCATAAACCAAAAAAATTTGCTAAATTTATTTATTTTTGCCAATTTTTAAATAGATAAAAACTATGAAAACAACTAGATCTAAATGGGATTTTAAACTATAAGGGATAGAAAGAACTTAGACTCTAGTTTTATAGACAAGTATTTTATCCATTGGGAAATAGAGTATAAAATTTGATTGCAACTTGATCAACTGAGAAGTAACTGAACTTTGATAAAATAATGGATCCTCAAACCATCATAATGCTATCACATCAATGGATAGTATACGTGAGGACATTAGTTACTCAATTTGATATATGCGATCACATATCCCAAAGGATAGTGTATGCAAGGGTATTTTTTGTTATGTGTTTTCATATAGACTAAAATGCAAAGAGATAAATTTCTCCCAAATTTTTATGATTGATTTTAGATACAAAGACTGGATAAAACTTGTTAAAAACTTGATTGAGGATAAAATTTAGTCATCATGACACTTTAATTTATGTAATTCTCACATTATAGAATGATTTAACTAGAATGAACTATGATTGGAGAGGAGAAAAAATTAAAGGTGAATAAGGATTTACCTATACATGTGATAACAACTTATTGGGTTATATAGTCATTGAATAGAGACATAGACTACATAAGAGAGAGGGAATCTTAATGAGATGGACCAATAGATAGGAAAAAAATGAAAATTAAGGAATGAACATAACACAATCCAAAATGAATGACCAAAAAAGAAATATGACCAAAATTATATTCACATATATACAAACAAAGGACTGCCTATTTCTCACTAGAAATAATGTTTGAGATATTGTCTATTAAAGGGCAACAAAAAATGAGTTCCATCATGATATTCCAAATAAAAAATGTTATTAAATATAGAAGTGGATGATTTTATATGGGTCAATCTGTAGTGAATAAAATTTCCCATGACTTCCTTTTGGTTCTCTGTGACTATCCTAGAGTAAGACCAGGTCCCTTGGAATTCTTTTTTCTTCACCTTCTTATCAAAGAGAACCTTAACATGGGCCCAATGTTTTGAAATTATATTAACTACCTATGTCTTTTATTCTTTCAATTATTGTAGGTAGAAAATTGTTTTATCTAATGGGATTTTAAATTTTGGATTCTCAATAGCTATAGATATCTATAGGGAAAGTAACTCAGGATTTATATGAATTAAAACATCTATTTCATATATAAACTAAAATGGGGACATACTAATAGACTTTTTAGGTGTTATGTGATCTAACTAAAGATAATCATGGATATTTTTATGCCAATTTCTTTGATTTTTATCAACTATTTTATACATGATTGTGAACAAGCTTTTGTTGCTTGACTCAATCAAACCATTTCCTTTGGGTAATAATTTGATGAATGGGATAATGAAATTTCATACCCATAATAGAATGTGATAATTTTTTAATAATAAAAGTTAGGAGCATTATCTATGTCTATCTTTTATGGAATCCCATATCACACCAAGATGTTTTCTTTAATGAAATTACATATGACCTTTGAAGTTGTCTACTATGAGGAATCACTTTTACCTACTTAATGAAGTAATATGTTTATATGAGGACATGTGTGTGACCTATGATTGAATGAGGGTTCAATGTCCCAATGAAATCTGGTCCCCACTATTGAAAATGTTTTTATACTATCATTGGTTAAAGAGGAAGTTCTACCAATTTAGGTTTTCCTACAAATTGTTGACATGCTTCACACTTTATCACCCATTCGTATGAATCTTGAAAAGGAGTTGGCCAATAATAATGGGATTTGAGTATTTCATAGTCTATTACTCTGGTAGAAAAGTGTCCTCCATAATATTTATCATGAAAATCTTGCAATAGATTTGTTTATTGTTCTTTATCGACACACCTTAGGAAGAAACTATCAATGCTTTTCTTAAAAAGAGTGTCATCCCATATGACATATTTGTTGGCCTATAGCTTGATCATATTGTATTGCTTAGAAGTCAAGTTTGAAGGACATTCCCCATATTTTAGGAAGAAAACAATTTGGGAAAAATATTCATTAGTATAATCAGCAAAAAATACTAGAGGAAATTCATTATTATCTCAATCATCAGAACTTGTTGAAGAATTTTACTGAAGGTTTCCCTACTCCACCATGAGTTGACATAGTCAATTTCCTCAAAATTGATTTGTGGGATTTATCTCTAGATCATACTCTTGAACCTTGGTTATCTAATTTCCTCTTTTAGAACTAGGTCCCTATTGAGTCAAAATATATTTGATAGATGTACTTGGCACCATTACTGTAGAGTGTGAATGCAATATGTAATACCTAAATTGTTTGATGGATTTCACCACTACATAGATGTGTTTTTCTTCAGAAGAATATTTTAAATCATAATATTTTAGATTATAACTCATGAAGGTAAATAGAGGCTCAATATATTCTTTGTTTTTATGGAGCAATATTGATGAAAGTGTATGATCTAAATCATAATAATAAATAATGAACTCCTTAAAATTAAGATAAACTAATGCTGGTGCATGAGCAATAGTAGCCTTTAATTTTTCAAATGCCTCTTTTCCTTCATTATTCCATTTGAAATTATATTTTTATTTCATCATATCCATGATGTGTCTGGTGAGTTTATGAAATTAAGAATGAATCTCCTTAAAAATTTTACTTTTCCAAAGAAAGAATGTACCCCTAGTTTACATGTAGGTAGGGAAAGTTTTTGAATTACCTCAAACTTTTTTGGATCAATATTTATTCCTTATTTTTAAATAATATGTCCTACGATATTACCTTTAGTCACTCAAAATATGGACTTATTGGGGTATAGATAAATATTAAGTAACTGGAGTTTTTTAAAAACTTTCTCCAAATGTGCATAGTGGTCTTCTTTCTTTTTTGAAAATACCATCAGGTCATCAATATATACTACAATTATTTTATCCTTTAATTCCATTAAATTTATATCCATTACCCACTAAAAACTAGCTCCTGTATTGATTAACCCAAATGACATCTGCCTATATGTAAAAGTATCCCAAGGTGTCATGAAAGTTGTTTTGTGTTGGTCCTGCCTGTTAACTTTGATCTGATTATACCCTAAAAAACCATCTAGCATTGAAAGCATATTAGCACTAGTTACTACTTGGAGAACCTTATCCATGATTAGTAATGGATAATTGTCTTTGAGGGATTCTTGATTGAGATTTCTAAAGTTGATGTAGATTCTAATCTCACCATTTTTCTTATAGACTAGTAATATGTTAGCTACCCAAGTTGAATGGTGAATAGGAAAAATAATGCAAGCATCAAACATATTTTGTACTTAAGTAAGAATTGTTCCTACAATTTTGGGATTGTATTGCCTCTATTTTTGTCTGAAATAATTTGCATTAGGTTTAAGAGGAACTGTATGTTGAATTTATATGAGATGAAAAGATTTAAGGTCTGCATACAAATACATGAGTATGTCAATATATTTGTGAAGAAGGTTGACAAACTTTTTTTATTATTTGGTCAAATGACACTTCCCTATATTGATAAACCTAGGATGCTCTTCAGATTTAATGTTTACTTTTTCATAATTAGCAAAGTTAAGATTTCTTTTTTGCATTTTACTCTTTATGAATATATCATGTTTATCAAATAATTATTATAAAGAGACCAAGCCTTTAGGGATTTTGCTTCCTTTCAAATTGATAATGCCTTCTTCATCTTGTTCATTAGTGATCCATTTTTTTGATGTAAGATTATTATGTAAGAATGCCTTCAAGAATCATTGAAAGTATTGTTATAATGCTCATTATATGCCTAACTTCACACCAATCTAAGCCAAATCAAAGCAAAGCCACAAGTGACCATTGGAGAAGTGATATCAATATGGAGAAGCATTTCTATAAGTATCTAATGTCATATACCAAGAACAAACATCCTTATGCTAATAATTGGACATAAATTTTGACAAAGGAGGTAAAATAATTATATGTTTTTATCTATATTTTCTAATATTCTTCATTATGTTATACTCCCACTAGTTCATAGTGAAGAGTGTTTATTTTCATTGTATTGTTATGCATGGATTTTTATTATCTTCAATAAGAAAGAATTGATCAACATTTGTGTGATCTTAAGACTTTGAAGATACATAATGAAAAATTGATGGGACTATGCATCCCGTATGGCTAAGAATAATGATGTGTAACATTTAGATTTATTAAAAAGAGCATTTAAATTTTCAAGTTTAGAGTTTTATGCTTAAAATTAACATAATTTTTTATAAATTTATAGGTATCGATGATGATTGTAACAAATCACCAATGATCACAAGAATCAATAATGATCACTATAGTCATCGATAATGATCTCTGTGTCAAAACATAGTAAGCCCAAAACACAACACAAATTAAATTTTCATACTTTTTTTTTTGGTGCTTAAAAATTGGTTTATTACTTTTCTAAACTTTTTCTTGTAGGGCCGTAAGAAATTTGGGTTTGAAACTTTTTTATCAAGTGTTTTTCTTTTGAAACACATTTATTTTTATGTGGTTATAGGAAATGATGATGATCATATCAAATCAATATCGATTATAGGAATCAATGATGATTATTGAAATAATCAATGACTATTTCTCTAAGATAAAAATAGAAACTTGAGAGTTAAAAATGGAATGTTGTTTGTTGATTTTATTTTTGGCCTAAAGACAAGAGACCCCATTAACATTTTTTTAGGAACTAAGGTGGAGAAAGAGAGTCATAAACACTTCTAAGTCTTAAATACACTTTTTTTAGTGCTTAAAATTAACCTAACCAAACTTATCTTTTAGCATTTCAAAGTTTTTACAAGTGAAAACAAGGCCAAGGGGTCAAAACTTCATTCACATTTGAGTTGGTACTATTAAAAAGAACACCCAATTTAGTTAGATATCTTAAGAGATTTTTCACTTTTTGTTTGATATTTATTTATTAGTTAGTTTCAAATTTCCTAGATTAAATTCTTTGTTTGTGGAAAACCAAAAACTATTTCATGTATGCTCTCCTTAAATCTCCTATAGGGAAATTGGATGACCAAAAACACTTGGTTTATTGCATTGTTTGTTTAATATTATCTAAAATAATGTCATGTATGATCTCCCCAAGATCTGAGTAACTTGGATGATCTAAAAATGACCTCTAAAGTCTTTCCATTTTTCATTTATTTATTTTCTTGCATTTGACTTGTGGGTGGGAGTTCATCTCCTCTTCACAAGTTCTTTAGGGGTAAGTTGACCTAGGGTTTCATCTCCCATTATCATACCAATAACACTCCATGGTAGGGTATATAAATTGGGTACATGATAATGGGATTGCCTAAGGGCTAAGTGGTTAGCCTTTCTAATCTAACTAAAAACCTAGGTTAGTTCACACTAAATAATGGAATTTACTAAGTAGTACATGGATGAAGTTGATGTGCAAAATAATAGACATTTAAATAATAAGTTAGTGAGTTTGAACCCAATTACTATAATGTGTCCTTGTGTTATCCACACTTGAGACCATTTAATTCATTTCAAAACTTATATATTTTAGTCAAACCCCACTTGTTTTGGAATGTCATGCCAAATGTTGAGTGCTCCTCACTCTAAGTTTGTGAGATGTACCAATGCTTGAGGGATAGAGGGGGGCCTAAAAATGTACCTACACCTATTTTTCAATTTTTAGACTAACACTTAATTCCTTTTAAGTATTAGTATATCGATGGAAACTTTAGTATACACTACACACACCCTTGTTATTTTTAAGGATATGACGAGCCATTAGTGCTATTTTTATTTTCTTTGATTTACATGTGCGTTTTAGACTAAAATTGTTTGTGTGTATTGTCAAGTAAAAATGAGTCCAAAACCATTGCATTATTTTCACACCCCTTTAGCCTAAGAGGTGTTACTCTATCTATTTTGTTCCACACTTTTTCCTAAGAGTTTTGTTACCAAAAATTATTTGTGTTTCATTTAATTAACAAGGCATCATTACACTACCCATTTTATTTTAAACATTTGACTTGGATTTTAGTACAAAATTATTTTTTACCATTTGTTTGAAGGAGTGTTGTTACTCTACCTAAATTGCTCCAAAACATTTGTCATATTTGAAGCTAAGTTTAAAAACCATTATTATATCTTCTGTTTCAAACATGTGGTAACGCTGCCCATTTTGGTTTAGCCTATTTGCCTTATAAAATCTAAGACTTTTTACATTAAATTTGAAACTCAATATTTTGAGGTACAAATACCAAACTAATCAAGTTTACATCAAAGCCTCATCTAATTTGGGCTTAGGTAGTCTACCTTATATGTTTGGATTGTGTTACTTGGGTTGATTTCATATTTGATTTAAAGACCCTTTGCCTAGTCTTAATAGTTGTATGTCATATTATGCCTTGTTTAAATTATGTTGTGATGAGTTCTAACATCTCCTAGTTCTATTATCAAAAAATCTCTTGTGATCCAAATATCGAGTCTTTGTGAGCCAACTAATGAGTGTCTTCTAATCCAATTACCATAGCATTAAATTGTTTTCTAATTTATTTTACCGAGTTTATCCAAGCCAACTACCTTAATTTAGCTTATTTTAAATATATTATTTTAGATCAAACTTTGTTTTCAAGTCTAACCTTAATTTTCACATTAAATGATTGTAACCACCTTTGAGCAAATCATTATTTTCTTTCAAAATAGTTAGCATTTGTCCTACCTAGTCTAGATACCTTTACCACTGATTATAAATACCTTTGGGAAAATTATTAACTCATCCATAGATTACTTTTAATATTTTGTTTTACCTTTGCCACTGATTATAACCACCTTTGGGCAAATCAATACCTTTGTTAGACCGGTTTCATATTTTTATTTCACCTTTGCCATTGCCTAGTTTAGTTGTTTTACCCTTTAGACCTCTTTAAATAGAGCCAAGGGTTGTTTGTTTTAGACCTCAGTATTATTATACTTTTATACTTTTTTTTTTCACAATAACTAGTCATAGATTTGAACATGCCTCATTATACATGTAACAAGACTATGAGAACTTTGTTACTAGTGACTCTTTTGTTCAAGAGCCATATGGTGATGACATAGCTTATGAGATGGATCCATATCCATCTGATAATATTCCATACATTGAACAAAGGTTAGACCCACGGGGATAGTATTTGGTGACCACACCTTCCTATTTAGGCCAAGAAATAAAATAAATGGCACAATACCTTGCTCAAGTGACACCAAGTGTAGAACAAAGTCAACAACAAGATCCCTATTATGTTAAGAAACCAATACATACAAATTATGATCTAAATTTTTTTATCACCATTTATTATATAACATATACAAAATTCTAGTCAAGGTCATTGAAGTAAGAGCCAAATTCCTGACATACTTCCCATATGAAAGTCTGACTAGTTTGATTAGAACCCCTGGTAACATGTCTCAAAACCAAAATTTGAACAAGGGTCAACTAGTTATAATTAAGATTTAGACCAAAATGTCTCAAGAGAGCCAAAGTGCACTTGTAAAAGGGAAAGGTCCTATAGATGATCAATTATAATAGGTACAGTAAGTGTACCAAAATTATCTTAAACTAGCTCATAATTTCAATGCAATTGATATTTCAAACAAGCCACTTATAGAGCTATCTCCATTAATAGGGCAAAGAATAGATGTTTTGAGCTATGAAAATCCAAACATAGACCCATTTAGCCAAAGCATGCTGGTTGGTGACATGTCTAATGTCCTCATAACAATTGAAGAAACTACCACTCAAATAGAAGAACTCACTTTAAATGTTATTGATAGCAAGATAGTGTATTCCAATTTAAACCAAAATGGGTTTAATTTACCATAAAGAAACACAAAATATATTCCTCAAACCAATTCCATGAGTGGATTTCAAAAATAAGGGATAGGCACACCTATTTCCCAAGAACAACAAACAACCTCCACTATGCAACTAACTACTTCTTTGAGTGTACAAAAAGGAGAAACAAGCCAATAATAGACCAACTTAACACCTAAACAAGTATATAACACTACACCACCTCAATATGGGGAAATAAATGTTCTACCATAACAAACATAGACCAATATACCTTAATAATTATAAACATTGCCTAATACACAACGTGTTTCTATTTGTAAAAAAGTGCAAGTTGGTTAACAACAAAAAATTCCAAACCTTGAATAAGTGCCTATCCAATAGTAGGTGTTTAATCAATAACAAGGTTTAGATGTATAGAATATATGAAGCACAAGGTAGCATTTTTTGACCCAATGTGTATCACACATAAAATAGGGATCTAAATTTCAATACCTCCAACACTAGAGTTCTATTCAATAATGTGTTCCCTTTATATAATAGGTTTTAATGAGTATACAATGAGTTCAACCCCCACATAATGATACCAACATATCCCATAGAGCTAATTTCATTGTCATATCTATAATTCTCCATCTAAGGCTATGTAGCCAACCCAAGCAAGACTATTTTCCAATAGCAGCGTATTCTATATTAACAGTACAATCCTAATGCACAAATATATATACCTAGTCGTTCAACCAATATGATAAAAATTATTTAGTATGCCATTCCTTCATACCATGGTCAATTCAATCCACCTTTAATCATACAACCCTTACAAAAACATGCCACTCTATCCAACTTCTTTGCCCAAGAGTTGCAGTAAATGAAGGATGTAATTCAAGTCATTCAGACTAGAAAACAAACAAAGAAATTCAAACTTGATGAAATATGATTGTATCCATTCAAGATGGATTATATTCAAATACCATTTCTATCAGGTTTTGAGACACCCAAATTTGATAAATACAAGGTCAAAGTCAACCCCAAAGAACAATTAAAAGAATTATTTATTTCTTGCCAACTAGTGGCATACAATGTCATATATTTGCTTCTTCTCTTTCTAATAAGTCTATCTAGACAATCCTTGGAATGGATTTTGAGATTTTTG
Source organism: Torreya grandis (assembly GCA_037957365.1). Classification (NCBI taxonomy): domain Eukaryota; kingdom Viridiplantae; phylum Streptophyta; class Pinopsida; order Cupressales; family Taxaceae; genus Torreya; species Torreya grandis. Next base: position 403,264 of record JARHVA010008228.1, on the reverse strand, counting down.
AAGAATTTTGTACCTAAATTTGATGACTTGTCTTAGAAGTTTATACAAATTTTTAAATATAAACTCAATCATGAGATTACAGTTGTGGACTTGGGACAAGGAAAATAGAATAATGGTGAAATCTTCATTGATTATTTGCAATGATGGAGACCACTATCAATTTTTTTCATTCATAATTTTCTAGATAAATAATTGGCTATGATTTTTTTGATCGATATTATGGTTTATGAGGTCCCTTCCCAAAAACATAATAACTCAAAAATCAAAATGTCCTGGCTTAGTAGTATAATTGATAAGGCAAATGACCCATATACATTAATCAAAACCAGCTAAATTATAGTATTAAAATACTTCTTATTATCAATACAAACATAATAAATCCCTATAAAAGGCTTAAAAAACTATAGCTTACCCTTATTTTCTATACTCTAAGAATGAAGTATCCTGGTAGGAGAACTTGGAATGAGACATCCTTTTTTATTGCTTCTTACAACTATCCATTCTTATTCACTACCCAAATTATTTAAATCTAAATTTGAAAATTTATAATTTTACATCGAAGAACCTTTATCAACCTTATTCTTGATAACTTTATCCACATACATGTTATTAGTTGACTTGATCACCTCACAAACCTGAGAAGTAGCCACCGAATTTACCATACATGCTTCTACATCTTCTTTATTAGGGATAACTAAAATAGTTATTGAAGAGAAAATAGAATCATAAATTGGAGAAACTATAAGCAACTCTTCTCTTTCTTCCTTCCACCATAAAGACTCCACTTTGTGCTTGGAATTTTGATAATAAGCCAAAAGATGGCCAATTTTATAACATCCTACATTTGAAGAAAAGACCCTCATAATCAATTATTTGTGACCAACATCTTCCTTTAAATTTTAAATATATCCATTTCAAAGATACTAATAAATATCCATACAAATAGGAACCCTAGTAAAATTAGTTCATGATAAATTTAAATAAGAGTCATCAATTTCTAGTAGATCACCTAAAGCTCCCCTAATAGTTGACAACCCAGTTTTTGACCAAAATTGAAGATGAAGATATGACAACCACACCTAGATGGGTCTGAGAGAGAGATTTTTATTTAGTAGGTTAAAATATGGAAATTGGGGCTTAGTAAAAATAATGTGGTGATCACAAATCTAAGATTTAGCTTGAATAATTTTATTATGATCAACAGGTTATCAAAAACCACAATAACAAAACATCTAGTGCAGGGATAAATTTATAAACTACCTTCCAAAATAGGCTACAAAAAATATGAAATCCATTGATGTAGAGAAGAAAGGGATAGCCACAACCTATCAAAATTAAATATTAATCCCCTTTATTCATACCATTATTCACCTTCCAAAACCTCCTCTAAATCCTCCTCAAATTTCACAACTAGAACATCTTTATCCACTCTCAAAACCCTCATCTATTCAAACTTCCCCATCCCCAAACCTATTAACACTTCCATTTTCCCATAAAAATAATTTAAACACCTCCCATACAAAGGAGAGGAAAATGACCTATGTACACCTTGCTCAATATCCTTCACCTCAATCTTCTATTTCTCCTACTGAGAATTTTTGACTAACCTTACAAATTTAGGGTAGTCACCAACCAAGTCTTTTTCAAAATTGATACCATTAAAATCTTTAGAACTAGACATGATATGACCTTGGTGGATATTAAAGTTAGGATCAAAATATATTCACATCCCATAGGCCATCGATGAAACCTCACTAGATAAATCCAAGGAGATCACAGGCATCATGTCATAAAATGGAAGAGCTCACTCCCAATTTTTTTAAATATGAAAATTTATTATTAACTTAGTGTAATTATCTGTGATATTTAATAGGAGCCGACACAATGAGATATCTTACCATCTTAAGCTATAATGTTCTCATATGTTTTAAGAGGTTATTGAGAAAGGTATATAAATTGAGATGTCCCTTGTCAACAAAGGGATCATTAAGCTATCTTATTCCAACTAGAGCTAAAATCAACATCAAGGCTAGAAGAACTAAAATAAAATCCATATCCAAAATTATAATCCTATTTAAATAATAACATCAATACCACCCCAAGATAACAATAATTAAAGAGCAAAGGCATACAACTTCAATAATAATATTGTTGGAAATGGGGTCTCTAAATCACACCATGTATAAATGGTGTAAACACTAGCTATCCATTTACCTCCAATCATTCAACAACCACCACCTCCATACATTCAGTCAAGGCCTACACAAAATCAACAACCATAAAAACACACCCACTTGCAATCCCCTCATCCAAGGAGAAGACATCCCATTACTAGATAATTCATTGATGTTGGTGAGCCTATTGAGTTTATGTTCTAAAAATTAGTTTGAGTAATTATGATTAGCTAGATGGTGCTAATAATGTTTCCCAAAGAAATTATTTTTCCTAAATGGTATAAATAACGTGAATTTTGTGATTACCACCATGTCAAGGGAAATTCCATATGCCTATATATTCAACTTAGACATCTGATTGAAAATATGCTAGAGAATGGATAGATTATATTAGATACCCATGTTATTATAACTAATCATTAGGCATCTATCAAAATCCATTTACTCAACATGAAACTAATAATAAAATCAATGGTAAAGAATACCACTACAAAAACAATAGAAACAATGTCAGCCACAACAATAATAGTAGAATGGTCAGAACCAATGGCAAACTAATCAAACCAACTAAGTAGGCCATCATGTCATTACGTATACTTACAATAATGGTGTGGGACACCTCTCAAGTAGTCATGTTTCTACCATTACTATTAACCCTTGATGAAATTCCAATATACCAAGACTCTCACCCAAAAAATCCTATCAGATAAACAATGCCTACCAACTTCCTTATGCTAGTAATCTCTCTTTAGACTGTGTTAATAGCTAGGCTCAACATCACCCTAGAATTACCATTCTAGGCCCTATTACCTTCCTAGCCAACTAACAAGGTCCTATACAAGACTGATATTATGCAATCACAACTTGATGAGCCAATATTATCATTAAGGGAATGCAACCAAATACCACAAATGAGCCCATTCAGACCTCCATGCCTATCAAAAATAAGACAACTACTAAAACTGAAAGGAAGACATATGTTATTATGGAGAAGCTAAAGAAGACACCTACACAAATATCCATCATGTATTTATTATGTACATATAAAATCCAAAAACACATCATGAATGAATACATGAACCAATCCTTATCCCTAATGACATCACTCTAGATAAATTTCAAGCCATGGTAGCACATTTGGCCCCTAGACAACATCTTACCTTTGACCAAAGCAACATGTCATCCTTGGGCCCATTATATAATAACACATTATACATCAAGTTTGATATAAAAAACCATAAGGTTAAATGAATCCATGTAAACAATGGTTCAATCCTTAACAATATGTCTCTAAAGTTTATCAAACATCTTGGATACACAACAGCCAAACTACAACTAGATACCATTGTTATCAAGGCATATGATAATGAAGAAGGGGAATCAGAAGGTACTACAAAATTATTGACCAAATTTTGCCCATAGGTGAAATTTTGGTCCCCTTCCTCCCTTGCTATTCATGCCAGTTATATTTCAGGTTGTTCAGGTTCACCATTCTCTGTTTCATGGCCTGGTTTAATTTTGAGTTCAATTTCTTGGTTCAAAGGTTCAATTTTGAGTTTGGTTTCTTGGTTCAATAATGGTTAAACCAAACTGTTGAACCAATTTTTGGTTCAATAGGCTTGGTTCAAGTTCAAAGGGTTCATCCCGGTTCAAACACCTCAATGCAATAGCGTTGAACCTTCATACCATTGAACTATTGAACCAAATTTTTGGTTTAACGGGCTAGGTTCAACATACTTGGTTCAATGGCTAAATTTCAAGCGTGGTAGTTCAATCATTGGTTCATCAAGCTTGGTTTAATAGTTCATCAGGCTTGGCCTTGGTTCATCAGTGCACTTAGTTGAACCGTTGAACCTTTTTGGTTTAATGGGTTTAGTTCAGTGGCTTGGTTCAAAGCATCAGGCTTGGCCTTGGGAATTTGGCATGCTTGGTTGAACCTTTGAACCATTGAACCTTTTTGGGTTTAACGGCTTGGTTCAAAGGTATGCCCCAAGCTGAAGGGTAGTCAAACAGTGAAAGTGCCCTTTTGAAGGGCAGGGGCAACAAAAGTAAAGGCCAGACAGGAGAATTCCCGTGGAATTTTTGTCCACAAAAATATAAAGCGAAGCCACAGTCAAGGTGCTGAGAAAATTTCAAGACAAAAAAGTGCCTGAGAGGATGCCACATGGACCCGACTGATGTGGTAATGGACTCGATGACATTTTAGCTAGACCCGATGACGTCCCGGTGGATGTCAAGTTTAGCAAAATGGTTTAGCCGTTGGTTCTCAAGTGATGATGCCCGAGAAGCTGTAAATTTCAAGAGGATGGAATATCCATTGATTTTCAAATCTCGATGGCCAGTTGAGCATCAAATTTATCATAATAAAATGGCCTTTGTTTCCAGCTGAGAAAGCATTGGAAGGGAGCTCAAAATGCAGTGATCCGCTAAGTGTTCACCCCTGGGGGCTGACAGGCCAGAAGAGAAAAAGAAGATAAAGGGCAAATCAACAAAGTGATAGACAAGAAGAGTGACATGGTGAAAAAGTGACAAGGTGGTCCAAGTGGCAGGAGAAGGTGATTTATTGCCTATTAATCCCCAAATGGCACAAACAACAAGCAGCAGGGTCCGTGCATTTAAAAAAAGGGGACAAATTTCAATTTGTTGGCAGAAAAGAGGCGTGACCCATGCTTCCACATTAAAGCTCAAACACCAAAGTCAAATTTGGCAATTATACAACATGGTTCTAGTAGGCTTCTTCTAGAATGATGACAACACAATAGTGTTTTCCTCTTTCCAATGGGATGTGATAGGCCAACTTGTTAAAGAAGCACCAAGTTTCTTTCTCCTTTCTTCTATTTATTTTAACTTCTCATTTTTTGAGAAAAATCAGTTCTTCCACTTTTGCAAAGGTGCAGCCCTAGAAAAATTTCACCTGAATCAAATAAAATGTAGTCTGTTACCTCCATTTGGATAGATGTTTCAGAGTATGCCTTGAATGTTTGCTTGTGTCCAGTCATTGTTTCTTGATGCTCTCACAAGTTCAACACCAGCAGACCTATTATCTACAAGGTGCCATTTTTGTAGCTAAAAGGAGAAGAGCTGACATTTGAGAAGACCAGAATAGAAGAAGTCACTTACAGTGTGTATTTCATAGCACCTCAGTGATTTTCTATCCCCTATGTTTTCATGAGAACCTCCCTGCCAGTCTTTTGCAGCTTGGTCCTCCTACCAAATGTGTAGAGTATGTATGCATTTGTTTGATTTCAAGAGTGGATGTGTGAAGGATGACTTGTTTTGGTGCATCACCTCTTTAGAGTAGGTTTGTTTTCTTGCATCTTTCTCCCTTTTCACCCCCCCTTTTTATATACCTATATATACCTGTTAACACTTGCTAGAATAAACATGATACATCGAAGGGAGCTAGCCCTTATCTAGAGACTCTCCTCTCCAACTTCACTATCCCACAGGTGAGAGAGGAGTTTCCATGTTGTGAGGAGAGGGTAGGAACTTGTTTTCCTGCCACTGGGTGCACTTTCTTGTGTCAACAATTTTAGCACACTCGGTGGGACCCAGCTTGATAATGAAGTAAAGTTTCAGGATTGATGTTGGTCCTGTTACAACAAATTGAGTATTTTCAGCATCTGGTGACTCTGAGTTAATCAGCTGGTTAAGTAGCCTGGTGCCATCATAAATCATTTCTTGTATGTATAATTCTTTTGCACAAAATCATGGGTTGTGTTTTCCTTTATATAATTTCAATCAGACTCAAAATATTTAGAGAATCACCTCAAGTAGCTTTCCTAGTTGCCCTGCAACTATAAGGGAGGTGGCATTGGAAATTGAGAGGCAGACAATGGAAATTAATAGGCTAGAAGAGAAATACAGATATCAATAGGAGCTGATGTATGAAGAGGAATGTTTGTTTGGGCAAACACAGGCCGTATAGTCCATGGAAGAGGAGGTAACAAAATGGATAAATCCATCTTTTCAAGGCAGCCAGCCTTGTGTGCCCCCTCATATTCTAAAAAAAGCCCCCTCTTTTGTACCAAATCCTTTCTATCACATTGCACTTGCTCACTCCAGCTTATCAAATATACCTACTCCCAACCTAGTGCACCTGGCTTTCCAACATCAGATGATATCAGAACAACCTCCCATGGAAATGAACTTTCTAAATTACTTAGATTGCAAATTTTCCACTGGGGGCAATGCCACGAACTAGCACGTCTCTTTCAAAGCTGATCCTACTCAACAAGATGATGATGGTCACCTCCAAAAAAGACTCTTTCAGGATAACCTAGCCAAGCAAATTGAAGATTTAGAGGCTAGGATAAAGCTGCTTCTTGAAGAAGAATAGAAATTTTCAAACCTTGTGGAGGAACCTCAGGACCTTGGAGATAACAAAGTTGCTACCTATTCACAGGAGCAAAATTTTAATTCAGAGATCCTGAACTGGGGAAGAATAGTAGAATCATGGGGTAGAAAAGAAGAAGAAAAGCAAGGTTTTCCTCAAAACCTTGAAGAAGCTAAAGCTGTGCCTGCTTATGATGATACTGGCAGCCTCCAGGAAAAGCTTTTCTAAGAAGATCTGGCTAGGAGAATTGTAGAGTTGAAATCCAAAGAAAAATTCCTCAGCCAATGTGTGATGGACGGTTCAGACCAAACAACACATTCTATGTCTAAACACACCCCACCTACACATGTCCAAGAGAGTTATCAGGCCGCACCTGATATTGATGAAGTGCTGATCAAGTGGAGAGAGGAGAATCATTTAATTCTAGCTCAAGGACTACTTCCTCTTCCACATGCTTTCTCCACTTCACCTCTTCTCAAGGAAGAACATATTCTATAGGAGGTGAGTGAGGAGTAGAAGATCCAATCTACAGCTCTTCAAGAAGCTGTCATGAGCAACAATGAAGAAGAAATCATCATTGATGCTCCTTGTGAAGATCTCATCAGCAATGGAAAAGATGCAGGTCTTGCATATATGTAGATGTTCTAGCAATTTGAAGAGGAACACATGCATGGTAAGCTCTCTTCCCCTTTGTTTGATGAAATTCCTTGCTATTTTGATGATGAGGTTGACTACATTGAAGAGCTTGAGTTAGAGGAAAATCAGGAGGATATTTTTGAACATCTAGAGGTCCTAGTTTTTTAGGAGGAAAAGGAGAGGTCTGTCTTCCTGGAGGAATGCATTGAAGAAGTAAGATTTAAACAAGGAAGTGAAGTTTTGTGGGATGAGCAATCTTTTTGTGAGCCCATTTAATACATCAAAACAGTCACCCTTCTTTAAGAAGGCCAAGAGAAAGCAGAGGATAGTCTGACAAGTTTTTCAACGAGGTAGAAGAAAAAAAATTAGACCATGATACGTTGTAGAAGAATTGCGTAGATCAAGAGTCTTATGGTGATGAGCCAACAACCATTGATTTCTTGGTGTGGAGCACATATATAAGGGACCAACATTCAACAGGCTTCCAAGGACAAACATATTACACATATGTCGGAGGCATGTTGATTTTGATCCACTCAGATTCTAGCTAATGTAGGTGATAGGCAAGAAAAGCAAGTCACCATTTCCTTTTTTCATTCAGCTACTTGCCTGGCACCAAAAGTCTTCTTGCTAGGAAGGGGACTTCAGAAATTTTCCTTTCGATCCAGGAGGGAGGTGAGCTTTCCTGGTTAGCTGTATATAGTAGTTTGTTTTTAGTTTTCTTTTCCTGCTTTCCCTAAGTGCAATTGCAAAAGTAGTGTTTTTTTTAGCCTTGTGTGTTTCCCTTTGCATGTGGGGTAAAGCTTCATGTTTGATTCTTGATATTTCAGGCTGTTGTTAATTCTTTTCATAGCTACATCTGACTCTGTGCCCAATGGACTGCAAGGCAACTAGTCTCTAAGCATAGCAGGCATGCTTCCCCTAGGAGTCGCCAATTTATTGACCAAATTTTGCCCAAAGGTAAAATTTTAGTCCCCTTCCTCCCTTACTATTCATGCCAATTATATTTCAGGTTGTTTAGGTTCAGCATTCTCTGTTTCATGGCCTGGTTCAATTTCAAGTTCAGTTTCTTGGTTCAAAGGTTCAATTTCAAGTTCAATTTCTTAGTTCAATAATGGTTGAACCAAACCATTGAACCAATTTTTGGTTCAATAGGCTTGGTTCAAGTTCAAAGGGTTCATCTTAGTTCAAACACCTCAATGTAATAACATTAAACCTTCGTACCGTTGAACTGTTGAACCAAATTTCTGGTTCAACGAGCTAGGTTCAATGTACTTGGTTCAACGGCTAAAGTTCAAGCATGGTAGTTCAATCATTGGTTCATCAAGCTTGGTTCAATAGTTCATTGGGCTTGGCCTTGGTTCATCGGCATGCTTAGTTGAACCATTGAACCTTTTTAGTTCAACCGGTTTAGTTCAGCGGCTTGGTTCAAAGCATCGGGCTTGGCCTTAGGAATTTTGTGTGCTTGGTTAAACCTTTGAACTGTTGAACCTTTTTGGGTTTAACGGCTTGGTTCAAAGGTATGCCCCAAGCCAAAGGGTAGTCAAATAGTCAAAGTGCCCTTTTGAAGGGAAAGCACAACAAAAGCAAAGGCCAGGCAGGAGAATTCCCATAGACTTTTTGTCTGCAGAAATACAAAGTGAAGCCACAATCAAGGTGCTGGGAAAATTTCAAGATAGACAAGTGCCTGAGAGGATGCCACGTGGACCTAACTGACGTGGCAATGGACTCGATGACATTTTAGCTAGACTCGATGATGTCCTGGTGGATGTCAAATTTAGAAAAATGGTTTAGCCATTGGTTCTCAAGCGATGATGCCCGAGAAGCCATCAATTTCAAGAAGATGGAATATCCATTGATTTTCAAAGCTTGATGGCTGGTTGAGCATCAAATTTAGCATAATAAAATGGCCTTTGTTTCTAGCTGAGAAAGCATTAGAAGGGAGCTCAAAATGTAGTGATCCGCTAAGTGTTCGCCCCTGGGGACTGACAGGCTAGAAGAGACAAAGAAGATAAAGGGAAAATCAACAAAGTGATAGACAAGGAGAGTGACATGGTGTAGAAGTGACAAGGTGGTCCAAGTGGCAAGAGAAGGTGATTTATTGCCTATTAATCCCCAAATGGCACAAAAAACAAGCAGCAGGGTCCGTGCATTTAAAAAAAGGGGACAAATTTCAATTTGTTGGCAGAAAAGAGGCGTGACCCATGCTTCCACATTAAAGCTCAAACACCAAAGTCAAATTTGGCAATTATACAACATGGTTCTAGTAGGCTTCTTCTAGAATGATGACAACACAATAGTGTTTTCCTCTTTCCAATGGGATGTGATAGGCCAACTTGTCAAAGAAGCGCCAAGTTTCTTTCTCCTTTCTTCTATATATTGTAACTTCTCATTTTTTGAGAAAAATCGGTTCTTCTACTTTTGCAAAGGTGCAGCCCTGGAAAAATTTCACCTGAATCAAATAAAATGCTGTCTGTTACTTCCATTTGGATAGATGTTTCAAAGTATGCCTTGAATGTTTGCCTGTGTCCAGTCATTATTTCTTGATGCTCTCACAGGTTCAACACCAGTAGACCTGTTATCTACAAGGTGCCATTTTCATAGTTGAAAGGAGAAGAGCTAACATTTGAGAAGACCATAATAGAAGGAGTCACTTACAGTGTGCATTTTAGAGCACCTCAGTGATTTTCTATCCCCTGTGTTTTCATGAAAGCCTCCCTGCCAGTCTTTTGTAGCTTGGTCCTCCTACCAAATGTGTAGAGTATGTATGCATTTGTCTGATTTCAAGAGTGGATGTAAAAAGGCTGACTTGTTTTGGTGCATCACCTCTTTAGAGTAGGTTTGTTTTCTTGCATCTTTCTCCCTTTTCACCCCCCTTTTTATATACCTATATATATACCTATTAACACTTGATGGAACAAACATGATACATCAAAGGGAGCTAGCCCTTATCTAGAGACTCTCCTCTCCAGCTTTGCTGTCCCATAAGCGAGAGAGGAGTTTCCATGTTGCGAGGAGAGGGTAGAAACTTGTTTTCTTGCCACTGGGTGCACTTTCCTGCGTCAACAAAAATCATTAGTGGTCATTAGGACCTTGACCCATGACACTTTATGGCATGTTTTAGACCTAGAATGATCTAACAATTTGCTATTGGGTCAACCCTAGATCCATAAAATTAGGGTCATACCTCCCATATTGCATCAATGTATAAAATTTCTCTATTTAGGGATGGATGTGACTCTACTAGGTGATCTCCATCTATATCAGTATTATAAACATTTTGAGGCCAAGTATAAGAGTTATAACTATCATTTTGGCTTGAATCCTATGCCTAAATTTGAAAGAAGAGATAAGAAAGCCAAATCCATTGAGGACCAAAAGTAAATTACATTGACCCAAATAACTTAGATTATACCTCATCTATGCCTCCACCAGATGTTTCTAATAACTTTTATATAACTGACAAAGGTATCAAAGAATATAGTACCCATGATTCATTACACATTACCAAATTTTTTTAGAACCCTAAATCCTACGGGAGACCTAAGGCCAAGACTACTTGCATAGAGTGGTGGACTAAGGGAAAATCTCAACTCAACAAACCCATTATTTTCAAACTGGGCTCTAGCCTAGAACATGACCCCTTAGTAAAAAATGATTCATGGCTTTATACTAATGAGTTAGATGACTATTACCAAAGTGAAAAGTATCCTATTACTAATCATATTATGAATCACCTCTCTTATGAAGGAACCTACCATGGGTTACATCAACAAGGAATGATTGAGCCTATCTTAATGACCAAGTATAAAGAAACCCATGCTATTGGATTTAAACCACCTGGGGGTGGCCCCACATATCTTATTCAGGTTCCAACACCATGGACTAGCAAAGATGATGTCAACATCAATGTAAGGTCTAATTATAACATCTATGATGATATTGCCAATATGAACTTGTTTAACCCCCATGCCATATATATCATTAATCCTTTTTATTATCCTTCACCATTAACCCTTTATCACCCAAAGTTAATTTAATGGGACCAACAAGAGTTAATAACTACATTAGATGAGTTTTAAAATAATGAGGCTATATACAAATTTATGGGATTGAGGAATTACATTCCTCTTGGAGCTTACAAGCAAAGATTTTATATTAGATTAGATCTTGTTGCCTATTTTGGAGAGTAGGTGAACTTCTTGGGGCAAAAATAAAATCATGCACTGAGGTTTAAAATTGAAAACCTCCTTGAGGCACTTTATGACTAGGGTAAAAGTAAATAAAAAAGTGTCTCTTGGTGAAAATCAATTTTTGACACCATTAGATGGGGACGTTCATGCCTCTTCATAGGAATCACACCAAACCAATAGTTTGAGGCCTATTTATGGATCCAAGAATAGTAACAAGGAGTGGCAAGATTTTCCATAGTTTTTTCAAGAGTGACAAAGTATTTGTTACATGGACTTTACCAACATTATGAGATTATGATTCATCCTACTTGGGATAATTATATGATCTAGTTCGGCTAGAGGGCTTTGATATCACCAGCTAGTTTACCTCCTTGTCAACTATTTTATAAGATGGTTCTATAATTTTTGTGAAGGACACTTTAGAGGTTAATATTGGGACTCTAAAGGACCAAAAGTGGATCAAATTAGGCACATCCCTCACCGAGGAGGAACATGAAGTTTTTATAGCCCTTCTGAGAGAGTTTGTTGACATATTTATATGGGCCTATTTAAACATGCAAGGTTTAGACCCCACCTTGGTTGTACACCATGAAAATTTTACATATTGATTCCAAACCAATTAAACAAAAGTTAAAAAATTTCTTCCTTGTATTGTTGTGATAGTCAAGAAAGAGTTAGAGAAACTCTTAGACATGAGATGCATCAGGATGATTAACTATTCAGAGTGGATTTTTAACATTATACCAATGAGAAAGAAACTAAAAGGTATCATAATATACACTAATTTTAGGGAAATTAATAAGGCCTACCCAAAATATGACTTTCCTCTACCAAACATTGATATGATTGTCGACTTAACAACTATATATGAAATGCTTTCTCTTAGGGATGGATTTTATAGATATGATTAGATTAGAATTGCACCAAAATACTAACACAATATAATGTTCACCACTTTATGGGGAATGTTTTGTTATTATTTGATGTTATTTGGACTGAAAAATGTAGGAGCCACATACCAATGAGCCATGATAGTGATTTTCCATGATACGATGCACAATATTATTGAGGACTATATCAATGACATCCTAGGTAAATCAAAGACCCATCTTGACCATCCAGTCATAATATGAAGAATATTTGAGAGAATTCACAAGTACAATATCAATATTAATCCTAAGAAATGTGTATTTGGAGTAACTTAGAGAAAATTATTAAGATTCATATTCTCTCATAGGGGCATTGAAGTTGATCTAGCCAAAGTTTGAGCTATTACTAAAATGTTGCTACCATCTACCTTAAAGTAGCTCTGTAGTTTTTAAGGTAAGATACAATTAATATGATGCTTCATATCATATTTGGTTGATAAATTCCATCTATTTACACAATTATTTAATAAGGGAATTAATTTTTCATAGAATGAAGAGTGATAGAAAACATTTTAACATCTTAAGGAATATCTGGACAATACACCTATTTTGAATAAGAATTTGTTATTTTACCTATCAAAAACTTAAAAATGCCCTAGATGTACTTTTGTCACAACATGATGAACAAGGTAAAGAACATTCCATTTATTATCTAAGCCAAACATTGGTCATGCATGAGCACAATTATATACTATTTAAAAAAGACTATTTAGCAATGGTTTTAACAACCCAAAAGTAGCATCACTACATGTTAAACAACAAGACCATTGTCTTTGCCAATGTAGATCCACTCAAGTATCCAATTTATAAAATATATCTATAAGGCCACATGGAAAATTGGATCATGATTTTGAGTGAGTTTGAAATTGAATATGCCAATTATAAGGCCGTTAAGGGACAAATACTTGTAGATAAGCTTTTATAAGATCCTCTTTTTGATACTTAACCTCTCACATCTAGATTTATAGATGAATCCATTATGAATACAACTAAATCAAAAGCACCTCTTGAGTCACAAAAGTGGAAAATGTACTTTGATAATTCATTCATAGTTTGTCGATATATTACTAGAATATTATTTATCACACCATAAAGGGATCTCATCCCAAAGTCATTTCACATTAGTTTTACCTATACTAATAACATGGATGAATATGAAACAATCATTGTAGGGATTTTTCAAGCAATAAAATAGAACATCCAACATTTACTATTTCATAGTGATTCATATTTAATCATCAATCATGTCATAGACTAATACTAACCAAAGGATAAGAAGTTAGTACCATATAAAGACATGGTTGATACTCTCAAACAATAAATTGGAAACATTTAATTTGAATGGATACCTTAAGCCAATAATATAACAACTAATGCTATGATGATAATTGGTTCAATGATTCAGATCACAAACAAAGCCATGAATTATTAATTATTTGAGGAACATCTCTTAGCACCAACACATGAACATTAAACTATTGATATGGTTTGAGATATTATTGGTCCAAAGTCTCTATGGTATTATGACATATATTCCTATATCTAAGACCAAACTATGCCTCTTGATCTTTCATGTATGAAATAAAAAGCCTTCATCTATAAAGTCTCTCATTATACTTTGCTTGAACCAACCCTGTATCATAGAAGCTATGATATAACTCTAATTTTTTATTTAACTTTGGTAGAATCCATATTAGTGTTGAATGAAGTTCATGAAGGAGTCTATGGATCCCACACTAGTGGGGTAATCTTATCCAACAATTTATTACATACTAGTTATTATTGGTTTAATATGGAATTATACACAACTATATATGTGAAAATGTGTGTAAAGTGTTAGAAGAATGCTAATTTGATTCATGCTCTAGACAAGATGCTCAAAACACTAAAAACACCATTGCCATTCTCAACATGGGGAATCAAAATAATAGGCAAGATTAATCCTACATCCTCAAATGGCAATAAACATGTCCTGACTGTTACTAGATAATTCACTAAGTGGGTGGAAACCATTCCCCTCACTTATGTAGCTGGTAAGAAGATATACAAATTCATATTTAACCATCTCATTTTTTGTTATGGTATCCCCTCTGAAATTATATCTAATAATGGTGGATCATTTAAAAAAAATGTGAAATAACTTTGTACCCAATACCATATCAAACAACATTTCTCTACTACCTATTACCCATAAGGCAATGACCAAACTAAGACTTCTAAAAAGACCATTATTAATATTCTAAATAATACTATCAATAATACTAGTCATAATTATCACTTGCAATTGTTTAAAACCCTATGGGCATACCATAACATGTTTTGTACTCCAATAGGAGCTACCACCTATTCCCTTGTTTACAACATTAAGGCCATTCTTCTTATTGAGGTAGATTTGCCTTCTCTCTATATTTTACTATAACACATCATTAATGATGATTAATATAGGCTATCCTACTTGCAAGATCTAGACCTATTTTATGGAAAATGCATGGCCACCTTGAATAACCTTTAGGCTTACCATAATAGATTATGTGGCCAATACAATCGATGCGTTAAGCATCAAGAATTTGAGTTTGGTGACCTTATGTTAAAATAAAATTAGAAGAATGCTAGTGTAGAGATAAAGAAAAAAGTAAATTTACAACCTAATTGGTTAGGGTCTTATGTAGTTATTGCTAACTTCGGTTCTAGAGCATACAGGCTCACCATGCCAGAAGGAGATGAATTTGATGAACTGATGAACATAATGCACCTCAAACATTTTTATGCTTGAGGGATTGAAATTATTGTCTATAAAGATTATTTAAGTTATGACACATTATACCTATTCTTTATACCATACCCTATATATTTTTACCATTCCTTAACTAATTTATAGCTATTTATTTTTATCTAACCCCTACCTATCATGTTTTGCCTTAGCTCTGATTCATTTATGCTTTAGGCACATTCAATGGTTGATGATAAATTCAATTCTAGTAGTTGTTTTAGAATCAACCTTTTGAATGGTAGTATATGAAATCTGTATGAGAGTGGTCCTGGAAATTGCATCTTTCATTCATTGTTACGTTCTATACTTGTGCTACTAATTATAACCACCTATGGGTAAATTATTAACACTAATCTTTGCCATTGTTTCCTAATTATAAATACCTTTAGGAAAATTAGGAACAACTCCTTTACCATGAATTACTACATCACCTTGCCATTACCTTACCATTTGTCTACTCCTAAACTTTATAGTACTTAGTCAAACACCTTTTGTGTAGGTAGAACTACAATGACTTGCGGTCCTACAAGACCCTATAGGCAATGATTGATTTATGTTAATGTCAAATCAATCACCCCTTTGCCATGCTCTTTATTTTATGAGAATTTTTAATCCATATACTCTCATCATTTTATGAGTTAGGCCATGTTGTATCTCATAATTATACATTAAGTTGAGATACTAAAAATGCCAAAAACACCAAAAACATTGGAACTCATTTCCAAGATTTTACTGCTATAAGCAAAATTATAGTGACTTGAGGTCCTAAGGGACTATGTAGGTAGTACTTGATTTAAATTAAGGTTAGATCAGTCACCCCTTTGCCATAATCTTGTTATTTTGTGAACATTTAAAGCTATACTCTCTCACCATGTTGAAAGCAACCTTAGCCAATGCTCTCACCATTTTGTGATCAATCTTAGCCAATGCTCTCATCATTTTGTGAGTAACCTCAACCAATTCTCTTATATTTTTTCAATATCATTCTCATTCCAAGTCATATCCATGGTAAAAACCATGAATTACTAAATTCATTATGGACACTCGTATCTTTACTTTTAATATTATTTTATCATAAACCATGCCCTCATACTTATATGATTTACTTATGTTGAAGATTTCATAATTTTGAACATCATCCCCCTCTTTTCCTACACACTCACCATTTTTCAAGACCATTCTTATATTATTCTACAAGTCAATAATGTTTTCTTATCATCAATTTTCTTCTATCCCATATCCTGGGAGAACTAAATTTGGGTTGAAGTTTACTTTGGACATAGTGTCCATGGAACTATGTAGGCAACATCCACTTACCTAGTGCATTTGAAGTCAGCTTAATTACCCTTTCCTTTTCTTATATTCCCCCCATTTTGTTTATTTGTGTCATTATCTCCTATGGCCCAGGGAAATGTTTGCCATCTTGTTTGTGTTGTTACTCCTTATAGCCTAGGGGAAACCATTTACCATTGTAACCTATGCCATTGCTCCCTATATCCTAAGGGCAACCTTGTACCATTTGTTCTTGTGTTATTTTACCTATGTCATTACTACCTAGCTTAGGGGTCACCCTATCACCAAGAGTAACACCTCTATTACACATACATGAATAATTTGTATGTTGTATGTACTAACGTTGTGATTAACATTGTTTGTATATTATCATTTGTTTAGCTTAGTTTGTTTATTTGCCTTTGTGTGTTTAGAGTAGATTGTTTTTTTGAAATTTTCTTTTCTTTAATTAATTATTTATTTTATTTTATTTGTTTGTTTGTTTGTTTGTTTTTTCCTATTTGTTTATTTTTTTGTTTTATCTTTTCTTTTTATTTTTTTATTTTATTTTGCATTTTTTTGTTTGTTTGGTTCTTTTGTATTTGTTTTTATTTTACTTATTACCTTTTTGTCTTTTTGTGTTTCTCAGTTGCCATAGGGATATTGCATTTTATTTATAATTGAGTCTTGATTATCCATATCTTGTACTTAGATTGTGAAAGTTTGTATCTCATCCCACACTTGGTTTATTTATCTTATATTTACACTTGGAATTTGATTGTTCATATGTTATTATTAGGTTGTTTATATTTACATTTAAACAAAGTTTTTTGTGCTTATGGTAGACATTGTTATTATAGTTATTCATAACTGATGCATAATATCATAATATACAATAAAAATCAAACATATAGAGACTATATGATTAATGAGATGGAAGCATTTCTCAAAGATCACAACTTGGTGTATCCCAAACATCACCCAAACATAGAGTAATTAAATAATAAATGAATCATAATCCATGCTGGTTAGGACATACATCTTTAAACTAGAAGGTATCCCAAATTCATATCTATCCTCTATACCAATTCACTATCAATCTATTATTATAGGTTCATGACGTGAGATTATTTGGCCCCATTGTGGAAAATCAATAGTTATAACCTGCTCCTTGATCAAATTAACTCATTGAACATTATAGTCATATCAATGCTAATAAGGATGAGCATATCTACATTGGCATATACAACAAAATCATTCACATTATTCAATTATTTTATTCTATTCATCATTATATTTTCTACCAAATCTTGGGTGAACTACATTAACCTAAGGTCCATTTGGAATATGTAGGTAGTGCTTAGATACATGATGTCTCTTGGACTGACCCAACCACCATTATTCTTACATTCCCATTATTATCTTCCAATAATAATTTGCATCACTTTGTGTAACCTCATGTGCTTGGTTATTTATGTCTTCTTTAGTCATTAGACCATTTCACCTACATTTTCACCTACTCATCTTTAATCTGTGTGACAAGTTATATCCTTAAGTTATGCTTATCAATCTATCCTACTAGAGCACAATGAATTTATCATGATTAAATATAACCTACTAGGAATAATCATTATTCAATCCAGGTTGTCAAAATAATTATAACCACCTTTGGATAAATAATTATTTTGACCCATACACACTATTTGGGCACATACATGTGCCATTGATTATAACTACCTTTGGACAAATCAATGTCTCAACCTCTATTACTGATTATATTTACCTTTGGGAAAATTAATATTTTAATTAATTGAGTGAAAGCATTAGCTCAGTTAGATTAATCTCACCCATGGGTTAATTCAATTTTTTCATCTTGCTTCTTTTTGAGGGACCATCCATCAATCATGTGTGTCGATTGCTCCCTTGAGGGGAATCATAGGCTTCCCAAATTTTGTTTGGAGCATAATTCCTCAATCATTATCTTCTTTTTATTCTTAACAAAATTTTCATTCTTTGTAAAGACATTACTATGCCTATGTTTTGCAATGCCTTATCAAATAAGGGTAAACTATAGACACTCATATTTGGAAACTTTCATGCCTAAATTGGGATTCAGAGTGATTTTTAGAAAATGACGTAATTTTTATCACTTAGATTTTACACCTATTTTTGTGTGGTAGTGTGCTATGTAATATGATTTGCAGACTGTGGGAAATCTAATGGCATAATGGGATCACCTCCAAGCTATGGGACCTTGGTGAATTGAGAAAACCTCTAGAGAAGACTGATTTCATTTTACTAAGTTTAGTGAAACTAACATATTACTGATTCATGTTAAAATACTACTACTTAGTTATCTCTCCTAACAAGGGTTTGACTTATGAGGAAAAGAGTTTTAGAAATAAATTTGTAAAATTGGAAAATGGTGATTACACCAAATGATTATAGTGGAAATTAATGCTTGTTTTATATGAACACAGTAGAATGCTTAATATGTTGAGTTTGTTAAAGCATAACCTTGAAAAAATATGAGATCAAAGGTAATATGGATTCTTTATCAAATAAAGAACACATTTCTTTATTTTTTATCAACAAATTTTCAAAAGGGCATAAATAGTACCACAAATGAATTTATGTGACTAAAATAAGAATCACATCATTCATAAAATTGACAAATAACCAACTATATACAAATAAGACACACATAAGGAAATCAAAACTTCAATATATTATCATTCTCAAGGTTACATCATGTAGATCAATTAATCAAAATGCAAAATAATTTCTCCAACAATAAAAAGATAGATGGGATATGCTGAGGTACCCATATTTATAAAAATATTCTATTGAAAGAGAGGAAGCTATTAAAACCTTACACCCAGTTAAAGAGCAAGAAAATATAAGGACTTCATGCAAATGGAATCCTCTTTAGTTTAGAATGGCATTGTTAGTGGAGTAGGCAGCTGGAATAAAAACATGTAATTGCAAGATGCTTCAACAAGTGCTAGAAGAGTGGAAAAATCCATTGAAAACTTCATACAAACATCCTCTTCCTCTTTGATTTCAATTGTTGTTTTCTTTTCCAAGGAATTAGGTGCCAAAATGGACTAACACTTAGAAAATTTGATTGATTTTAGGTATTTTTAGATTATAACTTATAAGACCTCATTTGTATTTTCTAGTTTAGACTTTTACAAATTTTTAAGTCATCCAACTTTGACAAAAAGGAAAGTGTAAATTACAACATGAGTTTTTGCAAGTTAAGAAACTCAAACTTTGTCAAAAATAAAAGTGAAATTTACAAGTTTCACTTTTACAACTTAAATCCTATTAAAAGATACTTAAAATTTACAAGTGGCTATTTATAAAAAAGAGCTACCAAAATAGTAGTTACAATTTACAACGTACAATTTTAAAATGTTTCTTACAATAAAGAAATGTAATTTATATAATGTATTTTATTGAAATAATTAATATACAACCATAACCTCTAAATATTCCTTGTCCTTATTTGGTTGTATCATCTCAATATAAACATCAAAACTTTTGAAGATCTCTTAGATGTGATCTTCATTAGGACCAAGTGAATATAGGTTGTTTATCTCACATTCTACCATTATTTTAGAGAGTTCTCTAGATGTAGCCATGTATACTTGAGTGTATTTACCCATCTAATCCAATGTATTATGATACTTGATGAATTAATGGATAAAAATCAAGTTGAAAATTGTATCCCATGTTGAATATCTCTTGACCACTCCTTTGAGCTTGTCCTAAACCTATTGAACTGAAAAGATTTGATCTTGATGATTTGTTGCTTCGCATGATAATATACAAAGTAAATCCTTAGTGTCATAGATTATATCCATGGGCTTTGTTGACCATTTTTTGCCCAATAGGCTAAAAATTGGTCCCCTTCTATCCCTACTATTCTAGGCCATTTCATTTTTTGATTTTGCATAAATTTGTTTAAATCTATGGACTCTACAGGTCTAAATCTACGGACTCTACAGGTTTTAGATTTTTACGAACTCTATAGGTTAGTCCTTTGGTGCATAAGGGATCAGTTCAGAGAGTTTTAGGTTTCACAAGGCTTCTTCAGGCTCTGGTTTGAAGAAAATCACAAGAAAAGTTGGCATGGTTGAACCATTGAACCAGTTCAATGCTTTGGTTCAAATTGGCATTTCAATCGCTCCATTTCAAAGCTTGGTTCATCGCTTCAAGTCTATCACTTCATTTTCTAGGCTTGGTTCAATGCCTTTGGTTTAACGGATTTGGTTCAATGTGGGTTCAACATTTAAAGTTCATCAGTAAAGTTCAAGGCTTTGGTTTAGAAGTTAAAGTTCAATGTATTTTGGTTCATCAGTGCGTATCTTTGAACCATTAAACTGGTTTAAAGGGTGGTTCAATGGCGTTGGTTCAACACTGTGGCTTCTAGTTTAATTGAATGGTTCAATGCCAAAGTTAAATAGACACAGTGCACTTCATTAAACTATTAAACCAGTTTAATGGATTGGTTCAATTATTTGGTTCAATGCTTAAGTTCAATGAAACAGTTTAATGCCAAAGTTCAATGGGCTCGATGCAAAGTGGTTGAACTATTGAACCGATTAAACCGTCTAACCAATTTTGGTTTAATGGGTTGGTTCAATGGCTTGGTTTAAGGGTGTACCCTATAGCTAAAGGGTGGTGCTGTGGTGAGAAGCCCTTGCGGAGGGCAAGGAGCATTTCAAAGGGAGCTATAGGGTTTTCAAGTGATGATAGGCATGCAAACATCAAATTTTATGCCAGGGAAGCCAGAGTGGGGAAAGCACCAAGTGGCAACTGTAGAGGACTTCAACATGATTTTTTAGGAATAGTAGAATGTGCCACATGTCCCCTATAGGGTTCAACAAAAGCTAATAGGTGGCAACATCTGTGGGTTTCTCTTGTTGCCTTTAAAGAAGATTCTGATGGGCCTAAATGAGTTGCTAAGAATTATGCAGAGCATGCCAAGTGTCAGTGTCTGTGAGTACCAAAAAAGGGCCTAAAATTTTCTAAGGTAGCTAAAGGCTTTGTAGAAGTATCCACATGTCAATTTTGGTTTAAAGGCTTGGTTCAACTGGCTCAGCATGCAGTGGTTGAATCGTTGAACCGATTGAACCAATTTTGGTTCAATGGGTTGGTTCAAGGGTCTGCCCTACAGTCGGAGGGCAGCGATGGGTTCAAAGGCCCTTGTAAAGGGTAGTTCAAGATTTGAGAGGCCCTTGTGGAGGGCAGAGAGTTTCAAAGAGCTTGAAGAAAAGGACAAAGAGCGGCCAATTCCTGCAAACTTTTGTCTGCGAGAAAAAAGCTTGAAACAAGAGCCTGCGAAGCAGAAAAGCTAAAATAAAAGACCTGATGACTTTTCCAAGGATGGTGACATCTTGAAAGCCATTAAATTTAAGCAGACAAACTAGCCATTGGGTGATGGCTGAGTGAACGTCAAATTTAACATAGTGAAGTAGCCATTATTTTTGAACTACCTTAGCACCAAATCATGGAAAGAACCCTAAGGAGTGTAGCAACCTACCAGAAGATCACCCCTAAGGGATAAAAAAGTAGGAAGAAGACAAAGAGAAAAAATGAAAAAGCATTCAAGTGGTGAAGGGAAGGTGAGTTATTGCAGTTGAGCGGTGTGACCTATTTTCTATAGTTGGCATTGATGAGGGGACAAACTATAGTCTGTTTGTAGAAAAGAGGCATGGCCATGCTCTTACATTAATTCTTGAACACCAAAGTCAATTTTTGTGATTATACATCATGGTTCCAGTAGGCCCTTTTTGAAGAATGACATCAGTAACAGTGGTTTCCTCTTCCCAAGATTCAGAATGCACACGGGCCACTTGCAGAAATGAGTGCCAAAAAATCTTTCCAGGAAGCGCCAAGTTTTCTTCCTCTTCTTATATATTGTAAACTTCTCTTTTGAGAAATGAATCCGCTCTCAGCCTCAAGGCAAAACTTTGCCCAAAAATCTCTCAAGCTTGTAAGGCAGAGCTCTGCCAAAATTTTACCTTGAATCAAAATTTAGCATTTTTACTTCCATTCTGAGTTTTGCATCTTTAATATGTGTCTATGCCTTGATTTTGTGTTAAGTCATTTTATTAATGCTTTTTTAGAATGATTTCAGCATGTCTAGTGCATTATTTTGAGTCTCCTTTTACAGGTCTATTAGAAGTGTCCCTAGAGGAGTTTAGGTGAAGTGGATAGGCTGTTGTAGTGTGTCTCAGAACACCTCTAGTAGTTATTTCCTCCTTGTATCTCCATGGACCCCTGACCCACTGATGTAGAAGGTTTTCTTACTTCAGATGAAGTGTATAGGTGCTTCCTTTTGGTGAAAAGTGTATATTCAGGCTGGGTGGATCACATTTTTTGGTGTATCACCTTTTAATTTTTTAGGCTTAGGCTTTGTTTTCAGCATCTTTCTCTCTCTTTTCATCCCCCCCTTTTTTTCATTTTATTTGTTAGCAATAGGAGAAATTAGGGCCTAAATGATACATCAGAGGGAGCTATCCCTTATCTAGAGACTCTCCCCTCCAGCTTCACCAGTCACACAGGTGAGAAGGGAGTTTCCATTGTTGTGTGAAGAAGGTAGGAGCTTAGCCTCCTGCCAAGGGTGTAATCTTCTGCATCAATAATTTTTGGCACGCTCGATGGGACCAACTAGGATAATTTGTGTCTAAAGAGTTGAAGAATTTTTGGTGTGTTCTTCAATTGGCCAGCCTTTGGAGGCTTTTGCATCAACACCAATGGTGACTCTGAGTTGAATTTGTTGGTTAAGCAGCCTAGTGCCATCAAAAATCACTTTTTGTATGTATAGTTCTTTTGCATAAGATCATGGGTCTTGTTTTCCTTTATATGACTTTGATTAGACTCAAATTTTTTAGAGAATCCCCTCAAGTAGCTCTCCTAGTTGCCTTGCAATGATAAGGGAAATGGCCCTAGAATTTGAGAAGCAGATGATAGAGATTGACAGACTAGAGGAGTGGTATGGATATTAGCAAGAGCTGATGTATAGAGAGGAGTGTTTGTTTAGGCAAGCTCAAGCCTTATAATCCATGGAGGAGGAGGTAGCAAAATGGATAAATCCATCTATTCAAGGTAGTCAACCTTATGTGCCCCCTCCTATTTTAAAGAAAGCCCCCTCTTGTGCACCAAATCCTTTCTATCATATAGCACTTGCTCACTCTAGCTCATCTGATGCACATGCTCTCAATCCCATGTACCTAGCTTTCCAACATCAAAGGGCATTAGAACAACCCCCCATAGAGATCAATCTTCTCAATTCCTTGTATTGTGAATCTTCCATTGGGGGGAATACCATGAGCCAACATGTCCCTTTTCTAGAGACTCTTCCAGTGCATCAAAAGTCTCTTCTTAGCATTCCTCAACCTCCCCAAGTTTTTCAACATGATGTGTAGATTTTGAGTTGGAGGAAGGAATGCCAGGAACCAGCCTAGAGCCTTGAAGAGGATGATGCTGGTAACCTCCAAGAAAGACTCCTTCAGGACAATCTAGCTAAGCAAATTGAAGATTTAGAGGCTAGGATGAGTCTGCTCTGTGAAAGAGAGATAGAACTTTTAGACCTTGTGGAGGAGCCCCAGGACCTTGGAGAAAACAAAGTTGATGCCTGTTCACAAGAGCAAAATTCCAATTCTGAGATCTTGAACTGGGGGAAAATAGTAGAATCATGGGGTAGGAAGGAGGAGAAGCAAGGTTTTTCTCAAAACCTTGAAGAAGATCAGGCTGCCCCTGCTCATGATGACACTGGTGACTTCTAGGAAAGGCTCTTCCAAGAGGATCTGGCTAGGAGAATTATAGATTTAGAATCTAAAGAGAGATTCCTCATCCAGTGTGTGATGGACAGTTTAGACCCAATGGCACATTCCATGTCTGAACACACCCCACCTACACATTTCTAAGAGAGCTATCAGGCCACACCTGATATTGATGAAGTGCTAGCCAAGTGGAAGGAAGAGAATCATTTGATTATAGCTCAAGGACTGCCTCCTCTTCCACATGGTTTTCCCACTTCACCCCTTCTCAAGGAGGAACCTGTTCTATAGGAGGTGAGTGAGGAGCAAAAGATCCAAGCTATAGTTTCCCAAGAGGCTGTCATGAGTGATAATGAAGAAGGAATCATCATCGATGCTCCTTGTGAAGACACCATCGACAATGGGGTGTAGGTCTTACATATATGCAAATGTTCCAGCAATACAAGGAGGAACAAAA
The DNA here is from genome assembly GCA_037957365.1 of Torreya grandis. Taxonomy (NCBI): domain Eukaryota; kingdom Viridiplantae; phylum Streptophyta; class Pinopsida; order Cupressales; family Taxaceae; genus Torreya; species Torreya grandis. Next base: position 378,704 of record JARHVA010008228.1, on the reverse strand, counting down.
GCATGGTGAGCTCTCCCCCCTTGTTTGATGAACTTCCTTGTTGCTTTGATGAGGAGGATGACTACACTAAAGAGCCTGAGTTGAAGGAGGATCAGAAGGATACCTTTGAACATCTAGAAATCTTGATCATCGAGGAGGAAAAGGAGAGGTTTGTCTTCCTTGAGGAAAGCCTTGAAGAAGAAAGCTTTGAACAGAGAGGTGATGTTATATGGGATGAGCAATCAGTTTGTGATTCCATTTCAAACATCACCATAGTCACCCTTCTTCAAGAAGGCCAAGAGGGAGTAGAGGATGAGTCTAACAGAGCCTGCAATGAATTAGAAGGAAATGGGTCAGACCATGATGCACTGCAAGGGAGCTATACATGTCAAAGGGCTAGTGGTGATAAGCTAGCAGCCACTAATTTCTTGGTGAAGAGCACCAGTATGAAGGACCAACATTCAATAAGCTTCCAAGAGTAAATAAGATACACATATGTTGGAAGCATGTTTGAATTTGATCCACTCAGATACCAGCCAACTCAGGTGACAGGCAAGAGGAGCAGGTCACCAAATCTCCTTTTCATATAGCTACTTACCTGGCACCATAAGTCTTCTTGCCAGGAAGGGGACTTAAGAAATTTTCCCTTTGATCCAAGAGGGAGGCAATTATTCCTGGTTAGCTATATATAGTAGTTTGCTTTTAGTTTCCTTTCCTATTTTCCCTAAGTGCAATTTGCACAGGTAGTGTTTTTTAGCCTTGTGTGTTTCCCTTTACATGTGGGGTAAAAAGCTTCATGTTTGATTCTTGGATCTTTTGGGGCTATTGCTAACCTTTGTTCAAGCTGCATCTGACTTCATGCCCAATGGACTGCAAGGCAACTAGTTTTTAAGCATAATAGGCATGCTTCCCCTAGGAGTCACCAATTTGTTGACCATTTTTTGCCCAATAGGCCAAAAATCGGTCCCCTTCTATCCCTACTATTCTAGGCCATTTCATTTTTTGATTTTGCATAAATTTGTTTAAATCTAAAGACTCTACAAGTCTAAATTTATGGACTCTATAGGTTTTGGATTTCTACGGACACTGCAGGTTAGTCCTTTGGTGCATGAAGGATCAGTTCAGAGAGTTATGGGTTTCACAAGGCTTCTTCAGACTTTGGTCTGAAGAAAATCACAAGAAAATTTGGCATGGTTGAACCATTGAACTAGTTCAATGCTTTGGTTCAAATTGGTAGTTCAATCACTCCATTTCAATGCTTGGTTCAATTAGTAGTTCAATCACTCCATTTCAAAGCCTGGTTCATTGCTTCAAGTCTATCGCTTCATTTTCCAAGTTTGGCTCAACAGATTTGGTTTAATTTGGGTTCAACATTTAAATTTCATCGGCAAAGTTCAAGGCCTTGGTTTAGTGGTTAAAGTTCAATGCGTTTTGGTTCATCAGCGCACAGCTTTGAACCGTTGAACCGGTTCAAAGGGTGGTTCAATGGCATTGGTTTAACACTACGGCTTCCAGTTCAATCAAAAAATTTAATGCCAAAGTTCAATGGGCTCAGCATGCTTCATTGAATTGTTGAACCAGTTCAATGGATTGGCTCAATCATTTGGTTTAATGCTTAAGTTTAATGAAATAGTTTAATGCCAAAGTTTAATGGGCTCGGTGCGCAGTGGTTGAACCATTGAGCCGATTAAACTATTGAACCAATTTTGGTTCAATGGTTTAGTTGAATGGGTTGGTTCAAGGATGTGCCCTACAATTGAAGGGTAGTGTTGAGGTGAGAAGCCCTTGCAGAGGGCAGGGAGCATTTCAAAAGGAGCCGTAGGGTTTTCAAGTGATGATAGGTGCACAAATGTCAAATTTTATGTCATGGAAGCCAAAGCATGGAAATCACCAAGTGGTAACCACAAAGGACTTCAACATGCTTTTTTAAGAATATAAAAATGTGCCACATGTCCCTTGTATGGCTCAACGAAAGCTGACAGGTGGCAACATCTGTGGGTTTCTCCTATTGGCTTCAAAGAAGACTGTGGTGGGCTCGAATGAGTTGCTAAGAATTACATGGAGCATGCCAAGTGTCAGTGTCTACGAGTACCAAAAAAGGGCCCAAAATTTTTCTAAGGTAGCTAAAGGCTTTGCAGAAGCAACCACATGTCAATTTCAGTTCAAAGGCTTGGTTCAACAGGCTTGACGCACAGTGGTTGAACTATTGAACCGATTGAACCATTGAACCAATTTTGGTTCAATGGGTTGGTTCAACAGCTTGGTTCAAGGGTCTGCCCTATAGCCAGAGGGTAGTGATGGGTTCAAAGGCCCTTGTGGAGGGTAGTTCAAGATCTGAGAGACCCTTTTGGAGGGCAAAGAGTTTCAAAGAGCCCAAAGAAAAGGACAAAGAGCGGCCAATTCCTACAGACTTTTATCCATGAGAAAAAAGCCTGAAACAAAAGACCTGATGACTTTTCCAAGGATGGTGACATCCTAAAACCCATCAAATTTAAGCAAATGAACTAGTCATTGGGTGACGGCTGCGTGAATGTCAAATTTAACATAGTGAAGTAGCCATTATTTTTGAACTACCTTAGCACCAAATCATGGAAAGAGCTCCAAGGAGTGCAGTGACCTACTAGAAGATCACCATCGAGGGCTGAAAAAGTAGGAAGAAGACAAAGAGTAGAAACAACAAAACATTCAAGTGGTGAAGGGAAGGTGAGTTATTGCAGTTGAGCGACGTGACCTATTTTATGTAGTTGGCATTGATGAGGGGACAAACTGTAGTCTATTTGTAGAGAAGAGGCATGGCCATGCTCTTACATTAATGCTTGAATGCCAAATTCAATTTTGGTGATTATATAGCATGGTTCCAGTAGGCCTTTTTTGAAGAATGACATCAGTAACAGTGGTTTCCTCTTCCCAAGATTCATAAAACACATGGGCCACTTGTAGAAATGAGTGCCAAAAAATCTTTCCAAGAAGTGCCAAGTTTTCTTCCTCTTCATATATATTGTAAACTTATCTTTTGAGAAAGAAATCCACTCTTAGCCTCAAGGCAAAACTCTGCCCAAAAATCTCTCGGGCTTATAAGGCAGAGCTCTGCCAGAATTTTACCTTGAATCAGAATTTAGCATTTTTATCTCCATTCTGAGTTTTGCATCTTTAGTATGTGTTTATGCCTTGATTCTGTGTTAAGTCATTTTCTTAATGCTTTTGTAGAATGATTTCAACATGTTTGGTGCATTATTTTGAGTCTCCTTTTACAGGTCTGTCAGAAGTGTCCCTAGAGGAGTGTAGGTGAAGTGGATAGGCTGCTCAGTGTGTCTCAGAATGCCTCTAGTAGTTATTTCCTCCCTGTATCTCCACGGACCCCTTTCCCACTGATGCAAAAGGTTTTCTCACTTCAGATGAAGTGTATAGGCACTTCCTTTTGGTGAAAAGTGTATATTCAGGCTAGGTGGATCACATTTTCTGGTGTATCACCTTTTACTTTTTTAGGCTTAGGCTTTGTTTTCAGCATCTTTCTCTCTCTTTTCATCCCTCCCTTTTTTTCATTTTATTTTTTAGTAGTACGAGAAAATAGGGCCTAAATGATACATTAGAGGGAGCTATCCCTTATCTAGAGACTCTCCCCTCTAGCTTCGTCGGTCCCACAGGTGAGAGGGGAGTTTTCATTATTGTGTGAAGAAGGCAAGAGCTCGGCCTCTTGCCAAGGGTGTAATCTTCTACGTCAACAGGCTTATCACATGTAGTATTGGCCTTATTAATACTCTTAGTGAGTATCTTGATTCTAAAATGGAATGCCCTATCCATCTCCTCATGCTCTACGTCAATTTTCAATATCTTCTCTAAAATGAGGGTATCAATCTTAATCAGGCAACAACTTGCAATTTTGGGTACATATTACATCATTTGCATGAATTTAGTATGTCCCCAACCTAGTTTATTTGACATAATAATAAGGATCAAACTAAATGGATGATCCCCATTTTTATAGATGAGTGTATGGGATTTATTTCATGCATGTTTCAACGTCATGGTCAAGTTCATCCTCTTGATCTTGCAATGTGTAATTCATATCATAGGGATAAGAGTGTATGTCTTAATGTGATCTTTAGCTAAAATATTATCATCACTTTGGTTCCATATCTTATCTTGAGCAACATGTGGGACTAATCAGTAGATAGATATCCTCCCATTTTTGTAGTGAAGTCTCAGGAAAAGTAGATAGAAAAATGGGGTTGTAGGTAAATAATTGAAATATATTAAGATATTGAGAAGATTGGACTTGCATGGATGGTAAGGTTTAAACCTTTTATAGTCCTAACTATTTGAACAATAGTCCCATCCAATTGAACCAAACCTTTTGTGATAGGTGTATATTTAATACCAAGAGCATCAGCTATTTTCTTAGGCATAACAAAATTGCTAGCCCCTGAGTCTACCATGTAGTTATGTATGAGATTTTTCCCAACTATGAGTGAAAAGTAAAAAGGGGGAGGCTTACCATTTTTAATTACTTCGGTGTCTATTTGAGGTTGACATAAATTAATCATAGTATTGGGTCCCTTAGTTGGGATCTTTTCTATTATTTAGAAGTTTTTAAAAGCTTCTTGAAGTAAGTCCATATGTGCTGGAATAGACAATGCTTCCCACATGGTGAAATTTAAGTTAGTATTATTCATTTAATCTACAATACTAAAATGAATGTTACTAACCTTTGATTGTGCCTTTATGGGATCTATATCTTCTTTCATGAGATTTGGAGTTAATAATTTTGACTTTGACTAGCCCATTAACACATTAGGTGGTCTCTAAATTATGTTCCTTTTACAAACTCTTGTACAAATTTATAACTTGTATCACTTTCTATTTACCTATTATTAAACATGCATTTTTTGCCACTAAAATACCACCATTGATTAGTGCTTCCTCCTTATTTACACCACAAAAATCCTCCTCTTTATAGTTTAAAAGAGTAGTTCTATTATGAGTAGGATCTTGTGTATCTCCCTGCTAGGAAATAACTTCTTCTTACTATCCTTAGGTGTTTGATATGATTTTCACCATCAAATATTTATCGATGAAACCATTAGGACAAACATTTTGATTATTTGATTGAGCACAAGGGTAACACCACTCATATTCCTGAGCTAGGTTATTCAGAACTTGTACAATAAATTTAGAAGTACCTGGTGTAGGTAGATCTCAGATGTTTGGAGGCTTTGCTTGTATGGTTTGACTTTGGGGTTATGAGATGCCTTGTTATGGTTTCCTATTGGGCCAGTATGTTTGGTTATCTTATTAATAAGGCCTATATCTTTGGGATTGCTATATTTTCATAACTACCAACTCATTGCCAATGGTAATAAGTAGTGGCTTAACCTCATATAAATCATCAATAGGGGTAGGAATCAAATTTGGTACATTTATTATGGTGGGAATTAGGGAAATATGGGGTTTCATGGGAGGAACTTATGGAAATAGAGGCATTAGAGGCCATGGGGTAATTTTTACGATTTAACTTAGGCAATTTTATACTCTTATTATAATTTCATAGGCATTGGGGAGTGTGGTGCCACCCATTTACTGAATCATGATATCTATATCACTATTTAAGGCTCTTAAATAATATAATAAAGTATTGTTTAGGGTTGGCTTGACTCACACTAGGATTCTATTCCAGTATTTTGAAAGTAGAAATTGAAATCACTTATGAACTCATGATGAACCCATTAAATAGTGGTTAGCTGTTCAACCAAGGAGAGGTGGTCTCTCTTATCTTCAAATTGTGTGCATAAGGTAAACCCTAAATCATCCCATACATAGATAGAATTGGGAAGAAAACTTCTATACCACTGTAAGGATTTACCTTGAGTGAGGAGGTAAGAAGTTTGATTGTAACATTTTCTTGTGCTATGTTATGAACTAAGCAAATATAAATAATATCTTGTATGTGTTCAATGGGAGTAGTGGAAGTTTCACCAATAAAATATAGAAGGATTTTTAGAGCTGAGGTGGGTATATCATCATATTGGGCCAACTAAAGTGGGATACCTCCATTTAAGGCTATGAAATTTTGATTTCTCAAGGCTATTATAGGAGGTATGAAACAACTGTGGGTATTTGTAGGAGATGTAAACAAATTTATTGGATATACTCTAGTATAATATATAAATGATATTGATTTATTTTTATATGAAAATGATAATTATTATAAGTTAGCTCTCTTACCTGTATTAGATGATCTTGTTTGTATCTTTGGCATACATAAACTTGGATTTCTTAATTATGTAAGGGGAGTCATCAATTGCTTTTGAAATGTGTACAAGGCTTGTACAATGGTTTTTAATAATATCATCAATCTCTTATTTATGATCTTTGGGTCCTACAAAGCATGCCAAAAATTATTATCACGTAGATTTTACACCTGCCTTTATGAGGTAGTGTGTTGTGTATTATTAGTTGCAAACTATGGGAATTATAATGACACAATGGGATCACCTCCAAGCTGTGGAACCTTGGTGAATTAAGGTGAACCTCTAGAGAAGGCTATCTTCCTTTCACTTAGTTTGGTACAACTGATATATTACCATTTTATGTTAAAATACTACTCCTTGGTGATCTCTCTCCTAACTAGGGTTTGAATTATGAGGAAAAGAGTTTTTAAAATGAATTTGTAAAATTGGAAAATGGTGATTACACCAAATGATTATAGTGGAAACTAATGCTTACTTTGTATGAACATAGTAAAATGTTTAATATGTTGAGTTTTTAAAGCACAATCTTGTATAAATATGAGATCAAAGGTAATATGGAATACTTATCAAATAAGGAACATATTTATTTATTTATTATAAATAAATTTTCAAAAGGTCAAAAATAATAACACAAATGAATCTATGTGATTGAAATAAGAATCAAAGCATTCATAAAATTGACAAATCATTGTGCATACACAAAAAAGACACACACAAGGAAGGCAAAACTTTAATCTATTACCATTTTTTAGGCTACAACATGTAGTTAAATTATTCAAAATGAATAATAATTTATACAACAATAAAAAGATAGATGGGCTACATTGAGGTACCCATATTTATATAAAATACTCTCTTGAAAGAGAGGGATTTATCAAAACCTTAGGCCCAGTTGAAGAGATTTTTTTTTTTTTTTTGATAACCTCATGCAATTGGCATCCTCTTTAGTTTATAATGGTGTCCTTAGTGGAGTAGGAATTTGGCAATAAGTGATAGATGAGTGGAGAAATCCATTGAAAAATTCATGCAAACATCCTCTTCCTCTTTGAGTTTAGATGTTATTATCTTTTCTAAGGAATGAGGCACCGAAATGGACTAACACTTAGCAAGGTTTAATGATTTTAGGTATTTTTAGATTATAAATCGCAAGACCTAATTTTTATTTTCTAGTTGAGACTTTTACAACTTTTTAAGTCATCTAACTTTGACAAAAGGGAAAGTGTAAATTACAACATGAGTTTTTCCAAATTAAGCAACTCAAACTTTTTCAAAAAACAAAATGCAATTTACAAGTTTCAATTTTACATATTAAATCATGTCAAAAAGATAATTGAAAATTACAAGTGGCTCTTTCTCAAAAATAGGTGCCAAAATAGTTACAATTTACAACCTAAAATTTTACAATGTTTCTTATAATAAAGAAATGTAATTTACAGAATGTATTTTATTGAAAGAATTAATATACAACCATAACCTTTGAATATTCCTTGTCCTTCTTTGCTTGTATTTTCTAAATATAAGCATAAAATATTTTTAAGATCTCTTGGAGGTGATATTCATTAAGACCAAGTGAATATCAATTTCTTATCCACATCCTACCATTATTTCAGAGAGTTCTCTAGATGCAACACTATATATTTGAGTGTCTTTCCCCATCTGATCTAGTGTATTATGATACCTAATGAATTGATAGATGGAACTCAAGTTGAACATTATATCCCATGATAACTCTCTCTTGACCACTCCTTTAAACTTATCTTGAACCTCTTGAAATAATAGGATTTGATCTTGATGATATGTTTCTTCACATGACAATATACTAAGCAAATCCTTAATGTCATAGATTGTATCCATGGACTTATCACATGTAGTCTTGGCCTTATTAATACTCTCAATGAGTATCCTAATTTTGAAATGGTTTACCCTATCCATATCCTCATGCTTTGTATCAATTTTTAATATCTTCTCTAAAATGAGGGTATCAATCTTAATCAAGTTAACAACTTGCAATTTTGGGAAGAATAGGTTCAACCTTTCAATCTATTCCTCATATTTACTTATTTCTAATTTTAAAGATACCTGATTATCCTTTAGAGTTTATAATAGTCCATTGTTAGCTCTATAAATCTATTTCCTTTTGTGATAAGCTCCTCAACCTAATCCTTTATAAATATCCCCATCTTGATAATATCTATCATTACTTCAAATGTTTATTTGTCAAAAAACTGAGTAAGGGACTGAGTTGGTTGGGCTAATGTCTCTATAAAATTCTTTAGAGTAGTTGTCAATTAATAAAATTTATTCTTCAATTCATCCTTTATGACCTTGAAACTATCCATATTATGAAAAAGAGAGATAATGCTTAACTGAACATCATGCTTCAATCCCTCTCTTGTTGGATGACCCAAGTACACTTTGGATATTTGATAATCCCCCACCACTAGATCTTCTTTTTGTTTGTCTAGTGGGGGGGACTATAATTTCCACATATCTCTCCCCTATTTAATCATATAATATCTTAGATATGGTTTTAGGGCCTACCTTTTATCTTTGGGATGCCTCTAATAGACCAAAGTCTAGTGTGTTGGGTGACAACATTTATTTTTCTTCTTTATCATTGATTATGCTAGTCAGATTGGGGTGGCAACTTGTGAATCTATAATTGTCATCTGTGAATCTATAGATAAAGTTGATATACTAGTGGTTACCATGACAATTATTGTATCTATAAATGATGTTACCATTGAATCCTTAGTTGATGATTTTGCTATATCTTTCCCATTTATAGGTGGAGAATCCATAGTTGTATCAGTGGGTCCTTTTGTCTCCACCTCTTAGGTGGGGGATTTGGTTATTGATGGAATGGAAGAAATGGGTATTGATGTGCTTAATAGGGGTGTGGCAATTAAGATTGACACAAATGGAGGGGTAGGCATGGGTAGTTGAAAAAGGGGAACCTATGGAAGTGTGAAATCTAAGGTAGTGAATGAGTTAGTCAATGTGGTAGGAATACTCAGAGTTGATGAAATGGGGAATGTGATGGGAGATTAAATTTTAGTAAGTACCCCAATGGTTTTGATGGCTAGTGGGATTATAGTCAAGATGATTGAATCTATAACTATGTACTATTGGGTGGTGTTAGTGATTAATAGAGTAGTAGTGGATATGGGAGATGATGTGGAAGTGATTGTGGAAGAGGGAGGCAAAGCTAGAGTTTGAGTTTCCACTTGTGTTTATTGGATTTCTTCCAAGGAAGTAACATGTATATGTGAGTTAGGTGAAGATGCAATATCTTGCACTAGAGGACTAGTGGAAATAGGAGGGGTAGCTATTTGGTATGATTAGGTAGTGGAAATAGGAGAAGGGAGTACTATAGTTGGTTGAATATCATAGATATGAAGGAGAACTATTTGTGCCTATTGAGCAACAACTATTTCCCATATGGAAGTTGGCATTAGCTAATCCATTTACTATGATGCTACTTCTTGGCTACTAGATGGACCTATTTTAGCCTTTTGTTTTTTCTTCCTCTTATGTGATATTACCTACCTATCTTCTTGATCTACTTGGGTTCTAATGTTGGAACCCTCTGCTATTGTTACCACACCCTTTTCTCTCACTTCCTTCAGCTTATCACTGATACTCAAGGTTTCCTTATTGACCTTGACCCCTTTGCTCTTTAGCGAGTTAATTATTCTATTTACTACATGGGTGGTCCTATCCATCAATGATAAGGATTCATGTATGGACCACTTGACTAATGGAAGAGGTTGGGAAAAGATCTTATTATCATATTATACCCTATCAACTAGAGATTCATCATATTTTAAGTCCTTAGGGATTGGTACCATGTTGTAAGTTTTGATTTGTTCTAGGGTCATTTTGGAATAATCCTTCAATCTCACTTCCTCTTTATCTTACATGTCTTCTTAGTAATCTTCATAAAAAATAACATGGGAATATGTGGTGATACATAATTTATTAGTAATACAACTAGTCACATCATATAATGACCTCACATCCTGAGATTTTAGGGTCATTTGAGTCATATAGGTATCTTTACATTTGGATTTTGATAGTTTAAGGCATGTATACCTCCATATGTTGATGTGAAAGTGGATCCCTGACTTATGTTTGCTTGAAAACAATTTATGGGTCTCAATAAGCTACCTCACAAGTTCCATTAGGGACCATATGTCACTTACATACCTCAAAAGGGTGTAAGGATAACCACTAAAACCATTTACTCTAATATATCAATATGTTAGGAATTGAATGAAATATGATCCCCAATTTATGATCTTAGAAGTTACAACATTAGAAAATCTTCTTCTTTCTAGGTCCTTGTCAAACATAATTATGATGCAATCTATGAACGCATCATTTACCCTTATGAAATGTTGTTTAATTATCTCAAGGGTGAGGTTAGGGTAATAGCTAAAGAACTTGTTAACCTAAGAAAGAATTATGATCAACCTTGGGAATGCCCTCCCCTTTACTAATACGTAGACCAAATATGAAGTCATATAAAACTTCCTCGTAGTTTGGACTTTCATCAATTATTTATGGAGTCAGAAATTAATTAGACCCAGTGGATATACAATTTATTTTGGTGGATTACCTAGATGTATTAGTACATCCAATCTAGATAATTATTATCATATGGGTTCCCAATAACTCTATGCAAGAGTATGATAATTTCACCCACTTCATCTTTGAAGTCTATTCTTTATATGGTTTTAGGTAGTCTTGTAGATGTGGGTCTACATGATTTTAACCATTGCTTATTCAGAAGCCATAAACATAAAATATTTATATCTTGATAAAACTTCTTTGAAGAGTCTAGGGTTATATCTAGATAACTCTTCTATTCTATAATTAAGAACAAGATGTATGAAATTAGGGTCAAGGTTCAAAATCCTTTCCCATTTGTTATTCACCACTTCCCTATTCTCTACATCATAATGATTTGACAATGTGAGCATAAGCTCAGAGCTCTACACTGATAGTGGGAAGGTTATTACCTGAGGTAATCTACTATCGTAAATGATTTTAATCCAATCATTCTTAAATTCAACATTTATTCTATTTCAAAAATAAGCTAGGTCTATGTGACCTAGATCTATAATAGTGATCTTATTTATGTTGGAGTCCAGGATGAGTGGGACACCAGATCTATTTGACTTGAACTTCATTTCCTTTCTAGACATATTTTCTAGGAAAATTTATGTGGGAAAACCAACTATAGAGTTGGTGGGTTTTGGACTTGCAATTATAAGTAAAAGTTCTAATGGGGTTTAGATGGTACAATTGCAATTGAAAAGTTTGATGGGGATATATTGTGTAATTTATACTTACAAATATTTTTAAAAAGTCCAATGGGTTTTATACTTGTAATTTGCACTTTCAAAGTCCAATGAAATTTTTGGTGGGGTTTAGGCTTGTTATTTCAAGTTGGATCTTTGATAGGGATTGGGAGTTTCTTTTGCCTTAGGAAATTCCACAGGTATTGGAGTTATTTTTACACTAGGAAATTATGTGGGTATTAGAGAGAATTTTGTGGTAATATTGTTATTTCTTCAATACAAGACATAAAGCCTAGAATTTTTCCTATGAACAAAAAATGTTTGAAATGATTTTTTATCAATCCCTCAAGAATGCGTATAAGGAAATGGTAAAAACATGAACAAGCATAGGAAAATGAAAACCCTAGATTTTCAAAGTAATTTTTTTTTGAAATATTTCAAAGGAAAGGTATGATTTGATGGAAAACATAGAGAAAATAAATGAGTACCATGCTTGTATAGGATTATAATGGTGGTCATGGCATGGGTAAGGTGTGGCTTGGTGAGGATCACTTAGGTTTTTGGCATGTAGATCTCAAAATATGACTTGCAATGTTAATAATGACTTTTAAAAAACCTAATTTTATTAATATAACCCTATAATAAATGATAATTAGGTCAGTGGTTTGGAAAATGGTAGGAAAAGTAGTGTTCCAGAGTCATGGTGTAATTTTTCAAGTTTTTAAAATCGTATTTTACATTCTAACCTATGATTTTCACTGGGTGGATTGGTGCAATAGAAGTAGGAAAGTAGAACTTGAGGCAAACTTTGAAACCTTACAAATTACAATGTGCAACCAAATTTATAGTTTCTATGGGTAGGGTAGATGGTGGGAAGTGGAACCTCAATTGTACTTTACAACTTTGCAAGTTTCAAAGTGCAACTAGAGTTCTAATTTTTGTGAGAGTAGTAAACAACAAAAATTAGGATTCAAGTTGCACTTTTAAACTTTGTAAGTTAAAAAGTGCAGTCAATATTTCAATTTCTATAGGTGTAGTGAATGGTAGAAAGTGAGGTTTTACTTTAAATTTGTAACTTGCAAAGTTGTAAATTATAATCAAACCTCTAGTTTTTCTAGATGTTTGGTGAGTGAGGAATGTAGATTGGGTTTTTATTTTTTTTGCAAAGTTAAAAATTGTAATCAAACCTCCAATTTCCACTAGGTATGTGAAAATTAGGAAGTAGAGGTTTGGGTACAATTTACAAATTTGAAAGTTATAAATTGCACCCAAATCTCTAGTTTTCACTAGGTATTGAAAAAGGGTTTCCTTGGTCACTTGAAGCTTTTTTCCAAAAAATTAGTGGGACCCCCTTAAGGTATACGATGTTTTGATATTTTTGACACAAAAATATTAACAGTAATTTAAGACTAAAAATCACCTAAATGCCCAAATTCATCTATGTAATGGATTTAATTACTTAGAAATGTGGTGAGCTTTGCTTATTTAGGGTATTACCCTGTATACACTAATAACCTAGTTTGGTTTCAACCCTAGTCAAATTATGACCTATTAATTTGAAGTTCTTGACCTATTGAACTATTAATTCAAAACATTTAAAATAATTACCAAAATCTAAAAATAAATAAGCAAGATTAAATTGAAATGCAAATCTCAAATAACTTGTCCAATTAAAAATTCTAAGTTGAATTAGTGAAGTTTATTTATCAAAAAGTGAATTTTAGCCAAATATGAAGTCAAAGGTCAAAAGAGATAATAAATTGATTTATTAATTCTTAAATATTCCAAAAAGGTGAGTCACAACCTTACAAATATCTAAAGTGAGTTACCATGGCTCATTAATATCTAAAAATGAGTTGTTAAGACCTCATGAGTGCTTTGACCTAGCCCAGGGTTAAATTGACTCATCTTATGTTATTTTAAACTCAATCAAGGTTAGAATTAAACCTAACCTCCCTAGGGTTAGAGTTAGTTCTTAGAGCTATAAATATAAGTGCCCACACCATATCGAAACAAGCTTTTATGTGTAAGGTTATTCTGTAGGAATGCCTTCAAGAAGCTATTGAATGTAGTGTTATAATGCCTATTTTATGCCAAACTTCACATTAGGCCAAGCCAAAGCAAAGAAAAGTCAGAAGTGACCATTGGAGAAGTGCTACCAATATGGATAATCATTTATATAAGTCTCTAATGTCATAGATCGAGCACAAACATCCTTATGCCAACAAGTGGACATGAATTTTGATAAAAGAGGTTAAATTCTTGTGTATTTTAAGCTCTATTTTGTGATATTTTTCATTATGTTATGCTCCATTTAGTTCTTAGAAAAGAGTGTTTAATTTAATTATATTATTATGCGTGGATTTTTATTATCTTCACTAACAAGGAACTAATCAACATTTATGTGCTATTTAGACTCCTAAGATACAAATATGACCTAGATCAATATCTGAAATGTTGTCCACATTGGTTTCCAATGGATAAGAAGGCATTATTCCTTGAAATTGGTACTCCATACTTGATTTGTCTTTGTTTAGAATTGGATTTTTTGGAGTAAAGGATGAAGGTATTAAATTTTTAGGAAAATTGACAAATGGGAGGTACTCACACAATGATGGTTTATTTACAGATTGATAAAAAAATAACTTAAAGTAAAATAAGTTATTTAATTATACATAAAAATCATACTCAAAGCTCTATCTATGCAAATTCACTTTAGTGTCTCTTTAATATCACTTGATGAATTTCACTATCCTGATTTATTTGCCCATTCATGAATTTAACTTCCCTTGCAAAACTTTACAATTACCATAGGCAAGTAAAATAAAATTTTAATTGTTCTTTTTCTCTTTTATTTATTTGTTTCCCTCATAACATGGTTGTATGGCCTTGAATGGTGAATGAAAACAAACCAAATAAAATTCATCTCTTCTTTTTTAATTTTTTTAAAAACCTCACTTCTCTATCTAGACTGTATAACCTCTCTTTTATGGGGAAAATTAAGAAAAATTTGCCTAGTTATTTGATTTTTATTTATATAAACTTCTAACCTCATATGATCTATATGACTATACGACCTTCTTCGTATCTTGAAAAATAAAATAGACATTTTTTTTCTACTTTTAACAAATCCTCTCTCCTCCTATGGGTTGTACAACTTGTTTATTACAGGCAAAAAATAAAATTATTTTTATCTACTCTCTTTTTATTACCTTTACTCTTCCCCTTGGTCTATATAATGTTGTATGACCTCTTTTAAGCATGCAAAAACAAAATTTTTTTTTGGTTTATTTATGTTCTAAATTTTCACTTTTCTCTCTTACACCATATGGATGTATAACCTCTCACATTCTATAAAAGATAATAAAAATATCTTTTAAACTATATCATTTCCTCTATAGAATTTTAAAACCCTCCCTTAATAGGTAAAAATAGAAAAAAAATTGATTTATTCCCACTCTTTAAAATTTGTATGCTTTCTTTGGGTTTTATAGCTGTATGGTTCCTCCTTAGGGTAAATAAAATAAGAAAATAAATAAAACCCTCCCTCCTTCTTGGCTGTATGACTTGTTCCTATAGCAATAATAATTACAATTTACTTTTTTATTTTAAATTCTTCACTTATTACCCTCTACCAATGGTGATCTACAACTTTCCTCTTGTAAAAAACATGGTGAATGATATTTGATTTGGTGTTAAGTGGAAATTTACAAAATGTTATGGAGATTTTGCGTGCTTGAATGGTGTGTAATGGCTTTAAAATTTTTGGAAGGGAATAAGTTTTATTTTAACATCTCTTGGGGAAGTGATAATGACATTTTCATGGAATGGGGAAAATAAAAAGAAAATTGCATGATCGAGGGAAGTATAAAGGTTATATGCACAATAGTGGAAAATCTTAATTGCATGAGTAAAGAAAGTGCCAAATCTATTTTTCATAGAAATGGGAAGTATTCAAGGTAATTTCATGATTTGATATTTAACAAGTGAATTAGAAATTAAAATAATTAAAAATTATTTCAATCAATTTATTATTTTTTAAATTTACAATTACACTACATACAACATTGAAAATATAAATTACATGACTTGAAAAAGTGTTTGGGAAATTTAGAAAAACTTGGGACAAAATAAAAAACACTTACACTACTTGAAAAAATTAAATTAAATTTTGCACAGTTGCTAGAAAAGCCAATTTTTTTTTTACATGGCATGGGGAATTGAAAGAAAATTTATATGATTCAAAGGAAATAAAATGTTTAATCATAATTCTAAAATTTTCAATTAAATTAATTAATTTTCATTTTTTCAAAATTTGAAAATTTTAGGCCCAAACCAAAAAATTAGCCAAAAATTTATTTTTAAAAAAATATTTTTAAATGGACAAAACTATGACAACAAGGTGTAACCACTAACATTGTACAATAATCTTGAATAAGTGAAATAACCAAATCTTATGGTGATAGGGGTGGAAGGGGGATGTGCTTATGACTGAAGATGGTACTCGTATCAAATGTGTAAAATTATAATCACCTTGTTACTATGTATATATGTGATACATCGATGTACTAAAGTTGAAATTATGTCTTAAAATGTTTCGATTTTATTCTATTATTGAAATGCAATACAAATACTAGAGTAAATGGATAAAGAAACATAGTTGCATGTACAACACAATTTATCTTTGGGAGATGCTCAAAACATGCAATTTGTCTATGTTGGAGATTTTTTAATGATGTCATGGTGATGTCATGGAGGTGTCCTAGTGAGTGGATGAAATTCCTTGATAGTATAAATGACCATGACAAAGTGTACAATGTGCTTGTCCTAGTATGCTTGAAGGAGGCCTGGTTGATCTTCAATTTTAGAATGGTTAGAGATGTTCAGGGATGAGTATGGAGTATTAATAATGTGAAAGGGGTCTTATAATATGTTTTATATAATTTTAATGCTTGTGTACATGAGTGGAATTCACCTGGTTCTTCATTGTTCTCATCTAGACTTTTTGGGTCTAATGGCAAAAAATCTGAGTAGGTAGTTTGTTACATCACCATTGCCACACGTGGATGAGTCTATGGGAATTGGTCATATGATTTTGATAAAATTATTCCATAGTTTATATACACAAAGTCTTAAGTCTAGTGATGAAGTGTAATAAAATATATGCAAGTGCAAATTTGGGCTCTCAGGTATTTTGACAATGTTTTCCAATAGCCAAATTTGTAATGTGGTAAGAAAAGTTGAGTGGGAATTTTGATGGTGGCATATTTTGCACATGTGGAAGTTTTAGATAATGTGATCATATGGGTTTTTTAAATTGTATGCCTATTTTATTTATGATAACTTTAATGTTAATCACTAAATCATGATAAAGTCTATGCATGTGCAAAGTTGGCCATCCAAACAAGTTTTTGACATAGTTTTATGGTAAAAAAATATACGTGAGCATTTTAATGTTGTTATAGATCACACATGTGAGGGTTACAAGAGTATATTGATACATGGTTGGATTATCATATGTAATAAGATTATATGGTCCAAGTTTTATAACATGTGCTTGACTGAAGCAAAAGATATGGAGGTGTAAAGTTGGACTTCTAGGTAGATAAGCAATGGTCCCCATACTTAGTCATTTTTGCACAATGTTAAAGATTATGACCAGATAGAGATCTAACAGTGCACAAGAGTTCATATATATTATATAATATATATGAACTCTTGTGCACTGTTAGATCTCTATCTGGTCATAATCTTTAACATTGTGCAAAAATGACTAAGTATGGGGACCATTGCTTATCTACCTAGAAGTTATGGTTCATAGTAAGTTAAATAGGTCAAAGTTTTCCTTGGTTAACAAAGTTAAAGATCAAGACCAAATGAAGATCCAACAGTGCATGGGCAATCGTACAAAACAAGATCAATGGTATGTGTTTAGTAAAATGAGGAAAAGTGTTCAATGTTTAATGCTAAGTAGAGATAAAGATCAAGCTTCTTCCAATGATCAATGGTGAGAAGGTGTTTTACTGATCAAGATTAATAGTGCACATTAAAGTCAAGAGGTCAAAATGATAGTTTTTTAGCATTATTAAAGACTGAGCTATGTACAAAATATTGACGATACACATTGAGTCAAAGTTACTAGATTGCATGAGATGAGATCAATTATTCAAAGATTAAAATTTGGGAATCCAAAAATTATGCATTAAAGGTCAAAAATATTGATGGTTAATGATCAATATAAAGAAACAAGGACACAAGATGCAATCATAGTGGTTGATGTTTAACTATAACCGTTTGAATTCAAATATTTGAATTTAACAAAGGAAAGACCAATGTCTAGTTTCTAAACCATAACTTTCAATCTATGTAGAATTTTACCATGCTTTAAAAATAAAATTTGTAGAGGCCTCCAAGATGCATCTATAAATATTATTTTTAAGGTTTGAATGTATGTATAGACAAAGATATTGAGCTCTAAATTTGATTATGTATTTGTATATATTCTGCAAGTGACCTAAGAAGGATGTTCAATATTATTTTGCTATTGGTTAGATATATCTTGATGAATTAGATTTTGAGGAGTGTTTTAGACTATATGAGGATGTTTTGTGATAATATTTAAGGTTTGACTAATCTTATGTAGTATGAAAAAAGGTTTAGAAGTTGACTGTGTATTCATTCATGGTGATTGTGTGCATAGAATGTTGTTTAAGCAATTTTTGCTTAAGTAGAAGGTACTATGATGGTTTTTGGCATTTAAGAACCTATAGATCATGTGGTATGGGTCCATGCATTTGGAAAGTGTTATTGTTTTCTTTTTTTTATCAAGGAAGTGTCAAAGAGGTGAATGGGTCATCATTGGACCTAAAAGGTGACTTAGGCCTATTTAAAAGAGAGTTGTGCTTAAGTGTGACCCATGTTAGATGCCTTAAGGTGAAGGCATGTGTTATGGCTGATAATAAATATTGTGATATTTTTAATTCATGATTTATTTATAAATGTTGAAACTAAATGTGTTCGTTTCAAGACTTGTGAGAAGGTCCTTGAAGTGAGAGGTTTATGTGAACGTGGAGCCAAATGAAAGAGAGAAACTTTGAAAGAGAAGGTAAAAGTTAGTAAGGACTAATAGAGAGTGAAGAGGGTTAAACACACTTGTTTAAGTAAAGTGATGAAGGTGATCATATAGGTCATTAGAACTAACAAGCCTAGAAGAGGCAGAATGAGTAAGTATGCTCAAGAGGCTATTTGAGAGAGTGTGTATGATGAACAAAGGCAAGGTGAATGTTGTGTGTGCCCATTGGATGGGTTGAATGGAAGAGCAGGTTGATGATGGTGTATATGACCTATAGTTCATATTTTTTATGTCATAATAGTGATATTATAGGTTTGTTGATTGTGTATGAGAAGAGAAGAATGGAGTGATCTAAAAGGTGGTTTTAGATGCATTATGGGTGTGACAAGAAGTGAAGGGCATGGTGTTATTAGAGGACCATCATCAAGTGTTAAAGACATCAATTCAAAGGTGGGTATTTCATTTCAAATGAGGGTATAATGGACTTGATCATCCTTAGAAGAAGTTGCTCTTTGTGAAATAGGTGTTTCAGTAAAAGCATTTGGTTAGGAGGATATGATCAAGGTTTTTTATTCTAAAGGAGTTGACTAGTCTCTTGTTTATAATTTATTATAGGATAAGTAGTACATGTGTTGTAGGATTGAGAGTGGGTTTTATTCCCCATGAGGGTTTTCCATAGGAACTTTGCGTTATGTGTTTGATCTTGTGTATTCATTGAATGGATGAGCTCTATTGTTAATGTTGATTGATCAAGTTAATATATGTTGATTTTCTAATAGGTTAAAATGATTGGAATTGAAATTATAATATCTAGGATCAATGATTCACCACCCCCTCTCTATGATTATACCTTTAACAACTAGTATCAGAGCAAGTCCTTTGGAGGAAGTTTAACAAGCTGAAGGAGATCTTGAGTTGGTAAAAAGATGGCTAAATATTTGAATAAAGAGAATAAATAGTGGAAGGCTATGATCAAGGCACTTAAAGAGTGTCAGGGAACCTAGAACAATAAACATGCTCTGATGCCTACTTAGTCAGGATCTTGCTCTACCAATTAGAGCACATATGATTACTTCTTGTATTAACAACTAAACACAGAATTATACTAGAATCAATAAGTAACTAGAAATATGAAACAACACAGGAATTGAGAGACAATACACAATTGTATTAATAATCACTCAGAAGAATATACAATAAGGAAGATGCCACTTCTTCCTCCACCTCAAAGGTTCGCCACACCTCAAGACCTTCTTCCCTCTCTCTCTCTCGATCACAACACTCAACTCCAATACAAAATTGATGTTCACCTCTCCAACCAGTCAGTAACACACTGCCAGTTCACCAAGTACACAACCATACTCCAAGTAGATCTCCTGCTCTCTGCTGCTACCTGCAAATCACTAGACCTTACTCACCATGTAGATATCTCTACACCCCTGAAGAACCCTTGTCCTTGCCTCACCAAGTCCTTATGATTCTTTAACCAGTACCCTAGTGGATCAGCTCCTAGACCTTGTAGACCTTGCAACTCTCCCTGATCATACACTCTCAGCACCCCTTTGGAACTAGGAGGAGCTACACTAGCTCTCTCTAAAAGCTCTATGGCTTTCTAGCACACTTTTACAATACAACCCATGAGTCCATATATAGATCTCATGCTTACAATAATTAGACTATCATAATTACAATAATTAGACACACAACTCAAGACTAAGACTAGCCTTCAACATGCAAACTAACAGTCCAAAAATAGACTCTTTGGATCAACATGCAAACTGCCTATTCACGCACAGGCTGCCGACGTCAGCTCCTCCATGATCGATGTCGGCTGACTGGTAACTGACGCTAGTTGCTTCCTCACTGCCATCTAACCGACATCGGTTGATTAGACCGATGCCAGTTTCCCTGCAACTAATTCTGCAACTCCCCGTAACTCTGCGTCCTCCATAGCTTCTCTTATTTGCATCTTGGTGAAGCTTTTAGCTCCAAAACCTAACAATCTCCCACTTAGAGATAAATAGCTGCACCTATACCTGTAATTGTACACCATCTAAATTATTCCCTGACTTGTATCCCTCTTCAAGATCCATCCTGAAGACCAACCACCACACAATCTGTGATGCCGCACCTGTCATTCAAGTAACTTGCCACATCCGAACCTACACATCCATGTAGTGAAGAACTTGACCCTGCATAACAAGAATCTCTGTTGCTAGTCCCACTAAACTACCCTCCAGTACTCCTTCCCTGAATTGGCTCCATACTTTCTGACAACCCCCACTGATTGGGAAAACTCAGGTCTACACTAGACCTCATGTGATTTCAAACCCTATTTCAAGCTAAGCTTGAACTGTCCAACCCTTGGTGTGCTTTCTGATTCTGCATCCTGCGTAATGAACCTCACCAACACCGTCTTCACATCAGCTCCCACTGGAGATAAAATCTCCATGACTCTTATGCCAAAGAATTTTGTTGCTCCAAATTCTTCATGACACACCTCTGAACTAACCTTACCTTTTAGCTCAGCAAAACCCTGTATGTACAAAACTTGCTAGCAAACCATCCACATACAGTAACTAGATAATGTTGCGACTCATCATCCACCTGGTAAGAATAAACACAATAGTTACACTGACATTGATTGAAGCCATGCTTAGTCATCCACCTGTCAAAACCTGTACCACTATCCTACAGCTTCTTCAAGACCATATGCCTTGGCCTTCCGTCTCATGTATCCATCCACTCTCTTCTTTAACTATGGTAATCCATCTGTCTCTCAGTGCTTTCTTCCAACTGACAACTCTACGAAAAAATACCTTTTTGGTTCTTCTCCAAGGACTCACACTCCTCATCCATGCCAAGCTCCCATTGTATCTGGATTCTACCTGCATTGCCTCTTCGCATCTTCCTGGTTCTTGACCATCAATAAGCAATATAAAGAAGGTGAACAATGAATATGAGGTTCACTTACCCTTTTTGACCTCGACATGAGCATTTGAGACTTGTTGATAGCTTGCTATCTACCCAATATCTGTTCCAGTGACCGATCTCAGCCATCTCCCAGCTGCTCCCGACCGATGTCGGTTCCCTGCACTAACCCTGACTACCGATGTCATTTCCCTGGCTAACGCTAGTATCCTTTCTACCGATGTCAGTTCCTTCATGACCGATGTTAGTCTTCCTATTACCCACATCGGTTACTATCTGACTGATGCCAGTACCTGTGTTTGTCTGTGAGTGATAAAATTTTACCCGTGAGCTCTCCATGGATCAAAATCTTGTTCAAATCAACATAGCCCTGCTCAAAATAATTTAGTTCCCTCACCTGATCTCTGTCTGTCATCTCCTCCATGAACACCAAGGCTTTCCAATTCTTTAGCTTGTCAAAAACATCTGTCTTCTGCTTTAAAACTTGCAATGTCCTTCTACATATGTGACTTAGCCTATGAAGCCACATCTCTGCAACAGAAGGTGAATCAGTAATATAAGTAGATAGATAAAGGATACCTACTTTCTTACCACCATCTAATTCAAGTGTATCCGCTATGAGAGTTACAGTACATCTCCCATCACCCAAATTTCCTAAATAAATTAGACTCATCTCCAAGACTGGTACCTGCATGACTTCCTTCAACCACTGTGTGTCATCCATCTGCAATTTCAGCTTCACTTCCCCTTCGTTAATAATCTGACAAGGCTCTCCAGCTCCTAAATAAATCTCTCCAAAGTCTCCAAAGACATACCCATGAAAAGATGCTCTATTTCAAACTGCATGGAAAGAGGCAAAAGAATCTCTAAACCAAGATTCCACTTTATCCAGAACATCCTGTGCAACATCACCTGCAACATATGCTTCTACACGCTGATCTTCTACCGACCAACAATCTCTTTTTACCTGCTCTTTCTTTCCATCAATCAGACCATTTGTGCTATTCAGTTTCTCCATTCATAGCTTACTTTCTTCTGCCATTGCTATACTCCCACTCAATCAAAAACCCCTGTGAGTAACCTGTAATCAACAAACACTACCAGATCTGAAACCACCTGTTAGTCAACCCAACCAAAAGCTCTGATACCACTTGTCAGGGAACCTAAAACAATAAACATGCTCTGATGCCTACTTAGTCAGGATCTTGCTCTACCAATTAGAGCACATATGATTACTTCTTGTATTATCAACTAAACATGGAATTATACCAGAATCAATAAGTAACTAGAAATATGAAACAACACAGGAATTGAGAGACAATACACAATTGTATTAATAATCACTCAGAAGAATATACAATAAGGAAGATGCCACTTCTTCCTCCACCTCAAAGGTTCGACACACCTCAAGACCTTCTTCCCTCTCTCTCTCGATCACAACACTCAACTCCAATACAAAATTGATGTTCACCTCTCCAACCAGTCAGTAACACCCTGCCAGTTCACCAAGTACACAACCGTACTCCAAGTAGATCTCCTGCTCTCTGCTGCTACCTGCAAATCACTAAACCTTACTCACCATGTAGATATCTCTACACCCCTGAAGAACCCTTGTCCTTGCCTCACCAAGTCCTTATGATTCTTTAACCAGTACCCTAGTGGATCAGCTCCTAGACCTTGTAGACCTTGCAACTCTCCCTGATCATACACTCTCAGCACCCCTTTCGAACTAGGAGGAGCTACACTAGCTCTCTCTAAAAGCTCTATGGCTTTCTAGCACACTTTTAAAATACAACCCATGAGTCCATATATAGATCTCATGCTTACAATAATTAGACTATCATAATTACAATAATTAGACACTCAACTCAAGACTAAGACTAGCCTTCAACATGCAAACTAACAGTCCAAAAATAGACTCTCCGGATCAACATGCAAACTGCCTATTCACGCACAGGCTGCCGACGTTGGCTCGTCCATGACCGATGTCGGCGGACTGGTAACCGACACTGGTTGCTTCCTCACTACCATCTGACCGATGTTGGTTGATCAGACCGACGCCAGTTTCCCTGCAACTGATTTTGCAACTCCCCGCAACTCTGCATCCTCCATAACTTCTCTTATTTGCATCCTGGTGAAGCTTTTAGCTCCACAACCTAACAAAGAGTAGATATGTACTTTAAAGAAAGATTCTAAAGAGAATGAGAATGTTATCAATGATCTCAAAGTTTAGCTAGTAGATGCCAAGACAAGTTTGTGTTCAAAAGAAAAGGACATCATTTTTGATAAAGAAACTTGCCATAGTACCAGAGAAGTTGAAAGTAAAGAAGAAGAAGTTGATCTAGAAGCTAAGCTCATGAGTGTTCTTGGTGAAATAAAGGAGTAGAAGAAAATGAATCATGAAATGAGGAATATGATCAAAGGTATTGAATCACAAGTTAGTTCTCTTGAGGGAAGTTTGTCAGGCATGTCCAAGAAAGAAAAAATGAAATATCAAGAACAAATCAAGTTTATTTAAGTGCAAACAAATAGATTGAAAGACATGATCAACAAGGATAAAGAAGATGAAGGGAAGATAAATATTCTTGAGGATTAGTTAAATATTAAAAATGCAAATATGATATAAAAGAAGATGAGTACACTTTGTACTTTTGCTAAAGGTTGAGATATAGTCATTGAAAATTGAGCATGAGCTTGTTATAGTTAAGTTGGATAAGATGGAAAAGAAGTATGAAAAGTTTGAGTATGTCAAAGAGAATGAAATATTTGAAAGCAATACAATAAGGTCTATTAGACAACTATATGCTTCAAGGTATGATAGTTTATTTCATTATCATTGTTATACATGTAATAAGTATGGTCATAGAGCTAACGACTATAGAAGGAAGTTAGTCAAGTATGGAGATTCATGGAGCTATGATAGGAGTTTTTGGAAAAAGTTTGATCATAATCCAAATCTATCAAAAGGTACAAATGATGTTATTTGTTTCAGTTGTCATAAGAGTGGACATATTACTAGATTCTATCCAAATGGTGTTAAGAGGTCTTCAAGTTATGTCAAAGGATATAGAGCTTGTAGAAGGTCTGAGAAAAGACAAACTCAAATATGGAAACCAAAAGTAATCATTACCAATTCTTCTAGTCATAAGGATGATAATAAAGTTGCTATAGAAGGCTATATTGCAAATCAAGATAAGCTCAAGGATTAAGTAGGTAAGATGGATGCAGAAGAAAAGAAGTGTCAAACTATGGTATGGAGACCTGAGGTAGTAAAGACTAAGGAGACTAACCCTGTTAAGTCCAAGAGTTTTGATGGATTGTTTGCCAAGGTGGAAAAAGGATAAAAAATGAAGGATAGTCAAGAGTTTATGATATTAGCATTTATTGACAAATATGAAGCAAAGAATAAATTCAAGCATCCATTCAAATTAAATTGGATGATGAGGTAGGACTACAAGTTAGACAAAGATATGGAGATATGGGAGCCTCCTAAGTTTTGGGACTTTTAGTCTCACTATGTCAAAGGGGTGTCTCTATCTAGACTTCAAGGAGACACTTGTCAGTTAGAGGAAGCTTGGTGGATATCAGATATTTTTTAATGAGATGGTATGAAAAAAAGGTATGTTTTTGAATTATTTTTATATATCTTTTGTTAGAGAAAAGAAGCTTATGAAGAATCTTAGTGGTCCTATCTTGAGATAGAGTTATCTTATTGATCCTAGTTTGGATGCTCTGGTATAAAGGTGAGTTTCAAATATCTATCTACATATCAATTTATGGTAGATGTAATGTGAGCCTATAAGTTGAAGGCATTTCTTTTAGAATTATGTTCTAGATCTTGCTAAGCCTATTAAAGGCTTGTTAAACAAGTTGTGTATGCCATGGAAGTTCATAGTGCTCTGAAGAGGATGTGTCTCTATATGAGTATTTATTATGTTTAGATAGTATTTGAAGGATTTTTTAAGATTTCATGTTCTAATTGAAGCATGAATTTGGGAGGATATTTTTAATTGGTCAAATCCTAGGATCAAAGGACTAAGTAGTTGAATCTAAGAAAGAAGGTATGGAGGTTTTTGTGTGCTCTTGAGTTTATCTATCTTATTATAGGTCAACAGATATGGGATAGGATGTATTAGTTTCCAAAGGTGTGGAAATTCAAATATTGGTCTAGAAGTGTGTAATGGTTTTCCCTAGGTGTACAAGAAGTTTCAGAGATGGACATTGACTAGAAAGTGGTTTGTGGACTCTATTTGTTTTGAGATTCTAAAGTTTTGGGCTATGCTAGAAAAGTGGTTTTTCTTATGATTTAAAGAATGAGAATTATTAATTGGTTGAATGGGATAAATGGGTTATAAAATAATGTTTCATAAAGATTTAAAGGTTTATGGTTCTCAAATTATTCAAGTTTTTGTCAAGTTGGAGGCTTAATTAGGTAGTTGGTTTGTGAAGGAAGTTTGTTTCAGACGATGAGATAGATGATGAAAATTGAGTTGATTTAAGGGGAATATGAGAGTGCTCTATATATTAAGTTTCAGGTCTTGAAGATGTGTCTAATAAAATATATGGGCTCTAAAAGTTCTAGTTAGGGCTATAAGGAGTCTAAACAGGCCTAGTATGAAAATTTGATGTTTTTGCTTAGTGTTTCCAAAAAATAAAGGTATGTGTATTTCAAGGAGATTTATTAGGTTTTATTAGTGCATGTTTCCTATTTGGTAAGTGGCATGAAGTCTTTTTGGTGGTCCTTGAGGTGGTTTGAGAGAGAAAGCTAGTAGCTTGTGTTGTGGTTCTTCATGGTGTGTGGAGATCTAAAGTTGATCAAGTGATGAAATGGATTAAATATCTTAGGGGAAGTCCATATAAGATGTTTATTTAATATTTACATCAAATTTTAGTGCATGGTTGAGAATTATAAGGTGGTATGCATAGAGTTAGGAGGAGCTAACTCAGGTAGCTTAAATGGCTTGAGGAGCTTTGCATGATGTAAGGAGAAGTATATGTGAGATGATTCAATCAATTTTAAGATGTGATATATTATATATATTAATTTTCAATAATTTTGGTATGATGAATTGATTAAACCTAGTCATACTTATGTTCTTTCTTCATTGGTTGTAGTGCTTGGTTAAAGAGAGTATTAGTATGAAGCAAGAGGTTGATGTCAAGACAAGAAGAGGTAGGCTCAAGATAAGGGGGAGTTTGTATCATATTTATAAGGTGTTCCTCTCCTATTTTATGGTCTTTTTTAGGTCCTAAAGATTATTTTATTCCCACTTTGTCATTGTGTCAAAGGGGGAGAAATTTCTTGTTGTGAAAGTGCTTGAAGACAAAGAAGGAAGGTGAGTTGAATGATGTTTGTTGACATCAATGACAAAGGGGGAGATTGTTTGAGAGTTATAAATGATGTCATGGTAATTTCATGGAGGTTTTATGGTGTGTGGATGAAGTTACTTGATATTCTAAATGATAATGATAAAGTGTGCAATGTGTTTATCCCAATATGCTTGAAGGAGGCCTAGTTGATCTTTAGTTTTGGCATGGTTAGAAATGTTCAAGGATGAGTATGGAATATTGATCATGTGAAATGGGTAAAATAAGAGGTTTTATATGATTTGAATGCCTATGTTCATGAGTGTAATTCACCTGATTATTCATTGTTCTCATCTAGACTTTTTGGGTCTAATGGCAAAAAATTTGAGTAAGAAATTTGCTAACATCACCATTGCCACGTGTGGATGAGTAAAGGGGAGTTGTTCATATGGTTGTGATCATATTAGTCCCTAGTTTCTATGTGAAAAGTATCAATTCTAGTGATTAATCATGAAAAAAAATATGTAAGTACAAAGTTAGGCTCTCAGGCATTTTGATAGTGTTTTCCCATACTCAGCTAAATTTGCAATGTGGCAAGAAAAGATGAGTAGGCATTTTGATGGTGAAATATCTCACATGTGTGGAAGTTTTAGGAGAGGGTGATCATATAAGTTTATTTAATTTTGTTCCTAGTTTATTTAAACTAATTTTTAGGTCAAGTTCTAAATAACAACAAAATCTATGCATGTGCAAAGTTTGCCTTCCAGACAAGTTTTTGACATAGTTGGCTCTGTGGCAGAAAAATCTAAGTGAGCATTTTAATATTGTTATATCTCACATGTGTGATGGTTACATGAAAATATTGACACATGGTTGGATTATAATATGTAAAGAGATCATATGGTCTAAATTTTAGAACATGTGCTTGAGTGTAGTAAAAGACATAGAGGTGCAAAGTTGGCCTTCCAAGAAGATAAACAATGGTCCCCATACTTAGTCATTTTTGCACAATGTTAAAGATTAGGACTAGATAGAGATCTAATGGTGTATAAGAGTTCATACATTTAGATATATGGTGTGTAGTAAGTCAATGGGTCAAAGTGTTCATTGGTTAACATAGTTAAAGATTAGGACCAAATGAAAATACAATGTTACATGGGTGATCATATGGATCAAGATCAATGGTGCATGTTGAGTCAAATGAGGACAAGTGTTCAATGTTTAATGCTAAGCAGAGATAAAGATTGAGATTTTTATAAGGATCAATAGTTAATGGGTGTTTTTATTGATTGATTTCAATAGTGTGCATTAAATTCAAGAGGTGAAAGTGATGGTTGTTTAGCATTATTAAAGATTGATCTATGTACAGAAGATCAATGGTGCATATTGAGTCAAAGTTTCCAGATTACAAAAGATGAGGTCAACTATTAGAAGATTAAATTTTGGGTGTTGGCACACTATGAATTAAAGGTTGAATAAGATCAATAACGTATGATCAATCTAAAGTAGTGAGGACACAAGGTGCGAGCATAATGTTTGATGTTTAACTCTGACTATTTGAATTTAAAAAGGAAAGACTAGTGTTTATATTTTGAGCCATAAATTTTGATATATGCAGAATTTTACCATTTTATAAAAGTAAAACTTGTAGAAGACTCTAAGTTTCATATATAAATATAATTTTTAAGGTTTGAATGTATGTATAGACAAAGATATTGAGTTCCAAAGTTGACTATGTGTTTGTATATGTTCTACAAGTGACCCGAGAAGGATGTTCAATCTTGTTTTGGTATTGGTTTGATATCTTGATGAAATATATTTTGAGGAGTGTTTTAGATTCTATGAGGATGTTATATGAGAATTTTTAAGGGTTTAATAACCATATAAAATATGTAAAAAGGTTTATAAGTTGATTGTGTATTCGTTCATGGTGATTTTATGCATAAAATCTTGTTTAAGCAATTTGTACTTAAGTAAAAGGGAATTGTCATGGTTTTGGAACTTAAGAAGGACCTATAGATCATGTGGTATGGGTCCATACATTTGGAAAGTGTTCTTGTATTCTTAGTTTTCTCAAATAAGTGTCAAATAGGTGAATGGGCCATCATTGGACCTAAAAGGTGACTTAGGTCTATTTGAAAGAGAATTGTGCTTAAGTGTGACCCATTTTATATGCCTTAAGGGTGAAGGCATGTGTTGTGGCTGAAAAGAAATATTTTGATCTTGTTAATTCATGATTTCTCTATAAATGGTGAAACCAAATGTTTTGGTTTTGAGACTTGTGAGTAGATGCTTGAAGTGAGAGGTTTGTGTGAATATGGAGCCAAGTAAAAGAGAGGACCTTTGAAAGAGAAGGTAAAGGTCATTAAGTATTAGAAAAGAATGAAGAGGATAAAACATGATTTTTTGAGCAAAGTGATGAAGGTGATCACATAGGTCATTGGACCTAATAAGCCTAGAAGAGGTAGAATACGTGATTATGCTCAAGAGGGTGTTTGAGAGTGTGTGTATGGTGAATGAAGGCAAGGTGAATGTTGTGTGTGCCAAGTGGATGGGTTGAAGGGTAGAGTAGGTTGATGATGGTGTGTATGAACTTTAGGTCATATTTTTGATATCATAATAGTGATCTTTCATATTTTTTGATTGTGTATGAGTAGAGAAGAATGGAGTGATCCAAAAGGTGGTTTTGGATGCATTGTGGGTGTGAGAAGAAGTGAAGGGGGATACATTATTATAGGACCATCATCAAGTGTTGAAGACATTAGTTCAAAGGTATATGAGTTCATTTCAAAGGAGGGTTTGAAGGACTTGATCTTCTTTAGGGATAGTTGTTCCTTTTGAAATAGGTGTTTCACTAAAGGCCTTCATTCGAGAGGATATGATCAAGGTTTTCTGGTCTAAAGGAGTTGACTAGTCTCTTATTTGTAATTTATTATAGGACAAGTATTCCATGTGTTTTAGGCTTGAGAGTGGGTTTTATTCCCCATGAGGGTTTCCCATAAGAACTATGTGTTATGTGATTGATCTTGTGTATGCATTGAATGAATGAACTCTCTTGTTAATGTTGCTTGATATAGTTAATATATGCTGATTGTCTAATATTTTGAAAGGATTGGAATTGAAATTATAATATCTAGGTTCACTGATTCACCCCCCTCAATGATTATACCTATGATAGTTTGAACAAACCTATCTATTTGTTTTACCCTAATTTTGATAACACACTATAAATGAACTAATTATATTTGTACTTATATATGTGTAAAAATAGAAAATGTTAGAATGCTTAAGATTAAAATATTCAAATATTATTATTTTTAAATATTAAAAAAATCAAAAACTACTATTTTGGGAAAGTTCTAAGAATAAATATACCTAGATTGCACACTTAATTTCATTGACTATTTTAATTGTCTGTAAGTGAAAAATAAAATAAGTGACTATGCATGATTATGATCTAAATCATGAATAGAAATTAAATCTTGATAGGTATTTTTTAATTTAAAATAATGTAGCTCACTCTAGTTCATGGATGGTGGACTTGTCTCAGTTGACTATGACAAGTTATTGACATAAAAACATAAAGAAAGAAGGAATATGGAAATGACATGTCAAAGGTAGAAATAAAATACTTTTTTGGATAGGAGTGCAATAAGTAGATAGTGACACAGTGTGATTGAGTCCATTGACTATAGAATTCTCCCATTTGACTATGCGTAAAAAATAATCACTACTATGAATGTAGATAAATCTAAGGTATCATAACTAGGGTTTGGCCATGCATAAATCATTGTGTATCTTATTTGATATTTGAAACCTTTAGGCACTTTAATAGGTTGAAAACATGAAATAAAAAGAGGGGAGTGTAATTGACTTATTTGACCTCAATCATCCCCTTGATGATTGATTATTGCCTACATATCCAATATTCTAAGGAAATCAAGCCCAAAAAATTTTCCCACCTAGAGTGAATGTGTAATTGTACCATTTTGACTATGTGTATGTAACTATAAAATTGTTTTGATACTTGAAAATTATATCTATTGAATTTATTTAGAGGGTTATTTACTTGGCTTATGGTTTCTCCTAATGAATGATTCAAAAATTTATGTAGAATAGGGCAAATTTTCTCAATGTGTAAAAGTGTAAAAGCTTTAACCAAGTGAATATAAAGTGTCCTTATTGAGTGACTCTTGACATGTATTTATAGGCAAATATTTTTAAAATTTTCTTTAACCACCTTATGAAATGTGTGGGAAGACCCAAAAGTATATTTTAAAATTTATAAACTAGTCATTGTTTGGGATGGGGCATAACTACTATAAGTGGACATGGGCATAGTGCGCATCTACCTGCCTAGCACATACCTATCCAAAGGGTTAAATTCATCTAATTATAATGGGGATAGTATAAAGATTATTTTAAATAGATTGATCATTTGAAATTTAAAGTTATGTATAGTAGCAAGGACAAACAAAGGACTGAGTCTACATATAAATAAATGGCTTAGAGGAATGGTAATAAGAGTCATGTATTTGTGTGTAAGCCATGGTTTGGAATGTGTTAATAATTAAAATTTTCAAGCACCTATGACTATATTTATGTATGTGTATTCATTTATTCTAGAAATGAAATTTATAAATGAGAAAGAGTTTAACCTGATTGTGTATAATGCACTTTATCTTTGAGTAGATGCTTTAATTGTGCAAGACACTCAAATTTAGTAGACCTTAGAATAAATCAAGAAATATTAATTTTATTCATTTGAAATTTGAAAAAGTTTGAACTTTAAAATGCTCAAAATTTAAATGAGAGAAAGGGATAAGTACACTTGTACATAGGTGAAAGCAAATTGTAATGTAGATTGTAATTGATAATGGAGAACTATGCTTCCTCAGTAGAACACTTTGAACAAATGGTGATTTGAGAGTGATCATTTCCCATTTTGAATACCTTATCAATTTATTGAGTTGAAAATATGAATTATTCCAACTCTCATGAAAAGTAAATATTACACAATTTATTAATCCAAAAGGGTGGAACCATGCTAGGCTTGCTAGAAGTGATGGTAAGGTTACTGAGTGTCACTAGAATTGAATGCACATCACCTATGCATATTATGATCACACTACTATAGATATATCTAGATCCTAAATTGCATGATAAAAAAGGAATGAAGAGTTTTCATGCCCCATCATTACTGTGTTTCTCATAGAATTTACTTTGAAATGAATATTTTTCCTTTGAATTTGAATATTGAGATTTTGAAAAATCTTGAATTTTACAACTTTGAACAAGCTTGAGCATGAATGAGTATCATGACCCATCTAAATATGTGACAATGATATAGATTTTAAGTATCTATATTCTCAATTTTAACTATATTTTAAACCTATAATTGTTTGACATATGCCCACACATATACATTCAAGTGTGTATAATTATGTACTCTAAATATTTGACAACTGAGTGCATATGCATGTCATATGCCCCCCAAAATCTATATTGATGTGATAATATTTGTTATATGTTTGATTTATGAGTCAATTTAAATATTTTAAAGACTTTTAATTTTTGTTATAAAATATGATTTTTAATTAGTTTTAATATTTTAAAACCTTTACTTTGTATTTGTTAAACCTATATTTTTCTTCCAAATCTACTAATGGAGGTTTGGATATCCAAGACAATCCTAATATGATGCCACCATTTTGAGATGAGGGATGTAACCTAAAATTCATTCATCTCAAAATAAGAATTAATTATCATGTTATAAATATATTATCATATAGTATAATGTCATCATATAATAAAGTAACCATTTATGAAGTAGACTAAGCCCTAGAAGTACATGATGAAGATCAGGTCACCACTAATCAATCTAAATAAGTAAACAAGCACAATAAAAAAAAATGTGGTAAAATGTAATGCAAAAAGGCCAAGGGACATATATAAGTGACATTAAAATTTAAAATAAGTAAATATGGCACAAATGAGGCCAAATGCCACAAGCAATGGACATGTTCAAAATGTCACACATATTATACAATGATCTCATAGAGATGTTCATGAAATTTGCACATAAGGACACGGGCCACACATAATAAAAAATAAATTTTAAGCCTATTATTAAAGAAAGTAAACAACATTGAAATATCATAGAATAAGTGGGAACTAGTTTATTCTATCCATATGTATCAATGTCATATTATTGGCAAAGTATCATATTAAGATAATTTTAAGATATGTATATAAAAATTTAATTTGAGGCCATATTTAATACTTTTTATGGCATCAATTTTAGAATTAGAAGCCACTAGCATAGGCATGGCCATTGGGTAGAAGTCAGTCCAACATTTAAGAATGTGAATGTAATATATGTCTTGTGTCATATTCAAATACTTTATGAAATATGTGTGTATATAACATAATGTGTTATATACCAAAATATATGATAAATAAAATATGAAAATAATTAACTATCATCTTATGTCATGATCAATTCCTAAGTTTTGATTTTTTTTTAAATATTTTGAAAGTTTTTATAGTTTTTGTAATATTTGATTTTTTTTTGGATTTTTTGATATTTAGTTTTTTTCACATTGGGTTCACCAATATGTTTCTACCTATTTTTTATAAAATAAATAAATAAATAGTAGTGTTATTTTACATATGTAGGTGTAAAATTTGAAAATATCATAATGTTAAAGCTATACAATATTCAACCATTCTAATTTTGAAAAATTGCTAAGTATAAAAAGTTATTATTTTGTAAAACTAATAAGAATAAATATTCTTAGCTTGAACACTATTTTTTTTTAATTTTATGACTATTTTAAAGTTAAAAATATAATAATAAGTGACTATCTAGGATCAAGATTAGAATTGGTAATAGAAATTGAATCTGGACAGGTTCACTGTAAGTGGACAATGGTGAAGTGTACACGATTTTTTTGATTGTGAACTTGTGTCAATTGACTATAATAGGATATTGATAGAAAAAACATAAAAATTAAGAATATGGAAATTATATACCAAAATAAAAAATAGAATATGTTTCTAGGAAAAAGTGTAGTAAGTAGATAATGGCATAATGTGCTCGAGTTCGTTGACTACAGACTTGTCTTGGTTGACTATGCATAAAAATTAATCAATGTGCCTGTTACACCTATGATGATAAGAAATTTGAGGTATCACAATCAGGTTTTGGCCACACATAAATTTATGTGTATCTTATTTTATCTTTGAAACCCTTAGGAAAATTTTATAGCTTTAAAACCTACAAGAAAAGAGGAGAGTGTAATAGGCTAAGTTGACCACAATAACCCCCTTGATGATTAAATTATGCCTATTTATCTAATAATTCAATGATGTAAATAATCCCATATAACTATCCCACATATAATTAATGTGTAATTATGTTCCTTTTATTATGTGTATGTAGATATAAAATAGATTTGGTACTTGATAATGCTAGCTCTTGAATTACTTTAGAGGGATCTTGACTTGGCTTATGGCTATTCCTTGTGAATGATTTAGAAATGGGGAATATTTTATCAACGTGAAAAAATGTAAAATATTAAACCAAGTGAATATAAAGTGTCCTTAATGAGTGACTCTTGACATGTGTTTATAGGTAGATGTTTTGAAAATTTATTTTAGTTGACCTTATGAATGTGCAGGAAAACCTAATAGGATATTTTTAAATTTAGAAACTAATTTTTATGTGATGTAGTACATGACTTATATAATTGGATATGGGTACACTACACCTATATTTAATTAGTGCACACCTATATAGAGGGATCAAAGAGAACTATCCTCTATTAGGGTGAGTTTGAAGGTGGTTTTAGACAACTTGAACATTTGACATTGAAATTTATTTATATTAGTAATTAAAAATAAAGGGTTGAGCCCAAATATAGAGAAATGAATTATAATAATGGGGAATAAGAGTCATGTATTTATGCACAAGACATGTGGTTTGGAATGTGTCAATAATTAGCATTTTCAAGTACCATTGACTAGATTTAGTGTCTAAATTATCTATGTTTTCTCTTATATTAAGAGAAGGATTTATCTTTGTACTCCTTTATATTTTAGGGTTTGATAAGGTAAAAATTAATACTCCATATAAAAACCCAAATGTTTCTCATATTTGAAATTTTTATTTTTTAGCTATTCATTACCTTATTCTAGCCATTCCATGTCTTATTATTTTAATAATGAATATACTAATGATCAAACTTGTGTGATTAATAATGATAATTATATAGATGAGGATTATGATTATGGATCAAATTATTATTATTATGATTATAATAATCAAGAATATTGGCATAATAGAGATGAATATAGTGAAGAGGTAAATGAACAAATTACATCTAAAATATAAAAAGGTAGTTCTCCCACTTCTTTACATTTGTATATTAATTATTCATGAGTATAAGAGGAAGGTAATAATTAATTAACCCACACATTATTTAATGTTTATAGTGTCACACATAATAAGGAAAATAAAATAAAAAAATGTGTAGATGATATACTTTTGGATGTTCATGATGTCTTACCTTATAATAATATGTATACATGTAATGATACTCCTCATATCACAGAACATGTGGGAATGATCTTTCCTCAAGTAGAGTGTGATACTAGTAATTATTTTTAAATTAATCATGATTTTTCTTCCCCTTACATAGAAATAAAAAATGATGCAAAATAAATTAATGTTTATTTTCCTTTGCTAAAAATGTTAAACGATACAAAATAAATTGTTATTTATTCTCCTTCTCTAGAAATGATAAGTGATACAAATGTGTATGATATTTATGTTTCCTCCCTTTAAATAAAATGTGACAATATCCTTTCTCCTTAAAATAAATGTCAAAATATCTCTTTGCATGAATATTCTATCGAGACACAATGTGATGTGATTTCTACTATTACTTTACTAACATAATATAATGAGAATTCCATGCTATGAAATGATTAAAAACTATTCAGTAATGTTTCCCTATAATGAAATTCTAAGAAATGCAATAATATTGGTGATGAATCTAATGTAACTATGTTTATTATAGATATTGAGTTAAAACCAATGAATTAATATTTCCAAACCACCATTATTTCTACCATCCACATCATTAATATGATGCATGCCATAGGTGACCTCCAAAATCAAGTAATTTCTTACATATAATTTAAATATTGTAATTATAATATGAAAGATAATGTCATTTTAGGATAACTTTCCATATGAATGGTATTCAATTCTACTTATCCATTTTTTCATGACTAAATTTTAATTATTTGATGTCCATGGATATATTATTAGGCATTTAACTCAATATATACTCTCTTTTGGTAAATGTTGTAATGATAGACAAATACAATTAAAAACTTTACACATAAGTTTAGAACACGACACTTTAGATTGGTTATATAATCTCCCTAGTAGATCCTTGACTTATTTTAAAAATATAGAAGAGGCTTTATTATCCAAATTCAATAAGTAGAAAAATTACATTGGAACATCTCCAAAGCCTAAAACAAGGTCATGATGAGATTATAAAATATTACATTCTAATATTTAAGAATACATCACACTCTTTAATGTATTAACCCTCTATTTTACCTATTTTTGATAAAAGAATAAATATTGTAATGTTCTAAGTGGTGTAAAACTAAAAATATCAGATGTTAAAGATGTATAATATTTAACTATTAGAATTTTGACAAATTGCTAAATATGGAAAGTTGATAATTTTGAAAAAAAATAAGAATAAATTATGCTTAGCTTGGACACTGATTTATGTTGATTGATCTAACTATATGCAAGTGGAAATAAAAGAGGTGGTTTTGTAGGATCAAGATCAGAATTAGGAATAGAAATAAAATATTGATAGGTCCATTGTCAATGAATAGTAACATAATGAATTTCAATCCATTTACCAAAAACTTGTCTCAACTGATTATGACATACTGTTGACAAGAAAAGATAAAGAAAAAATGAATTTGGAAGTGATAGATCAAAGGTAGAAGAAAAATATTTTTATAGATGAGACTGTAGTAGGTGGATAAAAGTATAGAATACTTCATTCTATTGACCAAAAATTTATTCTAACTAACTATGCAGTAAAATTGGTAGTTGTGCCTGATGTACCTATGGATGGTAAAAGATATGAGATATTAGAATGAGGGTTTGACCACATAGAAATTTTTATGTGCCTTCTCTTATATATGAAACCCTTATAGCACTTTGATAACTTGAAAAATTACAATAAAAAGAGGAAATTTTAATGGAATGAGCTAACCTAAATTATCTCCTTGATGATTGACCACTACCTATGTATCTAATACTCTAAAGAGGGAAATCAAAATGATGTAGTTATCCCACATAGAGTGAATATGTGATTGTGCTCCTTTAACTATATGTATTCAACTATAAGATTGATTTTATGCTTGAAAATGATATATATTGACTTGTTTTAGAGGAGTTTTGACTTGGATTTTGGTTACTCCTTATGAATGATTCAGAATTTGGGCAAAATAAGACAAATATTCTCAATATGTATAAGTGTATAAGATTAACCAAGTGATTATAAAGTGGGTAAAATGAATGACCCTTGATGTATATTTATAAGTGAATCTTTTAATAATTGAATTTAGCCAACCTCATGAAACATTCAGGAATACCTAAAGGATGTTTCAAATTTTGGAAACTAGTCATTATTTAACACATGATACAACTGACATAAGTGGATAGTGATGCACTATGCCTCTTCTACTTAGCGTGGAATTATCCAAAAAATTTAAGGACCTATGTTATGAGCTATAGAAAATATGACATGGATTTTAAATAATTTGAACATTTGACATTGAATGCTATGTATAGTGATAATGAAAAATAAAGGGTCAAACCCACATATAGATAAATAACTTAGAAAAATGGAAAATAAGAGTCATAAAATTGGGCACAAGTCATGTGGTTAGGAATTATTTCTATTCAAATTTGCTTTCACATTCAAAGAAGAAATAAGAAACTAAAAGAAATGGTCAAGGCTAGAAGATACCTGATAAAGTCGTGCGCACTGAAATCAGACGTTGGAAGATTCACCTCTTTGGCTATGGAGGAATGACACCTGCAAAGAAAAAGAGACTGAAGCACGAAAAAATGTTAGTCAAAGATATGGTGGGCTGTCAGGCAAACGCCCAATCCCAGAAGTACGAAGACTTCCTAGAAGGATATCAACCCACTGATAAAAAGCAGAATATTGGACTGAAGTAGATGTAATGAAAGATAAAATGACAAAAATAAAAGACAAAAAATAAACACATACCTGATAATGAAGTAAATTGTTCTGTGCAGTTGCTGATGTTGGTCTCTGTAGTGCCGGTGTCGGTCGGAAAGGTGCCGACGTCGGTTAAGGTATCGGCGTCGGTCGGGGTAGTGACCGGCGTCGATCGGGGCAAATTCTAGACAGAGTCTGGGTGAGTTGCAGAAGGTCTGGTAGAGTTGGGATAGGGTCTGGTCAGGATCGGGATAGGGTCTGAATAGGGTCTAGTCAAGGTAAGGTCGAGTCCAGACAGGGTCTGGGGGTTTTGGTCGAGTCTAGACAGAGTTATAAATTGGGATAATGGGCAGAGATGTAAAGAGGGGACTCAAGGCTCAGGTCTACGGTCTGAAGATTTGAGATGATAGAAATAAAGAACAAATAATAACCAGAAAGAAATAAAAACAAATAGAGAAAATACTTACCTGTCAGAAGATATGATAAAAGCCATGATTGAAGTCGTCGAAGCATTGCCGTAAGTTGATCAAAGTGAATGCAGATTGGTCGAATGCTGGAGTTGGTTGATCGCCAGAGCTGATTGGTTGCAAGAGTCTTGAATGTCAGAGTTTGGGATTGATTGGCAGAGATTTCGAATGGTTTTGCTGATGAAGGTGAGGGATGGTTCGGGGGATGGTTCGATAACTGATCGGGAAACCGATTGGGAACTGAATGATAACTGATAATAGGTAACGGTAAGGTGACTGACGTCGGTAGGATTGCCGATGTCAGCCGATAAGTGACTGACGTTGGTGACGTTGGCTGGGTAACGACCGTCCTCGGCAGATGCATAATGGGGATAGAGTCTAGCTTTAGCTCTGTGCTCATTTTTACATGCTGCCAGGGTCAAGGCTGGTGGGAAAAGTGGTCGACAAGGGTTAAATAGGCGAAGAAGAATAAAACAGGGGATGACCAGGGGAGTCGACATGATTTCAGTGTCTACATTTGCCCCTTTTTGTCTTATTGGTTGTTTTGGATGAACTGCAAGACAAAAATAGGAGTGATTGCCCCAGGTGTGGAATAAGGTTGATTTCGTCTTGTTGGTTGTTCGAATGAACTGCAAGACAAAAATAGGTAGCAGATTGCCCTGATTATGGATGAGGTATTCCCCTGCAAAGCAGGAGTTGAGGGAAGGGAACTGGGAATCGGGTGCTGATTTGATAAATAGTGGATGAAAAAGGGGTGAGGGTGAATGCTGCAAAAGGTGTGATTGCGCACGTACCACTGCACAAGATGGTTAGGTCAAAGTGTCATAGGTCAAGGGTCGAGGAGTGCCAAAATTGAAATAACTGAGCCCCAGCATGTAGTCATCTGCTGATCGGGTTATTCAATCGA
The DNA here is from genome assembly GCA_037957365.1 of Torreya grandis. Classification (NCBI taxonomy): domain Eukaryota; kingdom Viridiplantae; phylum Streptophyta; class Pinopsida; order Cupressales; family Taxaceae; genus Torreya; species Torreya grandis. The sequence goes on along the minus strand of JARHVA010008228.1, from coordinate 339,193 downwards.
AGCTGAAGCTCCAAATGGGTCGTCGCGTTCTAGGTATCCCGGGCTCAGGAAGTGCTCCCAAAAACATGAAAAAGTCACAAGTAGTGCAGATCAACTAGCTTGCGATCTGATACTTGTGAGGGTCCAAAAAAAATTCTACGCATAATTCTGCTAACCAATCATGAGGTAGCATACATGCAAAAACAACCAAGGCAACATTGTCTTGGAAGTGGTCAAGGTTGGAGGAGATAGGCATGATCTCCAATGGTTGGTGGCCGAGGGGAGGAATGGACGAAAGGATGTGGCCGAGCTAACCCCAGAAAATAGTCGTGTCATCGGAGTGCTGCCTACATAACCCTTGTGTAAAAGGGCCTTAGGCCAATGTAGTTTTCCCTAGAAGGGAGGGAGGGACAAAGGGATAGCATTAGTCGTGGTCAAGGGTAAGGTTATGGTTAAAAGAAGGAAAGAAGGTTTGTCCATCAGAGAGATGAACAAACGAGGGTGGTCGAGCTAACCCCAAAAGACAGTCGTGTCATCTGAGTGCTGCCTACATAGCCCCGGTCATAGGGCCTCAGACTAATGTAGTTCAGACAAAGGGTCCAAGTAGTAGACACGTGGTCAAAATGGTCGATAGAGTGGTCTTAGTTATGATGAAATGATGAGGGGAAGAAGATGTTGCAGCCTTTTCCAAATGGTGTATTCTGCAACATTGGGTGAGAGGTCTTTCATCCCTAGCAATATTCCATATTTGTGATGGATGTATGCTAAAAATGAATTGAGGTCGATTTATGCTTCAGCAAGTATTGGTTTATGCTGAACATAAATTGCGGCTGGTCAATAGTTTCCATGTGTATTGGTGTTCATAGAAACTAGGGTGAATAGGCTAGGGGAGTGGTCTAAAAAGAGAGTTGAGTTGAGTGAATTGACAAGTGATGAAGGTGAATGTGACCAAAGTGCAGAAGAAGTAAAAATAATATTTCTCTTTCATTGACAAGGACCAAAAAGACAGTATAGATAGGGGTGATTAGAACAAGAGCCCCATTCATGCGTGACGTCGTTGACCATAGTTATGTTAGAGCGGTAATCGAATCACTTTGACATTAAAGTGAGCTCGAAGTCCCTTGAGCAGGTGATAGGAGGAAAAAGGGTAACCCATTTTAAGAGCAGAGATAACTTTGCCCCTTTTTATAGGAGACCCTGAGACAACTATAAGGCAAGTCCATGACTCATTTTTTTTTTAGGTGCAGACTGATCAATGCGGGAAGCCTGCATAGAGATGTCATTTGCTTGGTGGTTAGTTGTGAAGCTGATCAATGCAGGAAGCTTCTAAAATAGTGCTTTTTATTGCTAGATTAGTCATAGCCATCCTTCGAGGGAGTGGTCTAGATTTTTGTTTAATATAAGGGATTTTGAATAGCTATCCTTCGAGGGAGCAGTCTATTAATTACAACAATGATAGTATAGCTATCCTTCGAGGGAGCAGTCTGCCTTTTGATTTTGATATTGATATAGTGACCATGGATATTGTGACATCTTGATTTGTTTTTATAGAAATGTGAGTCATGGACAAGATTATAGAAGGTCAAGGGCTCCCTTTTATTAGGACAAAGCATCCATACAGCATAAAAGGGTTATAGGAATTGTTAAGAGGAATAAGGTTGAAAGGAATTAGGACTTAGAGGATGGGGATTGCTCAAGGGATGAGCTCAAGTTAAGTGTCAAGTGGACGAGTACTCGACTAGCAGTAGAATGGTCGTAGATGCAACACATTAAGAGGCTCAGGTTCTAGGCGTCCATCAAGAGAAGACAGACGATAAGTCCCTGATCCATACTTGTGCGTGATAATAAAAGGTCCGAGCCAATTAGGAGCAAACTTGCCTCATTTACTTCACTCCATATTGGTCATGTGTTGATTCTCTTTGAGGACGAGGTCTCCGATGTTGAAATCTCATTCTCACAGATTTTTGTCATAGGCGCGCTTGATGAGATGTTGATAGAAATGGAGATGATTAAGGGCAGCAAGACGACGTTCATCAAGTAACTCAAGTTGAGCTAAGCAATCTTGATGAAAGTCATCGTTAGAAAGGATATCATGTAGAGAAATGCGGAGAGACGGAATCTGTACTTCGAGAGGTAGGACAACCTCTGTTCCATACATGAGAGAAAAAGGGGTAGCACCCATAGAGGTTCGGATGCTAGTGCGGTAGGCCCACAAAGCGAAGGGAATGTGAATGTGCTAATCCCTACCTGTGTCACTGAATACCTTCATGAGAATTTTGGTGAGAATTTTGTTGGAAGCCTCGGCCTGCCCATTTGCTTGTGGGTAGTAAGGCGAAGAGAAACTGAGTTTGATGCCGAATGAGTCGCATAGTGTTTGGACAGTCTTGTTTTTGAAGGACTTGCCGTTATCGGTAATGATTTTATGAGGGACACTGAAACGATAGATGATATGGGTGGTGATGAAGTCGATGATCTTGTCGGCTTTTGTGGAGATGAGAGGAATGGCTTCCACCCACTTGGTGAAATATTCAGTGGCTGTGATGATGGATTGATGACGAAGAGACGAATGAAGGTTAATCTCACTGATGAGATCTAAACCCCACTGAGAAAAAGGCCAGAAATCTTGAGCAATTTGTAAGGCATGACTAGGAAGATGAAGCAAGTTAGAGTGCTGCTGACACTTGATGCAATGCCGAACATAATTGCTACAGTCTTGATGAAGGGTAGGCCAATAATAACCCAGATGAAGGATGCGCTTGGCAACCGAATTCCCACTGAAATGTCTGCCACAAATCCCGTCGTGGACTTACTGAATGGCTTGAGATGCTTCAGTGGAGGTGAGACAGTGAAGAAGGAGGCCGTCGAAGCCTCGCTTATAGAGAAGACCCCCTAGCATGGTATAACGAGCGGTATGCTTGATAAAAGCTCAACGTGCATTGCTAGAGAGGTTGGGAGGAATGACAGAGAAAGATAAGAAGTCTACAAGTTGCTTATACCAAGCATCTCGTGGGCTAGGGTCTATAGTGTTGATATGATGAATGTGAGAAGAGATATATGAAGGCAACGGCACATGACGCACTGTGACAAAAAGTCTGGATGCAGATGAGGAAGATGGGATATGTGAAGTGAGAGAAGCCATGGTGTTAGCAAACTTATTCGTGGATCGAGGAACAGTCTGCAAGAGGTAATGGTCGAAAGATGCAAGGAGAATGTCAGCACAGTTTTTGTACCTTTGCAAAATTTCATTTTTACAGAGGTATGAACCATTGACCTGATTGACGACGAGCTGCGAGTCGCCAAAGATGTTGATGGACTTGATGCTGAGAGAGAGGGCGGTCTGTAGTCCCAAAATTAAGGCCTCGTATTCGGCCATATTATTGGTATAATCAAAGTCAAGTTTAAAAGACAGAGGCATGGGCTCCCCTTTGAGTGGGATGAGAATGATCCCAGCACCCCCACCTAATTGACACTTGGAACTGTCAAAGAACATAGTCATCTGATAGGTGGTGTCATCGGAGGAAAGCGCAGCGATAGACTCATTAGGGAATTCACACTACGAAGGTTGATTGTTAGGAAGAGGGGCATCTGCTAGTTGATCAGCAATGGTTTGCCCCTTGATAGATTTTTGCTGGATGAATTCGAGGTTGAACTCAGCAAGCAGCATGAGCCACCGAGCCATACGTTGATTCTGATATGGCTTGGAGTGCATATACTTGAGAGGGTCGGTGTGGGTGATGACAAAGGTTTTGTGATTAAGAATATAGTGGTGAAGCTTAGTAGCAGCAAAGACTAACGCTAAACAGAGTTTCTTGATATGGGTATATCGAGTTTCATAGTCAACTAGTGTTTGACTAATATAATAGACTGCTTGCTCATGGTGATGCTCATCTCGATGCACGATCATAGCACCTAATGAATGATGAGTGGCTGAGATATAAAGGTAGAAGGGTTGGTCATCTTTAGGTGGAATGAGGACTGGTGGAGAGACCAGATAGCATTTTAGGGCTTCAAAAGCCTCTTGATAGTCCTTATCCCATGTAAAGGAGACGTCCTTCTTAAGGAGATAATGAAAAGGTTGGCAGCGGTCAGAAAGCTATGAGATGAAATGATGAATGGACTGGAGCTTGCCTTGCAAACTGTGAAGTTGCTTGAGATTGGTCGGGGGTGACATTTCGAGGATAGCGCGAATCTTGGCGGGATCTATCTCGATGCCACGGAAGGAAATGATGAAGCTGAGAAGTTTGCCAGAGAGGACCCCAAAGACACATTTCTTGGGATTAAGATGAACATTGTACTGAAGAAGATGAGAAAAGATGATTTTGAGAATGGTCAGATGGTCACGGCGAAGCTTGGACTAGCCGAGCAGGTCATCCACATAGTCCTCCATGATTTTGTGAAGGAGATCATGGAAAATGTAGGTCATGGCACGCTGATAAGTGGCACCTACATTTTTCAAGCCGAAAGGCATGACTCGATAGCAGAAAGTTCCCCATGGGGTAATGAAAGTGGTCTTGTGCTGATCTTCTAGAGCAATCAAGATTTGATTGTATCCTAAAAACCTGTCCATAAGAGATAGCATCTCATGGCCGGCCATAAGATCAACAAGCTGGTCAATGTTAGGAAGAGGAAAGTCTTCTTTAGGACAGGCTAGGTTAAGGTCATGATAGTTCGTGCAGATCTGAATCCCCCCAGTTGCCTTGGTGACTGGGATGATGTTAGAGACCCACTATGGATAATCGATGGGCTGGATGAAGGAGACAGAAAGGAGGTGCTGAAGCTCCTCTTTGACAAGGAGGGCAATGCAAGGATGCATCTTTCGAAGCTTTTGCCTGACAAGCTTAGCCTCTAGTTTGGTGACAATGTTATGGGTAACGATGGTGGGGTCGATGCCAAGCATATCACTGTAAGTCTAGGCAAAGGCCTTGCTATGGTCAGAGAGGAAATGGGTGTAGTCAAGCTGCTCCTGAGCGTCTAAAGATTGGCCAACCTTTAAGACATAAGGAACATCAGAAGAAGGAAGGTTGATGTCAATGGTTGATTCATTTAACATAACCTGGGTCTCAGAAGGGAGGGAGCGCTGGATGAAAGAATCATCAGCACCCATGTAAGAAAGAATGGCATCATCGTCAACGCAGTGGACAGTGTGAATGGTTGCCGACTCATCTTTGATCATGCTGGGAAAAATGAGAGGGAGAGACTTGGACACCCTATTGAGCTGATAAGTCAAGGGTTCCAGGCGGATGGTGTTTATGCAAAAAAAAAACTAGGAGGAATGGAAATCACTGACTCCGTAGGTGAAGAGGGTAGAACAGGTGAGTTTAGAGGAGATTGGTCAATGATTGGTTCAGGACAAAGGTCTACAGGGTCTTGAGTGGGGTCATGATATTCCAGGCTATACCATTTCTTGGCATCGTCATCATTAAGTGGTTGGATACGCTGATGGGAGCCCTGCTCATAGCATCCGAAACCAAAACCCTTCCATGCACACCTGTAAAGGTAAGTGTGTGCAAAGGCGGGGTTGCCAAGAAATGAAAATTCTGATGTGAAAGGTTGGGGTGAAGAAAGAGGATTACTGTCAGTAGGAGCTTGACTAAGCCCCCCATAGATGAGGTTGGTGTAGAGGTGAGGGGGACCATAAGGTATGATCATCCTGATTTGATGGTCGTAACTGGGGCTGTGATGAAGGCGTCCATACTCTTGTGGAGTTTAGAACATGTCTAAAGTCAGCAAACGATACTCTCCCAATGAAAGTCTTTGAAAGACATCTTCCATGGGGTCTATGGTCGTCGCTTGAAGGGGAGGTGTAAGGGCGACCGCCTGTTGCAAACTGGTAAAAGCTTCTGTGGATGGAGGCGGTGCTGGGGTTGACGGCTTGATAGGAATGAGGACATCATTTGGACGGTAGGTGGTGTTGCAAGTTTTGAAGGGCGAAGGGTCAGTGGGAATGGTGTGGACTTGTCCGTCATGCTCAAATTTCACCCAATGGTGTAGGGTGGAGGGGACACATGCCATGGCATGGATCTAGGGTCAGCCCATCAAGATGTTGTATTAAAACTCTCCTTTGATGATGTAGAAGAGCTCTGAGACTGTGCGTGGACCAATGCAAATATGAAGGATGACTGTGCCAATGGTCGTGGCAGTAGTGTCATTAAAAGAGTGCAAGATTACATCAGTTTTGGAGACACAATTCTTAGGAAGAGCCAACTAATCAAAGGCATGTGTGGAGATGATGTTGATGCTAGCGCCTCCATCGATCATAATGCGTTTAATGCGTGTTTGATCGATATAGGCAATGATGAAGAGGGTGGCATCCTGATCTTCCATGTTGGATGTGGGAATCTCAGAATTGCTAAATGTGATGGAGGCAACAGGGGCTAAGGAGTGGATAAGGGCAGCAAGTGGTTGGGGGTCCTCGGGTTGGACCTCTGCTGCCTGCAGGGCTTGGATGAGGGCTCGACGATGCTGGGGTGAGGTTTGGATGAGGTCATAGAGGGACATCTTCACAGGCATCTGGTGAAGCTGTTTCAACATGGAGTCATGGATTGGTCTGGAAGAAGAAGAAGAAGAGGAGGGTTGAGGTGTGCCAAGGATAGAAATCTTAGGCTTAGGCGGTTGAGGTGGATTGAAAAAAGGGTAGGTCCAAGGAATGGTGGCTTTTTCTTTCACCTTGTCCTTTTGTGACCTAGTGGTGATGTGGATGGCATTGATTTCAAAGATGGGAGGTGAAGGTGATAAAGGGGTTGTAACCGGTTGATGAGATGTGGATGGGTTTGAAGGGGTTGAAGGGTTATGAGCAGGAGTCAGGGGTCGGTTGAAAGTGTCCTCAAAAAGAAGAGTGTCTTTCTCTAGATATTGGCAAATGATAGCCTTGAGGGCACAGCAAGTCTCGGTGTTGTGTCCTAGCGTATGATGATATAAACAAATCTTCATGTCATCGAACCAGGAGGGTTTAGACCTGAGAGGCTGGAAGGGCTTGATGGGTGGAAGAGTTATGCTAGAATTTTTCAAAAGTCATTGCAAGATTAAAGAGTATGAGCCCGCTAAAGGGTCCGTGCTCATCGATGTATGCGATGTCGGTGACTTTTGCTTGGGCGATGTTGGAGAGGGTTTTTGTACCACCTTCTAGGTTGATGGTGCGATGACAGGCAGAGATGGTACATTCTTCATGAGAGGTACCACCCTTTTGGGAGAGGGTAGGCTAGCGATAGGCAAAAGAAGCAAAGGAGGCAACCGGTTTTGATTAGAGGTTGAAGTGGGAAGGACTCTGGTTAGGGTTGAAGGATGAGGGCCCAAAATGGAGGGCAATGGTGACGGAAGAGGAGGCGTTCACCTCTGTGGTTTGGCAGTCTTTTGTGATTTGGGTTGAAGACTACTATTGGTTAAAGTCTGGTTTAAGTCCACCTTCACTTGTGGATGAGTGAGGTTGGAGACGGGGCGAACGCCAAGTGACTTGATAGGTTTAGGCAGAGTAGATGAGGGTTTTGGTTTTGATGAGGTTGATGGAGATGTAGACGGTCTAGAGGCGGAAATCTGATTTTTGTTGATAGTCTTGGGAGGTTCTGCCATGGGAGGATTAGCAGCATGAGATGAGAGGGCACGGGCTTGTTGAAGAGCTGTGAGACGGTCCCATAATCCCTGATGCTCCACTTTCCTAGAAGGGAGAAGTTCAAGTCTCTCCACTAGTCAGGAAAATGGCTGAGAAGATGCGGGATGAGGTTTGGGTTCTTGAGAAGACATCGACAGTTGTGGGACTAAAGGTGAGATGGGTGTAGTAGCCTCGGGCCCAAAGCATGGTGAAGTCGTGACAGGTTCATCTTTGGTTGGAGACGAAGGAGAGATAGGTTCTTCCCTGGGTGGAGAAGAAACTGGAGAATGAAGCTCCTCAAGTGGGTAAAGGGCAGGAATGATAGTGCCCTCCACTTGCGGTTGAGGAGTAGGAAAGGTTGGGTCCTCCATGGGCAGTAAGAAGGAAGATGGTGAAACCGGCGATGCTGGTAAAGTCGAGGCGTCCTCCAAGATGAGAGAAGTTGAGGGAGAACTAACTGAAGAAAGAGGTTCATCCACATGTGATGGACTGATGGATGAACTCACCTCTTGAGGTTGGTTAGAAATGAAGGGCGAGACCGTATTGACTGTTCGAATATTATGTTCGTGAGAGTTGTCAATCAAGGTCTAGACGTTGTTTTGGGTTGGTGGATGATTAGGGAATGGTTGTTTGAAGATATCGATACCTTGATTAGGAGGGGCATTGGGATTGTTGAGGATGAGGTCACCCTTTTCCAACATGTCTTGGATTATGTTTTTAAGGGTTTTACAGTTGCCCGTGTCATGACCTTTAACATGGTGGTAGTGGCAGAAGTCATTTTCCCTATACCACGCAGGGATGGCACACGAGGGATCAAATTGTGGTGGTGGTCAGATCTGAGGGAGATTGAGGGCCCCTTATTTGATGAGTTTTTCTAGCATAGACGCATATGATTCTCCAAGTGGAGTAAACTATCGCTGTATGTATCTCTGCTGAAATTAGCGAGTGGCACTCATAGATGTGGATGGTTCAGGTTGATTAGTTAAAGGTGAAGAGGAAGAAGATCTAACAACCATAGCATTTGCTGAAGCTTTAGATTTAGGATTGGACGAGGAAGGCTTAGAAGAGGGGTCATTGGTTTTGGAGTTGGGATTCTTGCTCTGCAACTTGACTTTATTTTCCTCGACGACACGTAACTCAAGTTTACGAGCCATCTTGAAGGCTTCGTCAAAAGTGTGAAAGGTCTGAACCCTCAAGGTAGAAGAAATATGTCTAGCACAGGCTTGAGAGAAAAGTTCAATAAGCTCAGGCTGGGGTAAGGAGAATGAGAGTTGATTGATAAGGCCCCTCCACTGAGCGATGAAATCAGCAATGGATTCATCCTCGAACTAGCAGATAGAATAGAGGTCTGTGATGGAGACCTTCTTGGTGATATTGATGGAGAAATGATCGAGGAAGAGCTGGGCCAGCTGAGTGAATGTGAAGATGGAATGGCTGGCAAGGGAGCTATACCAATCAAGCGCAGCACCCGAGAGAGACATGGGAAATGTACGTAAGAGCAACGCATCATCATGGGCGATAAGGTAACAGGCATGTCTGAATGCCTGTAAGTGTTGTTGTGGGTCTTCCTTGCTTTGGAAACGAGAAAACTTAGGAAGTTCCCACTAGCTGGGATATGGTCTGATGGGGACAGAAGGATGGATGGGCTCGTTGCAAATTTGTTCATACGAGAGAGTGTTGCGTGAGCTAGAAACAGAGGTCTCTAGGTTGGACATTTTATCCATCAGCATCTTGATAATATCTACTGATGGATTGATGGGTGGAGCACCTCCTAGATTGTAAGGCACTTGAAAGAGGCTAAAAGAGGTATACGATGTAGTCGGTTGTACCAGTAAGGGCGCAACGTACGGATGACTAGTCGTAGGGATAGAAGAGGTGACTAAGGATGGTTGGGTAGAAGGCATGGCTAGGTTTGATGTTTTCATGGGAGGTTGGTTAGAGGTAACATGGGCCAATGGATAGGTAGCCACCCTAGTGTTGATAGGAGCAAGGGTAGGCAGAATAGAGATGACCAAATTTTGAAAGGGGGTAGAAAGTGGTTGAGTGGGCTGAGATTGATAGGGGGCCGAAACCCTGGTGGAAGTGGGCCCAACGATAGAGGGAGAGGCCACACTTGGATGGTTGGTAAACGGTTGGTCATTGGTTAAGGCAATAGCCTGGGTGTCTAAGGGTTGGACTACGGACGCCGTTGATACGGCCGCAGTCTCGAGAAAAGAGGTCGGCATTTCGTAAATTGGATTGCCCAAGGGGTCTCACATTCGGCTATTCACGAGATAGTGTTGCAATGATTTTACGTTGAGGTCCAAGAATCGTGCAAAATCTTGGTCCCCTTCTGGAACAATAGGCGTTTGGGTCAGAGATGGTCTAGTAGGAGTTCTTTCAGTTTTCGAGTTGAACTCCATTATAGGGCTGGTTATAGGCGGGGTAGACGGAAGAGGATGATGCCTCACGTGATCGACTAGAGCTTTGGCTTGGCTACGAGTCAGAACCATTCAAGGCAAGGAAGAATGTCCTCACAAGCTCAAACAAGCAGATAATAACTAAAAAAAAAAGATGAAGACACAAGCAGATCCTAAAACCCTAGAAGTAAATTATTAGGATTATAGTGGCTTATGCCTTAGAATGTGTGTAGAGGAAGATTGGCTTTTGAGTCAGGTCCTAGAAGAAGCAGTCTATGGATGGTTTCAGGTTTTGTTATGGTGCTCAAGAAGTCTATGTTAGCTTCCGTACAGGTCTGGTGCTAAGGAGCAAGCTCCCCTCACTTCACGATTCCAGTGGTTAGCTGGTTTCGCTTAGCCAAAATATACTTCCACTATACTTTAGACTCTGCCAGAGAACAGAGTTGGCTTTCTCCTTGGTGATGAAATCCAAGTAAGATTGCCAGGATGGGTAAGGTATCCGCTGTGGGATGAAATCCCAGTCAGGCCTTGTCTCAGGTAAGTTAAAATGTTTGTTTTGTGCAAGTGGTTTGGTCGTGTAACATCAAGTGATCTAGATTAATTCAATATGCGGTTTAATTACTATGTGTGGTCTAAGAGATGCAGGCAAACAGAAATGAATGCAAAGTGTTTTAATGCCCAAGTCAAAATGTTTGTTCGTATGAAGATGAATGGAGAAAGAGTCGAAGAATATGAGTTTTAGCTAGTCTAGAAGTGCAAGAAAGAAAAGAAAAGTTCTTTTTAGTCCTGCTTATGATGTCATTTTAAGAAGAGATGAAAGGAGGTGAAAAGGAAGGAACCTAATGCACCTATATGAACGAAAGAAAGAAAGAACCCAAGGAAGGCCCTAGGATCCCACTGGGCGTGCCAGAATGTTTCTATTCAAATTTGCTTTCACATTCAAAGAAGAAATAAGAAACTAAAAGAAATGGTCAAGGCTAGAAGATACCTGATAAAGTCGTGTGCACCAAAATCAGACATTGGAATATTCTCCTCTTTGGCTGTGGAGGAATGACACCTGCAAAGAAAAAGAGACTGAAGCACGGAAAAATGTTAGTCAAAGATATGGTGGGCTGTCAGGCAAACGCCCGATCTCGGAAGTACGAAGACTTCCTAGAAGGATATCAACCCACTAATAAAAAGTAGAATATTGGACTAAAGTAGATGTAATGAAAGATAAAATGACAGAAATAAAAGACAAAAAATAAACGCGTACCTGATAATGAAGTAAACTATTTTGTGCAGTTGCCGATGTCGGTCTCTGTAGTGCCGGTGTCGATCGAAAAGGTGCCGACATCGGTTAAGGTACCGGCGTCGGTCGGGGTAGTGACTGGCGTCAGTCGGGGCAAATTCTGGATAGAGTCTGGGTGAGTTGCAGAAGGTTTGGTAGAGTTGGGATAGGGTCTGGTCAGGATCGGGATAGGGTTTGAACAGGGTCTAGTCAAGGTAAGGTTGAGTCCGGACAGGGTCTGGGGGTTTTGGTCGAGTCTGGACAGAGTTATAAATTGGGATAATGGGCAGAGATGTAAAGAGGGGACTCAGGGCTCAGGTCTATGGTCTGAAGATCCGAGATGATAGAAATAATGAACAAATAATAACTAAAAAGAAATAAAAACAAATAGAGAAAATACTTACCTGTCAGAAGATATGATAAAAGCCATGATTGAAGTCGTCGAAGCGTTGCCGTAAGTTGATCAAAGTGAATGCAGATTGGTCGAATGCTGGAGTTGGTTGATCGCTAGAGCTGATTGGTTGCAAGAGTCTGTGAATTTCAGAGTTCGGGATCGATTGGCAGAGATTTTGAATGGTTTTGCTGATGAAGGCGAGGGACGATTTGGGGGACGGTTCGATAACCGATCAGGAAACTGATTGGGAACCGAATGATAACCGATAACAGGTAACGGTAAGGTGACTAACGTCGGTAGGATTGCCAACGTCGGCCGATAAGTGACCGACGTTGGTGACGTCGGCCGGGTAACGACCATCCTCGGCAGATGCATAATGGGGATAGAGTCTAGCTTTAGCTCTGTGCTCATTTTTACATGCTGCCAGGGTCAAGGCTGGTGGGAAAAGTGGTCGACAAGGGTTAAATAGGTGAAGAAGAATAAAACGGGGGATGACCAGGGGAGTCGACACGATTTCGGTGTCTACAGGAATATTTAAATAATTAAAATCATCAATTAATTGTGAAAAAATTTATGTGTCTACATTCCCTCCCCCATTTATTTTAGAAATGAAATTGTTATAGTAAAGGAGAAAGAGTTGAACCTAGGTATATACAACATGTTACAAGTGGACTAGTTTGATAATGGAATTACCAAACATTTTTTTTCATTTAGTATTATTACTATTTCATTCTAAAGTAGTTTATAATTATTTAATTTAATGCTTATTTATCTACCAATGTAGTCTAAACTAATAAAGGTATCATAATCATATTCCACTCAATCATATGTTAGACATAAATTTTACCTCTTAGGGCTCAAATATTATGGTACAAATATGTGAAATAAAATAATCTCAGTTATATAGGTCAATAATACAAAAATATAGGTACAAAACTATATAATTAGCTTAATATAAAAGATACAATATAGTACATTTACATATAAAGACTAAAATCATAATCTCTGCTATAAAATGCAATAATACATCAAAATATAATGCTAGTTTTAGTCACTGATGAATATTACAATAAGTTAATACATCAAAAATTTAATAATTTACATGAGAAATCAAATCCCAAAAAACCATGAGTAAACAACTAAAAATAGTTATGATAAGATGAAAAGAGGGAGAACATCATCTGGGTGCTTTACATCCAACCATAGACTAATGGTCCCACACACACCTCCCAATTGGGAGTGGCCCTTCCCTTCATGAAAGGGAAGATAATGGTGATTTAGAAATCAATAAATAATTATAATAGTGTGGAAGTATAACTATTACATTCATTAATTATACAAACCATAGATACTCCTATATCTAATATGACATCACTCATACATGTAAACTATAAAGTATGGTGGACAAACAATGTATTCATTTATAACATTACTTTGGCCAAAACATTTTATATATATTAGACTTGAAATTAGGTTGGGTTATAGATCATATAAAAAATACTCTCTGATATAACATATAAATAATGTTACCCTTCTCATTAATGGATGATGACTTATAAAGAGGATCCCTACCTGTCACTCATCATCCCTTAATAGGAAGGATGCCTATTTGGTACTAATCACAACTAACATTAATCATAATGAATACATAGTAAAAATAATATAAACTAATAAGATGTTATTTAAAATTCCTTCACATAAAAGTACAAGTACAAAAATATTAGTTTAAACGATTAAATTGTTCCAGGGAACCCCTTTATATGTTTATCATGCAAGCATACACTAAAATGTAAAAAAATCATCTAAGATTGGTCCACTATATAAGATATTGTCTCATTAAACTTAATAAAACCAATGTTAATTCCTCTTTCAACAACATAAGCATTCATACCTCTCTATATTTAAATGATATACTCAATCTAGATGTCATTGTCATTCAAACTTAAATGCCACTTAACTTTAATTTGGTTTGTATTTATATGATAGAAAGTGTATTTATTTATGGTTTACAAAATACGTATTTGAAATAATATATTATACATTATAACAACTAAATTGATATGGTATGTTTAATCTCAAAATATGTCATTCTAATAGTAACAACCATTACTAATGAGTCTAGAAAATATATACTATAAATTATCATCAAGAACAATGCCTAATAGTCTTACATGTTGTATCCATATAATTCATGGTAAGTACCATCTATAATTTTAATTATTACAATAAACACCTGATCTATAGGCTATGACCATATTAATATTTTATTTCATCATTCTCTATCTTTTTATAATATTTTTTTTACACAACATACTAGTATTAGACACTTCTTATTGAATTAACAATAGTTTCCAGGTATTATCATATCAAATCAAATATACCTCAATCAATAGTTAATTTCCCAAAATATAATTTAAATTATGCACAACTTTATATATCATTATATGTAATTAAAATTACCAATACAACAAACATCAATAAGAGTTAAACATCTCATGATGTTTTTAGGTTCTTATTATCTAATTCTTTAAAGATAAAAGTTTGCATGCAAAGAATTAATCTACCTTTAAAACTATCTCCATCAATATTTATACCTATAGGTGGTTATTCCAACCACATATTGGTCTAAATATGGGTTTTTTCAAACTTTAAAATACCTTATAAAACCACATCATCTAGTTTAAACCCTAGTGCAAGGTTGATTGAAGTACCATTTAACCTATAACTCAGTCTAAACAAAGATATTTCATCATGATGATCACTTATATGAGATTGTGGGTGAGAGAGGGCTCTCACCCCCAAGTCCATATGAGGTAGGAAATCCCATTGAATAGTCAATGATATAAAAATTCCTTAAATAGATAAATAATATAAAAAATAGGCATTTTAACCATTTTTCCACAAATTTTCCATACCCCCAAAGTTTCATGTATTTTATCAATGGTTTTTCTTACCTTGCAACTAGTTTATAATATTATAGGAAAGAAGAGTAGTAACTTAACTACAATCTACTTAAACCATAAATAGACAATAAAAACCCATAAAATTCCATACATAGATCAACAAAACTTTTACTTACTTGGGAGAAATGGAAAATGGAAAATTGTATCCTCTTTTAAATATTTACCCTTGCTAACTTATTTCCTTATTCATCTAAAATCATTATTATGTTTCATCCCCTTTCTATTTTATATTATCTTATTTTTCTTCATTCTTCCCATAACTACATAATTGAATGTTGTCATTTATACAGTAAATTGATTCCCTACTAAATGATAACAAAAATCCATAAATACATGAATTTAATTATAGGTTAAGTCCACTTTGAGTTTTAAAATTGAATTGGGAAATCACTACCTCTTAGGGTTTCCACATCAAGTGGGTTCATTATTGATCTTCAGTTTTACTAATCATCCAACCAAAATATCTCATAGTCTATTTTTTAAAACTTCATGCTTTGCTCCACTAAGCTATTGTCACATATTCCTTCAAATAAAGATACATATTTGAATTATTTTGAGGTATGCATGATGTAATCATACTCCTCATCCTAGGTTCTAAAAACAATATTAACTTAATTCAACAAATGATTTCCTAATCATCTAAAAAGGTCATGCAATGCACACCACTATGGTGAATAGTGTTTCTTACGATTCTAATGAGTATATAAATGGTTTATATATATAATTTTTATGATCAATAAAGTTTATACTAAACAAACCACCTATTTTTCATCAAGACCTTACTGCTTAAAATTATAACCATAAAAGCAAATGTAAGAGTATGAGAATACAACTCAAAAAGTATTAATCAATCATGAGAATATAATTGAAAAGGAAAAGAAGTATCTAATTAATACAAGGTCACACTCAGCCAAAAAAATTAAATATAATCAATCAAGCAAAACAAGAATAAAACTACACAAGCAAAACTAATATGCAAGCAACATGAGAGTATGCAATTCATAAGCAAAAAATAATATAATTATGTAACCAAAATTATAATACATAGGTCATTTAAAATAGAAGCACACAACACAATTATATCAAGAACACAATGATTATCACACATGAAGATATAAAATAACATAAAACCAAACATCACTCAATAAACTAGATGAGTTTGTGACTATTTTAGATTCGCTCTTTCCACCCCTGGATATCATGACTTGCCACCCTCTCCCCTATGATTCCCTATCATAGGATTCTGCTATGAGTTAATGGATAGAATATCCTAAATCTACCTTAGTCAAAGAAATAGGGTATTTAGTCTATTACCATTTTAAAATAATTGATAATATCAACATAAAATAATGTAGTAAATTAACTATTGCATTTATATCAAAACATTTTTTAGAATTGATCACACTAAGACATAATTTCATAACCATTGAAATGCTAAAATTGAGATTAAAATGCTAAAAATAATAATCTAACTAATCACAACATTAATAACATAACATAACATAATCTCTAATGATAAAATAAACTAACATTTCCATTTTTATTTCCACTAGGGTAAAGTGGATGTAACACAACACACTTTGTATTTTAGTGGATACTTAAATTATGAAGGGCACTCAAATTTATAAAACCTACAACAACTCATGAAGTATTCATTTTTTTCATTTGAAATTTTAAAAATCTTAACTTTGAAAAATTACAAAATTGAAAAGAGAACAAGTGAGGAGTACACTTGTATACATGTGAAATTAAATTTTCATGTAACCTATAATTGATAATGGAGAACCATTCCCCCTTGTTGAAACACTTGGATAATTTAAACTAAAGTAGAATTGAGAGTGATTAGTCCTAATTTGAATAAATAATCAAGCTCTTGAGTTGGAAATATGCATTATTCTAGTTTTTTGTTGGAAATATTGTCATTGATGTCAAATTAGCATTTAATGTTTAAAGATGTTTTTAATGTTTATATATTGGCTAAATGTGTGTTAATATTTACTTAATATTAATGAATATGTTTTTGGTTGCATAAAGACAAAAAAAGGCCCCATGAGGAAGTTGAAGAGTCATCACTAAAGATAAAAGAGGAAAATTATGCATTTCTCCATGAAGGGTCACCTTGAGGAATCCGAAGAGTCATCACTAAAGACAAAAGAGGAAAAAGATGCATTTCTCCATGAAGGGTCACCTTGAGGAATTTGAAGAGTCACTAGGTAAAGACAAATAAATAATCCAAAGGGTCATGCAAGGGTGAATGCCAAAGGTCATTTGGAAAGCTATAAAAGGAGGATTGGGAAGCCATTTAGATATATGGAAGCAAATGATTTTATCTAGCTAAGAAGAGTAGAGGAAAGCAGAGAAAAGAGAAGAGATATAGTAGTGTGCTATCATTTGTTGAGAAAGCAACATTGAGAGATAGTTGTGTGGTATACACAAAAAGGGTTGGTGCTCATGAATAGTTTCTATATTGGTGCTCAATAAATGGGTTGGTTCTCCTATGGGTTGGTGCTCATGAATAGTTGTTGTGTTAGTGCTCAACAAAGGGGTTGGTGCTCCTATGGGTTGGTGCTCATGAATAGTTTTTATGTTGGTGCTCAACAAAGGGGTTGGTGCTCATGAATAGTTACTATGTTGGTGGTTAGAAAAGGGGTTGGTGATCCTACAATTTGGTGCTTGAAAATATTTTAGTTTTAGTTGGTGCTCATTCATATACTTGAGATTGTTCTTTATGGTTTTTTGCACATTGGGTTTCCACATTAAATCTGGTGTCTCTCTCTATCTTGTGTGGTGTTTATTATTTTAGTTTTATTGCATATCTTGAATGTATGATTAAGTGGTTAACACAGAAGGAATTTGATTAATTAAAATATATATCATGTTCTTAATACTTTCATGAAAAATTAATAGTACCAAATGTACTAATCCAAAAATATGGAACCATTCTAGGTTTGATAGAAGTGATGTCAAGGCCATTGAGTACCACTAGACTCAAATGTATGTTTTAATGAAATTGATTATATGATTGAATTAATGGAGTAATATATGAAAAAAATAAGATTAGATTAATTAGATACATAAAAATAATTCACATTATAATATAATACTTGATAAATATAACTGAGCCACTTTGAGGGGGTAACCTCCACAACAATGTAATAAGATCATAATTCATAATATGATGATCAAAGACTAACAATTATCTCATATACATAATAAAATTATCCATGGTTATTCCGTAGGATGACATTACCAATAACACATATAAATATGACAATGTATTATGAAAGGTTATATAAGCCACAAGTTGGCCACACATGTCCCTAGAGACACTATAGGTTAAGGGTGTAGTATGTACCTCCCATTAAAAAAAAATTCCCTCAATATTGAATCAATTATAGATTTTTCTATAGGAAATATTAATCCTCCCATGTTGCATCTTCATAATTCAGATTCTTCCACTTGATCAAATACTCCTTAATATCTCTTGTTCTCAACCTTTTAGTATATGTGTGAAGGATCTCCTTAGGTTAAAGAATGATCCTACCTTTATCATTTAGTTCTAGTAACTCAAATTAGGTATAAAATATTACAATTACCTTTTTCAATAAATATACTATAAATACATGATGTGTGTGAGTACATTGGGGTAGCTCCAACTTGTATGCCACACTATCAAATTTCTACAAGATTTGATAAAAGCCATAATATTTAGGATAAAGTTTTAAATACTTTTTCTAATAATTTAGATATGTATAATTATATGGATAAGAGAACATAAATATGTATTACCCTATGTCAAAATGTATCTCACTACAGTGTTGATCTGCTTGCTTCTTCATTTAGTTATGTGCCATACCAAAATTTCTCTCGAATGAGCTTATACCTCATGTTAATATTGGATGTGTTATTAAATATATCAAATATTAGGATACACATTCAAGCATTATGTGATGGAAGGGGGGTGATAACCATAAATTACCACAAATTGAGACATTTTATAAGAGGAATGGAAGAAAATGTTATACCACCATTCTGTTAGTGACATATAATGAGCCTATCATTCCTATTTATCTAATGCAAAATGATGGAGATAACCTTATAATAATTTTTTGACACCTCTATTTTACTATTGTATTGAGTATGATATTATGAGCTATGAGCCAAATGAGTATGTAAACATGTTAATAAATCATTCTCAAAACTACTCTTAAATATGGGATCATGATTACTTATGATGATCTTGGGAGTACAATGAAAATTTTCAATTATATTTAGAAAATAATTGAAGAATGTATTGGATAAAAATGACTATGATAAGGAGAAAAAATTAACATATATTATGAGCTTCTCCACAATTACCATGATGAAATTTTTACCTTCAAACCTCAACAACCCTATAGTGAAATCCATGGAAACATTCTCCCATATTTGGAAAGGAATTGATGAAGGTTGTAGAAGACCTGGTGTCTTAAAATTTTCACCCTTATTATATTTACACACCATTCACTCTACCATAAATTTATATATATCCCACTTGAGTCCTTCCCAAAAGAAATCCTACTTGATTCTATAATAGGTTTTCAAAAATATTGAGTACCCATTATTAGAGATGCATGAAGCTCCTAAAGGATTTTGTGTTTGATGATAAAATTATTTCATAGGTATAATATATATTTATACCAAAATGTGTTCCATTTCAACTCAAAATTTTTATAAACACTAAAATAATGATGAAGATTCTGAATCAGAGCTTGTGTATCCCTATCATTCTCCCATTTCGATCTTGCTTCTTCTAACCAATTTGATTTAAAAATGGTCATTAGCATAAAAATGCCTCATTTGATTCATTCCTCTTAGATAATGAACATGATAAAACATTATATTTACTTTATTATATATTATTTCAATGTCATATCACAACATTTTGTTCACCATTTTTGTTGTTCTTCTAATGATAATCACTATTCCAAAACATAATTTAGACTATCATGATTAGTCTTTACCTTAAAGTTTCTACCCATTAGATAATGTATCCATTAGATATTTTATGGTTTCAAAGTTCATAAATCTTATTCTCCAAATAAAGGATCACATGTGGTGACTTGAAATTTTGAACAAAAAATAGAAGAACATAATTATTCCAAAAGCTATAAGATTCAAGGTCTTTATTGCTTGACTGTATGAAGAATATCCAACATCCATTTCTTATAGATTAGATTGAGCCTATTTTTTCCCTTGAGTTGATGACTCTCAAATTCAATGGGTTCTCTTGCCTGCATGAGCACTACCCTCATGCTATATCATGATGCATCACATTCAACAATTTTTTTTGGCAAAATCAAGCATAGCCAAAATTGGAGTGGTGCACATAGCCTTTTTAAGATTCTTAAATGATTTTGTATTTGTTTAATTATAATGGAAGGATTATTTATTAAATAATGATATGAGTGGACTTACTATACTTCCATAATTTTTTTATAAATATGTGATAATATCCTGTTATCCCCAAAAATCCATGGAGGTTTTTAGGGTCTTTGGTACTTTCCATTCCATAAAAACTTTGATATTCTTAGGGTTGACATTGAATCCTTCATGTAAAATAATATGACCCAAGTAATCCACCTATTAGACTCCAAAAGCACGTTTGGAAGGTTTGGCATAAATTTGATGTTATTCCAGAACTAATAGTACCAATTTCACATGCTTCAAATGTTCTTCACAAGTTTTGTTTTATATTAGGATGTCATAAAAAACACCAACATGAACTTCCTCAAAAAATGACTAAAAATAATATTCATTCAACTCTGAAATGTAAATGGTACATTTATGAGACCAAAATGCATGACCATAAACTCATACTATCTTTCATGATTTTTAAAGGTTGTTTTAGGGATATCCTCATCTTTGATCCAAATTTGATGATACAAAAAATGAATATTTAGTTTGGTAAAATAAATAAAACCATGCAATTCATCTAAAAAATCATCAATTAATAGAATAGGGAAATTTTCTTTGATAGTGTAATGATTGAATTCTCTGTAGTTTGGGAACATCTTCTAAGTGTCATCCTTCTTATGCACCATGACCACTAGGGAAAAATATTCATTTTGGATATGTCTAATAATACATGATTCCAACATCTCCTATACCATTTTTCAATTTGACTCTTTTAGGCATATGGATATGTGCATGGTTTGATGTTTGGTGGTTGACTATTTGGAATTGATCTTATGGAATGATCATGTTATCTTCTTGGTGGTAGTATTTTTGGCATGACACCAAAATTAAATAGGTGGTCATCAATAATTATTTGTAAGTCAAGATGTGTAGATGCATTCATTGGTTAAAATTATATGGAAAATAATCATGCTATAAAACCTTCAACCATTTTTTTAAGAATCTTTGTCATCTGATGCCAACTAACCAACTATGGAGATTTTGAAAATAATATACATAGCTCAAATGTCCTATACTTATAACTATAGCACATGAACAATTCCTAAAAATTCATCTCTATTGTACCTAAATTTTTGATCCATTTTACTCCCAAAATAATCTCAGTCCCACCCATGAGAATAAAAAACATACAAGATTATAACTTGTAGTCTTCGATAACAATATTAATATTGTGGAATTTTATAAAAAGTTGACTATGCCACCATCTACAATCATGATGTAAAATTATGGAGTTGTGTAAATAAAATAGTTCAAATGAGTAACCAACTTGCTATTGATGAAGTTATATGTACTCCCTAAGTAAATCAACATTGCCACCTTCTATTTCTTGAAGAAACCCACCACCTTAAGAATTTGAGGTGTAATAATACCTAAAAGTGAATCACATGAGATAGTAGGGTGAGAATATTTAGATTCCTCCTCTAGATTTTCCTCACCCTCTCCTAAGGCCTCATCATCTTATTCATCTTCATAGACACCTTCAATGTAAAATAACTTACTTTTAGAACATTTATGTCATTTGTTCATCTTTTTGTCACACACAAAACAT
The DNA here is from genome assembly GCA_037957365.1 of Torreya grandis. Classification (NCBI taxonomy): domain Eukaryota; kingdom Viridiplantae; phylum Streptophyta; class Pinopsida; order Cupressales; family Taxaceae; genus Torreya; species Torreya grandis. Next base: position 317,597 of record JARHVA010008228.1, on the reverse strand, counting down.
AACCCTTTTGCACACTTATCTTAAATTTGTTAAGGGGTCAATATTATAGGATAAATAAATGATTATTATATGAAATTGAAATCATAGACATTTGTGAAAAACCTTAATTTGACTAGATATTTTTATTCTACATTTCATACTAATGGTATGGATTTAGATACTAAAGTTGGATTAAACATACAAATGTCAAGTTGGATGCTATCCTTGAGCCTACATAATAACATGTTAGTCATGTTGTCCTTGATAATTCCATCCATTCATAAGGATATATTTAATAATTAATGAATATAATCCTTGAAAATCCATGCTTGTTGTAACTTTTCTAACTAAATGAAGTAGGTATTTAAGATGCTATTATGATAATGAATATGAATCTCCTCAGTAAACACCAACCAACTAATAAGAAGGTTGTGCATAACCATATATACCAAATGAATTTATTAGGTTATAGATAAATATATGCCATGAGATCCTTTTGTGCACATGGGGTCTTATGTAGATAAAATAATTTTTTAATTTGATTTATCAAAGTGAGTGGGTCCTTACCATCAAACTTGCACACTTCCATTTTTGGCATCATGATATTCACACCAGTATTTGAGTTTTGATTTTTTAGTTAGGAGAACCCAAATAGAGAGTGGTGGAAGATTATTTTTCTATGTAATATGAGATGTAATAATGGTCAATTTTCAATTGATAGATTCCAACTAAGATTCCACATCATTCATGTCCTCTTCAACCTTAGTGATATCTTATAGTACTACATCAAGATTATCTTTCTTCATTATGCTTTGTATATTTGACTAAAGCAACTAAATAATAATAAAAACATAGATAAAGTTTTGGAATCCACATCATCCTTTCGAGGCATTTTTACTCAAGTGTCTTTCCATTTTATACAACCGTGAGTGTTTGGACCATCCATGCATGAACCATAGAGTTAGAGTTTTGGGTTCCCAAAAAAATGTACACAAGGATTATACCATTGAAATAATCTTAGGGAGATGATTCCAATGATTAATAATTTTCATAAGGAAGAGATTTTTTTCTATACTTAAAAAAAAATAGGACAATAATTGGCAACAAAAAAATTAAATTCTTCCTAGATTACAAGTTATGTTTTTATCCTTTGGCTCTCAAGATAACAATTGTACTAGAATAAAAAAATTGTAGTAGAAAATTTCTCAAATCAGAGCTTTGATACCACTTGTAATTAAATTAATTATATGATTCACATCAATGGAATAATATATCATATAATTAAGATAAAATAAGTAGATACATAATAAGAATTGATGAAAGATTAGAATACTTGATAAATATGATTGAGCCAATTTGAGGGGGCAACCTCCACAAAAATGTAATATGATCAAAATTGGTAATATGATTACTAAATAATAACCATTAAATCATATATATTCTCTACATAGCCATGGTTATTCCATAGGCTGACCTTAGTAAGAACATAAATAAATGTGACAAGGTAGTATGAAATGTTATGTAATCCATAAGTTGGCCACACATATCCCTAGACACAATATAGGTTAAGGGTGAAACATAAAACAACTACATTATTTCAAATCACACCACTATAGATGTATCTAAATTCTATTTTTAAAAATAAAAATATAAGGAAGAGTATTCATACCCCTATCATGACCGCATTGCTCATAGAATTTGATTTGAAAGGAATTTTTTGTTTCTAAACTTTGAACTTTACAATTTTGAAACTTTAAATTTTACAAATTTAAAAATTTGAATATTCAAATTGCCAACTTTTAATAACCATGAACATGAATGAGTATCATGCCCTCTGAATTTTCTAATGATATAGGGTGATATGAATTTATATGCTCAATTGTGAATATATTTTCAACCTGCAACTTTGATCTTGTAACTTTTTTGTAAAAACCCATGCCCATGCATATGCTTTGAGTCTTTAAAAAGTGAGTGCATATTCATGGAATAAGGCCCAAAAATCTATATTAATATTTCTAATGTCTGCCATGTATATGATTTTTATTCTATGCTTTGAGTCTTTAAAAAGTGAGTGCATATTCATGGAATAAGGCCCAAAAATCTATATTAATATTTATAATGTCTGCCATGTATATGATTTTTGAATCACTTTGAATCATTGAAAAAAATGTATTTTCCTTATAAAATCTGATTTTGAATTAGATTGAATATTTGAAAACCTATACTCTTTATTTGTGAAACTTGTCTTGTGCATCTTTTAACTGTATTATATCCCAAATATGTTCATGGATGTTTTAATCTCTAAGAGAAGCCCACTATGATGCCCCTTTTTGAGATGAGGGGTGTAGCCTACAAGTCACTCATCTCAAAAACACATTTAATTATATCATGTGATAAATATAAAATTATGTAATATATTGTTAACATTTTGGAGAGTATGTCACCATAAAATGTAATTTTCATTTAAGACATGTATGTAACATATTAAATTTGAGGAACTCAGGTGTCACATCTAGATAAATATAATATTGAAGCACATAATGAGGTCACAAAAAAGTCACACGATGTCACATAAAAAGGTCTAAGGTCACATGTAAGGGACATGTTCAAACGCCACATAAGTAAATTTTGCACATACCAAGAAATGATATCATATATATGCTCAAATAAATTTCACACAAAGGCCAAGGTACACAAAAAATAATAAAGCAATAGATAACCAATCATGAAAGAAAGTAAACAACATTGAAGGGGCATAGAACAAGTGAAAACTAGTATATTCTATTTGTATGCATTATTTTCATATTGGTATAAAAGTAGGATATATAATAGTAAAATGTAAAATATGAGTGGTAATAAATATTCTTGTAATAAATGTATAACAACATTTAAATTAATGTCATAGGTAGATATATCGTATTATAATGTATCATGTTGAGTTTATATGCCCCTATCATAGGCATGGCTACTAGGTAGAAGGGATTCTGACATCTAAAAATGCATATATTATGTATATCAAACATCACTATCATATGTACCTTATTAATTTCATGTGTATCAAAATAATAATATGTTATCTATCAAATATGAGATAAATAACATATGCAAAGTAAACTAGCATTTTATTTCATGCTCAGGTCTTGATTTTTGATTTTTTTAAAAATATTTTGAATGTTTCTATATTTTTTATTATATAGGGTAAATAAATATGGTTTTACAAGGATAAAACAACCATATATCTTAAAAAAATAAACAAACCCAGAGTTGAGAGATAAAATCCCTATGAGAAGTAAAACACACAAGAGGGGGACTTCAACCAAATGTAATCAAAACTACAAAAAATAACCAGGTGAAAATTGATTAGAAAAATTAAAAATAGAACTAAATATATTATAAAAGTTCCATATAGATTTCATATCTCTTTATTTTGGTACATTTGATCACCTTGGTCTCATCCTCCATCATTTTATACACCATTTTACCCCTTGTATGTTTTCTTGGGCCTTGAGTGAGCCCCTTCATAGTATTATTTAGTAGTGTCTTATGAGACATTTTATATTTGAGAGGTGGATGAGTGTCTTAATTAGTATATTATTTGGTCTTTGGAATGATGAATTTTATATTTATGATTTTTTACTTTTATTTTTCATTTCCAAATTCCAATTTTATCTTGTCATTTTTGGCCTTTAGGTCATTCTACTCCTTGATAAGTCCTGCCATTTACCTTCCAATATCCATAAACGTTTACTCAAATGCATGGATATTATTTTTACATTCCCATTCAGGTTCATTCAATTCACATACGTCCTTACCCTTGCATCCATCCTCCTCACCCCAAAAAATGGTGATGAGTTTAGGTTTTTTTACCCCCTGAAATGGTGATGATATTTTTGTATTTTTCAATTTATATATATATTAAATTATGTATAATATTTTCATATGTGTATGATGTTCATGTGGTTATTCATAGGTTTTCATTTTAGTGTGTATAAATGATAAGATCATGTACTTGTCCTTTCAGTAACCATGAATGGACCTACCCAATTAGGATTGAACTTGCCTTTAGTTTATTTATTTAAGTTAGTATTCTTATGAATTTTATTTAATATTAGATCTATAATATGAAATTACTGATTATGAACCTTATTTCCATATGCATGTTTGATTTGATCTATAAGGTTCTCAATAGATTTAATATACTTGCCATTAAGAATTTCTAATTCATGTATTCTTTTTTATTAATACTCATTATCTTTTATAATGTATTTTAGATAAATCCATGAAGAAGGAATTTAAAAATATAGAATTAAAACTAATTTTATGTTGTAAAAAAGAGAATATGGTGCATCCTTTGTTGGTTTATATACACTTGTGTGATATGCCCATAATGCATATAGCATATGATTATGCTAATTTACACCATGTTTAGAACTAGTTTTACTTAATATTTTTATTAGTGTCTTATTTTTCACTTATTATTTCCCATTTACTTATGGGTAATATGGAATAGATAATTTGAAATGGATATTTAATTTTAAAAATAAATCACTTAACTATTTTATTTTTTAAGGATGATCCATTATTTATTATAATAATTGATGGTGATCCAAACTGTGCAATAATATGTGTCATCAGGAATTGACATATATATTTGCATGTGGTAGGTTGTAAGTGCATGGATTCAACCCATTTTATAAACTATTTTTTACCTATTATAATGAACTTATGATTATCTGAGGATTTTGGATTTTTTCAATCAAATCAAAGCCCCAAAGGGAGCATGGCCAAAGTGAAACACTAGGTTGTAATACATATGATGGAATGCGATTTTGGTTACTGTGATTTTGACATTGTAAACATAGTTTTTCATGTTTATAATAATATTGATCCATTATATTCCAATCATAACCTTGTCATAATAATTTATGAGACATGGCTTTGCCACTAAAATGACTACCACATTCGCTATCATGTACTTCTAGTATTGCCAATTTAGCTTCTTCATGATTTAAACATCAAATTAGTTGTTCATCAAATGACCATTTAAATAAAAATACCATGATGAGAAAATATCACTTCACATTACAATTTAAGTTCATAATTTTGTGTGGAATTTTATAGAATAACACCCTGATATAATAAGCTATATATATCAATATACCATTTTGAATTTACTGCATTGAGAGAAACTGCCAAGGTTTCTAATGAATTTAATGCTACTCTAGTAACTAATGGGTTCCATAGTTGATGAATATTAAAAATCACGTTCTCATTTTTTACTTTAATAGGAATCAAGGAATCATCCCTGACCATTGTATCAATGTTCTTATTTTCTTAATGGGGTAAATTTTCTAGTGAGAATATGTATAAATACATCATTAGTATTTTTACCATGTATTTATATGGGGTCAAATTATCCTATTTAATCTAATGAATATATAAAACCCAATTAACCAAGATATAAGAATATCTATATGATTTGAGTGATTTTATTTGTAGTGTGCATGGAATAGATAAACCTAGTATTAAAGACTCAAATTCTATGATGTTTTTTGTACATGAAAATCCTAAGTGAAAGGTGAATGGTAATGGTTGATCTTGAGAAGTAATGGAGACCACTGAATCTCCTAAAATAGTGTCACACTTTGAGCTATTGATGTACGTTGTCTAGATATAAATATTAATATGGTATGTAGTGAAGTCATCACAAAATTTGTCAAAAATTATTGATGTATCTAATTATGAAGCTGTTGCTAGTTGAACTAAAATGATTTACCTTTTTACTAATTTATAAGATATGAATTTCAAGTTGAATTACATGATTAAAATTACCCATTTGGTGATGCATCCTACTAAATGTAGCTTAAACATGAGAAAATTAAGTGGGTCCACCTTTGTGATAAGTTACGTCTTGATGTTAAACATTTAATGTCATAATTTATGTGCCAAAAACAAAAGAGTTAAACATAATTTTTTGCATTGCATGTTTTTTGTAATCTACTAATGTGTGACTAATGTATCAAATGGCATTCTCATCTTCATCATCATCATCATCATCATCATCATCATCATCATCATCATCATCATCATCATCATCATCATATTATGAAAGTAAAGCTCTTAAGATGTGTTTTATATATAATATACACAATAGTATAGGCATATCTAGTATTGGTAGCATGAGAATGGGTGGATTGAGTAGATATTATTTGATTTTATAAAAACCCAATTCATAATTAACATCCCATTAAAATTTGGTATAAATTTTTAGTAAGTGTGTGAAATACTGTCTTATCTACCAAGTGAGATACAAACCATTTTATTGCTTGAATTTTTCCTTGAAATCACTGTAATTATTTCAATCCTATTTGAGGAGTTATATATATGATAAATTTGATCTTTTTGGGATCTAGTTAAATTCCTAATTGAGATATGATGTAACTGAGTAGCTTTCTTGATGTAACTCTAAGGACATTTTTTTGGGATTTAAGCAGACATTAAATTATTAGAAGTACTTACTAGGGGTGAATCAGTAGATAACAATGCATATTCAATTCTAAAACCATTCCATCATATATCAACTTGATCTAGCAACATCATTATGAAAGCATATACAAATAAAGTATGAATAAGAGCATACAACACATGAACACATCATCTATGTGAGAAACTATCATGGGGGATAAAACCCACTAAACCTTGAAATATGGAATATAGTACTATAAAGATAATATTTAACATTTATACCAGTACTAACTGATCGAGGAGCATCCACCCCTCAATTTAGTCAAGCACCCACTTAACCTTTAGCTAGTTCCAACTAGAAAGGAGGCTATAACCCCCTAGGAAAAAAAACACCAACTTAGCTAATTTTGATCTAATATCCATCTATGATCTGATGTAAAACACATTTGATGATGGAATCCTCTTGCATGTACTCTTTACCCCTAAATCTATCTCAAACAACCTCTAAGGCTTAGTCACTCAATCTACCTCTTCTAGGCTTATTAGGTTTAATGACATATGTGTTCACCTTCATCACCTTGATAAGATAATAATTTATGGTCATATTCAACCTATAATGGTCTTAAATGACATATACCTTCTCTTTTAAAGGTTCTCTCCTTCTCCTGGTTCCCCACTTCCACAATAACCTCAAATAGGCTAATTAAGCCTAGTATTTATACCACTCTCTTGGTGTAAACCATCTTTGTCAGCCAAGATGATTTTCATAATTTAAACATACTTAAAATAGGTTCATAAAAACATTAAATGTGAGAAAAATATTCTTCATGGGTCGTCCATTACATCATTAGCCCCAAACCACCATTAGGCCTTTGTGAGACCTACAACAATTAGGCCTACTCACTCACACATTATAACTTGGACTCATTAGTCTACCTTAATACTCTATAAATGATTAAAACACATAAAAAATATCACCAATAGACCCTTAATAACTCCCATAAAGGTTTATGACACTTTAAACTCAAACTCACATCTTGATCCTAGCAATTAGGTCTCTTCGCTCTTTTAGGTTTCATACATAGAAAACACAATCTTAGACTTTTGAAGTATAATATCACTTTTATCAAATAAAAAAATTGAAAAATAATATGGATGTAACTTAAAATATATTTTAAACACATCCATGTGCCTTATAAACTCCAACATAGGCCAATAGACCTTAAACTACCTTTCTCAAGATGATCACTCAGACTAGTCATATACAATCAAAATATAGTCAAACCAGTTTGAATCTCTATAACTTATCAAGGACATAACATGACATATAATAACTTATAATAATTATTTGGGACATATATAAAAACATAAAACTCATTGGATACTCTAACACTTCTCAATCAATATCAAACTTACTCTTTCAAAATGACCACTCAGACTGCTTATAGATTCAAATAGTATAATCATGTAGATGTTATTATATATAAAATGAAATAAAAATTTAATAAAATATAATACACATTAATATATTATATTTTATCTATATATCAATCTAAATTATATATTTCTCTTGTTATAGTAGCATCCATTGGTCTAACAAACCAATTCCTTATATCATTATCTCACAGTCTTCACTACTCAGATAAGCTACTTTGAAAGCACTATTTCACCTATGTTTGAGAAACATAATCACTTGAAAACTAATGTAACATATGGAATAGGTATGAAAAAAATACCCCAGGTTATTTGATTCATCCCTACTCACTTGAAGCACTTCCCCAAACACATTCACTCTGCCTGGATATTGTTCACTTTTTTCACCAATTATTTTTTAGAGACTAGCTGACTTAAATAATAAAAATACATAGAGGCTTATCCATGCTCAAATTACTTCATGTAATTTTATAAAAATTCTCTATCTTTAACCTCCATTCACTTATGATTTTTGAATCAGTCAACCCTTCCTATAACATCAATTTATCTAGAAACAAGCTTATTTTTATACCTTTTGCTTACTGACCTAACACACCACTATAACTTGGAAGTTATTTTATGAGTCATTTACACCTTAAAATAGTAAAAATTGGTCATAAAATTCATTCTATGCCATATCCAAGAAACTTTCTCTAATCGGGTCACTATAAGGGTTTAAAAGAGGGTTTTGACCAATTTACATGCTTAACAAATGTTTATATATATCTATACCTCAATATACTACAAATTACTTGGAAATAATTATTAATTACATTTTAAACCTCTCATAAAAGGCTCAATTCATCATGAAATCTTTACACATGTCAATGAATAACTAAAATTTCTTCTGAATCTAGGAATCCTTCATTCTGTAAACACAAGTGTCCTTCCCACATTATTTATTATTTTATCTTCCTCCTTAGGAATTTAAACATGGTTAAAACATTTTATAAAACATATAAAACCTCATTACATGTTTATATGGGATCTACCATCTTTTAATCTCACCTTGACTCTCTAATTGGACTTCACTAGGTCACTATGCACACTAGGTCTAAAACTGCGAGTCAAACTTGGATATAGAAAACATTAGGATCCTTATTGTAATGATATAAAATCATCATAAAAATTTAATATGTACTCATTACATGATATATATTCCATTTATGTTCTCCCTAGCCTCAACAAGCTCAACATACTAAACTATCAAGCCTATGCCTTTACACAAGGCTACCAGGCCTATGCCAACACACTGTTCACATACTTGTATTTCTTAATTGACCTTAAAAACCATAAATAATGATAGATAAAAAATTATAATCCTAAAATAATGATTACCTTAGCTCATATGCATCCAAACCTAAATTTCACAATTTTAGGCTCAAACTCATCATCATCATGACATCACCACTTTGTCATTACCTTTGACATCAATGATAACACACTTGAAAACAATACCCCCATTTATAATTTATGGCAACATCTTCTTATTCTTCTCCCCCTCTACCATTAATGACAAATTGGACATATTATCCTCTTAGGTTCATCTACTTAGTCCTCTGATCCTAGGACTTAACCTCTTACATAGATCCCACCTCAGTCCATGTATGAAGATATAAAAGCTTATCAATATAAATGAATTGATTTGATCAAGTCATCATATCAATATTTTTGAGTTCACCTTGGTAGAAAACAATTCCAAATCATCACCATAACTAAAAAATTTCACATATGCTCCCCCTCACATCATGCACATCTCTTGAGTTAGCTCCTCATAACTCTAATCTTCACCTAGATCATGAAATTTTAAATAGGTATCCTTTATTTCTACAAACAATTCTTCAAGTACTATACACACATAGTAAATATCCCCATTAAAACATCAATAGGTTTCATGGATAACTATTCAACATGGGTCTACTCCTTTTAGATTACTTCTATCCTCTTGGATCTAATGGAATGTCTGAGACAATTAGGAACATCACCAATATTACTTTATCCTACTACCCTTCAAACATCTTTCTCTCCAATATCCTTAAACCATCAAGGCTCCAAACACCACAAGTCAGGACCCTATTTGAGATGACTTAGAACATGTCATCTTCAAAAATATGATCATTTTAAAATCAAACCCAACATATCAACATGTTCCTTCAAAACCTTATGAGGTAATTTTGACAACAAGGAAACATGACAAATTACAAAATAACCTTCAAGGACACTACTGTAATCTTCTTCATTCAAAAAACTAGCATATTTATATGCTATAGGAAAGCATCATATACAAAAATTTGAGGCCTTATTCATGATTTCAAAAATTTGGAAACAACACCTCTTGTGACCATATGAGATCAACAAGACGTCACTTGACTCATTTGACATCATTGACATAACTTCAAGAAAACTTTATGACAATCTCCTTTAAGGTGTAGGAAACATGATAAGCTATATAAAGATCACCTACATGAATTTTATGAACACATTCAATTATCTTATAACATGATAACAACATTATCAGATCATTATAGTCTTTATAATAAATGAGAAACATCAATTCATACTAGAATTGGTCTTTAAGACCAATCAACAACTCTTTATACCCTTACTCTATCTTTGTCTTCTAAGGCACCATATGAGCTCAAACATGCATTAAAAACATATCACCTACTAATGGAAACATTACATATTATTCACATAATGTTAAATTAGCTCCATATATCAAAATTGATTCATGAACACACACCTTAGGGCTTGTTGACATCAAACCCTCAAGTCACTACCTTTCACCTTTTGAGCTAGCTCTTCAAAACTGAGAGAAAATTGATCAAATAAGGTGGATATAAAGATGAAAAAAGGACATGAGGACCTATCCAAACACTTATAATAATCATCTTGAGTCTCTAAAAACATCAAATAACTCACCTTGTCACACAAGTCTACCAAGGACAAGAACCTTCAAGCCCAATCAATCTTCATGTTGACTTTATTACATAAGAACACACATTTAGATCAGCTACAAAGCATGAGAATTATATTCATGGATCTAGGAACATCATAAAATAGTTATAAAATAAAAATAATATCATTAAACATGTTCCAATCCTCTTTTGTTCAAACCAGGTTCATCAGTTCAAACATAGACTACAAGCTTTAACTTTGACCTACATTAATTGCACCTGTATAGATGGTCAAACTTTCTAATCACTTTGGGGTTACTCAACATTTATTCCTCTTCAAATTTTCTTCTTACCTCAAATTTATATGAATTCTAAAATTTAATCTTTGAAAATTGGTTTTCTTCACAAATTTTGAATTTTTAAATCCCAACAGTCATATTTTCATCGAAAAATGACTAAATATGAAAAACTAAGAAAACTACCTAGGAGAGCAACTTTGCACCAATATATATTTTTATACACACATTTTTATGACCTAAAATTTGGAACAAATGATCTCTATCATCCCAAAGCCCTGCACATAAGACAAACATTCATAAAATATCCTCTTGACCTTCCTTCATGTTATCACCACGGCCTTCACATATTTCCATAGCCTAAAAGAATGTCTCCATGAAGCCTAGAGAGATACATACCATTCCAATAATATCTTAGAACAAAATTTACCAAAGAGATATACACATCTCCTCACTTTATTCCTTGATCACATTGGATTTAGTAGATGGATTGTTCTTCTTTTTCTTCTTATGTTTGATTGAAACAACTTGCTCATCCACCTTGACATCTTCCTTATTATCTTTTACTATCTAATCTATAATAACAAATAACAAATAGTCTTGACATACTTTCACAGTTTAATCCTTCCCAATCATAACAAACAAACTATCTTGATTCTTGAGCTCAACTTGAATTGAATTATGATCCTCCTTTTCTATTTGGATAGATGACACACTCTCTTGGTATTCTTGAATCTTCTTCATATCTAATTCCTTCTTTGCTTTATAAGGTAGTCCACCTTGATCTTTTAACTCAATTTAATTAGTTGTATTCATCTTTACTTCCTTAGGTTTCCATACCAATGTTTGACTTTATTAAGTACTTTAGGAGCTTCATGTACCTTCTTATGACTTAAGAGCTTGTTTTTACAATATCTTGCAATATGATCAGCATGATGACAACTGAAACAAACAACATCATTCATACCTTCTACTTGATGATGACTATGAAATTCCCTTGAATGATTTCTTCTCCTCATATAGTCTCTTACCCTATGACCAACAAGATGACATAAATAACAATGGCCATTAAAAGACTTGGCATACCTGAAAGCACTTATTTCCCTAATGGACTTCTTCTCTTTGCTTTTGACATGATTTGATTTGTCACATTCTTTCTATGAATTTATCATCTTGAAAATGAGCTTCTCATGTTCATCCTTTATGGAAACCCACTTTGTCTTCATTTTGTTACACTCTTCTTCTTTTGACCTTAAATTTGTATTGGTAATCTCCACATGTTCCTTAAGACCTTGAATAGTCAATTTATCTTCTTTGACTATTTCACTTAACTTCTCAAACTTGGTATGAAGATGACTTACCTTTTATTTATGATATATGAATGAATTGACCTATTATTTAAGATATTTGACTATTGACCTTGACTCCATATTCTCTTTCCTCAATTTCTTAGCCATCTTGTGCTACTTAGGATCTCCTTCAAGCTATTAAGCTTACTCTAAAGGACCTACTTTGATACCAATTTTTGGAAGTAGATAAAAATAATGGAGAGGTTAATCAATATACAAAAATGCATATTTAATTCCATAATAGTTCCATCATATATCAACTTGATCTAGCAACATCATCACGAAAGCATATACAAACAAATTATGAAATAAGAACATACAACACATGAACACATCATCTATGTGAGAAACCCTCATGGTAGATAAAACCCAATAAAACCTATAATATGGAATATATTACTATAAATATAATATTCAACATTTATACCAACACCAAATAATCAAGGAGCATCCGCCCCTCAATTTAGTCAAGCACCCACTTGACCTTTAGCTAGCTCCAACTAGCAAGGAGGCTACAAACCCTAGGCAACCAAGCACCAACTTAGCTAATTTTGATCTAATATCCACCTATAATCTGATTTCAAACACATCTGATGATGGAATCCTCTTTCTTTCACTCTTCACCCCTCAATCTCTCTCAAATATCTTCTAAGGCTTACTCGCTCATTCTACCTCTTCTAGGCTTATTAAGTTTGATGACCTATGTGTTCACCTTCATAACATTGATTAGATAATCATGTATGATATTATTCACTCTATAATGGTACTAAATGACTTATACCTTCTCTTTAAAAGTTTTTCTCCTTTCTTGGCTCCCCACTTCCACCACAACCTTAAATAGGCCAATTAGGCCTAGTATTTATACCACTCTCTTGATCAAATCCATATTGGTCATCCAAGATGATTTTCATAATTAAACCATAATTAAAATAAGTTCATACACATGTTACATGATATAACCATATGATTCATAGGTTTTACATTACCTCATTATCCCTAAACCACCATTAGGCCTACTCACTCACATGTTACAACTTGGACTCCTTGGTCCATATTCATCCTCTATCAAAATGTAAAAAAATAAAACATATCACCAATAGAACATTTATCACTCCCACAAATTTCCATTCCACCTAGAACTCAAACTCACACCTTGAACCTATCAATTAGGTCTCCTTGCTCTTTTAGGCTTCATACATAGAAAATATAGTTTTAGAAATCTAAAGTATACAATAACTTTTATTAGATAACACATGAAAAAATAATATGTATGGAACCTAAAATATATATTGGTCATAGGCCAATAGACCTCAAACTACCTTTCGCAAGATGACCACTCAGACTGGTCATATACAATCAAAATATAGTCAAACCATTTTGAATATCCATAACTGATCAAGGACATACCATGACATCTAATACCTTATCATTATTATTTGGGACTTATATAACAACATAAAACTCATTGGATTCTCAAACACTATTAAATCAATATCAAACTTACTCCTTCAAAATGACCACTTAGACTACCTATAGCTTCCAACAGTATAGTCATGTAGATGTTCTTATTTAGCACATGAAAGAACAATTTAATAACATTTAATACACTTTCATAAATTATATGTAATCTTTATATCACTCTAAAGTAGATATTTCTTTTGTTCTAGTAGCATCCATTAGTCTAATAGACCAATTCCTTAGATCACTATCTCACAGTCTTCACTACTCAGATAAGCTACTTTAAAAGAACTATTTCACCTATGTTTGAGAAAAATCACAAATTTAAAGCAAATTTAACATAGGGAATAGGTATTAAATAAATAACCGAAGTTATTTTATTCATCCCTACTCACTTGAAGCACTTCCCTAAACACATATTCACTCTACCTAGATATTATTCAATATTTTCACCATTTATCTTCTAGTGACTAGTAGAATTGAATCATAAAAATTATTGAAACATAGGTTAAACCATGCCAAAATAATTTTATGTAATTTTATAACAAGTCTATATTTGACCTCCACTCACTTGCAAGTGTTGATTTAGTCAACCCTTCTTGTGGCATCAATTTATCTATAAATAATCTTCTTTTTATACCTTCTACTTACTACCCTAACACACCAATACCACCTAGAGGTTCCTATAGGAGTCATATATACCTTAAAATATTAAAAATTGTTCAAAAAATTCATTTTAGGCCATATCTAACAAGCTTTCTCCAATCAGTTCACTATAAGGGTTTAAAGGAGGGTTTTGACTAGTTTACATTCTTAACGAATGTTCAAAAATATTTATCCCCAAATAAAATAAAAAATAATTATAAATAATTCTTAGGTACATTTTAAAACTCTTCCAAAAGGATTAGGTCATCATGTAAACTTTAGACATGTCAATGAGTAACTAAACTTTCATCTCGAGCTAAGAATCCTTCATTCTCTATGCACAAGTGTCCTTCCAATGTTGCTTCTTGATTTATCTTCCTCTTTAGGAGATAAAACATGGTAAAAAACTTTGAACCAACTTATCACACCTCATTCCATGATTATATTGGCTCTCCCATCTTGAAATCTCACCTTGACTCTCCAATTAGACCTCACTATGTCACTAGGTCTAGGACTACAAGTCAAACTTAGATATAGAAACACTAGGATAATTATTGTAATGATATAAAATCATCATAAAAATTTAATATTCACTGATTCCATTCTTTATATATTCCCTTCATGTTATCCTTAGCCTCAACAAGCTTAACATACTAGGCTACCAAGCCTATGCCAACACACTATTCACATACTTGTCTTGTCTTCCTTGACCTTAAAACATCAATAATGCCAGATAAAACATGAAAAGCCTAAAAAAATGCTTAAATTAGCTCATATGCATCCAAATGTTCCTTTCACAACTTCAGGCTCAAACTCATCATCATCATGACATCATCACTTTGTCATTACCTTTGACATCAATGTACACATGACATCATCCTTTGACATCAATCATAACACACTTGCCAACATAAATTTATATATTCTTTTAAATACTTGTCATAAATAGATAACATGGTCTTATTAATGTTTTGATTTTTTAAGTAAGTCACCTATGTAATATTCAACAATCTTGTGTATATATTCATGAAATATGTGCATCAAAACCCTATGATAAGTGGACCCTACATTTTTAAATCTAAAAGGCATGATGACATAATAAAATTTTCCCCATGGTGTGATAAATGATGTCTTTTCTTAATTGGTAGGTTTAATCTTGATTTGATTGTATTCAAAAAACCCATACATAAATGATAACACTTCATATCTATGAGTAGAGTCAACAATCATGTTAATATTTAGCACTAGAAAATCATCTTTGGTGCATGCCTTATTTAAAACCTGATAGTTTATAAAACATTTGGTGTCTCCATTATGCTTTTTAATTCATACTATGTTGGAGACCCACTCAGGATAATCTATAGCTTGAAGAAAACTTTCATCCAAATCATTTTGATTTATTTTTTGACTACCAATGCTACTTTTAGGTGCATTTTTATAGACATTATTGACATCTAGGTATAACACTATGTTATGCATTATAGTTATAGGATCAATTCCATGAATATATTTATATTACCATGTGAACAATTCTAGGTAATCATCTAAAATTATCCAAAGAGTTTCATTTTCATCCTTGTTTAATAAGTCCACTAGAAATACTAGTTGCAGATATTTATCCATTCCATACTGATATTCTATTATCTCTTCAATAAGTAGAGTTTATTTTTATTCCATATATGGTGTCATACGAATGGTAGCTAGACCATATGATTTAACATATTTAATTTTATCTTTAGTATATCCAAAGTTTGTTTGGTTATTTATTGAATGAGGAAACCTATTATTATGGTATAAGTAGGGAAGATCCTCATATGTCCCAAGGTATTATAGGAGAGATTCATCATTAGAAAAGTCATCTAATGTCTAAATTCATTGTTGAACTATATCTTCTATCATTTCTAGGTATACTAACTATAATTTAAATGTATTATAAATTTCTTATGTTGGCTTAGGTTGTTATTGAGGAAATATGTATAAATAGTGATTGGCATATATTATTATTTATTTGACTTGATTGATTCATCAAAATAACCATGTTCTTGTTATCCTTTCAACTAAACTACTTGAATAGACTTAATAATTACTTGTGTATCTACTCCCAATCCTTGTCTTATCTATCCCATTTTTCTAAATATTTAAGCCTAAATCCATATTGACTATAGTTTTTTGATGATCCTAGTTGAGTGGAAGATAAAATTGGTGATTTAATTAACTTGAATTTTTGCATATGTGGTTGCATATGAGGAATGTATTAATCCTTAGGTTTAGTTAATGCATAATATTTAAATGGTTATTAATCCACATGACATGTGTGTGTGTGTGTGTGTGTGTGTGTGTGTGTGTGTGTGTGTGTGTGTGTGTGTGTGTGTGTGTGTGTGTGTGTGTGTGTGTGTGTGTGTGTGTGTGTGTGTATTTGGTGACTTAAATTTAAACATGCATATTGATTAGAGGGAACTGAATTCATCTCATGTATCCACTGTCTTTGTAAAAAAATATTATAATTGAGGTCATTAGGTATGACCTAAAAAATAGTGGCTATCATATGAGGACCCATAATTATATGTAATTTAGTTTATCTAATTAATTTTGATTAAATATTGTCAATTTCTATAATTTTCATATCTTAATAATTAAGATATAATGCTTGTATACCCAATAAATTTAAGAAAGATATTAAAAATATTTAGTCCTAATCCATTGTCAACAAGAACCAATTTGAAATTTTTATTTTATATGAATACTAGGATATATAATGGTAGATGTTGATCTATGATATGATTGGGAGGTATGTATTCTTTTTATTTATAAATAATTACATCCATCATAAATATTTTATAATAGAAGTAACATAAGGTGGCTATGTGTTTCTTGGTAAATTTTTATTGTGTATTGCTTCATAAAGAACATCTTTATATAGTGGCATTATTAGGAAAAATTCTAACATTGAAATATTAACATGAGTATTATGTAGTTGATCCATGATATCATACCTATTTTATGGATATGCCTACCTTGCAGGAGGTAGTGGGGGTTGAAGAGGAACATGATTACCACTTTTATTTTACCATGGTGTATGAGGTATCTATCCTTCTCTAGTATTTATTATATGAACCATAGAGTCTAAAATGAGTCATAGATTAAAAATTAGAGCAAGATGAGAAAACTAAGTCATGTATTCCCTTTAGCATTTAGTAGTGATAGGTAATAATGTAGATTGGATATTACAATAATGAGATTGTACATTATATTGATCATCAATATCTATGTTATTCATTTTATAAGAGATTAAAATAATTGGAATATGATTATTAGGAGTTCCACTTAATCTAATACTACACCTTGGAGGCAAAGAGGATGAAAATTTATTAAATGGCATGCAAAGTTACAATATATAAAGGGAAAAATGGGTGTAACTTTCATGTAGGGTTTACCAATATGTTTCACCCTATTTTTTATAAAAAAATAAATATTATAATGGTCTAATATGTTTAAAATATATATATCAAAATGTTAAATATATATAATATTAAACCATTTTGATTTTGAAAAATTGTTAAATATGAAAAGTTATTATTTTGGAGAAACACTAAGAAGGAATTATATTTAGATTTCACATTAATTTATGTTGATTGTTTTGATTGCCTGCAAGTAGAAATCAAAAAGAGAGGTGGCTATTTAAGATCCTGATTAGAATAAACAACATAAAAAATATATAAAACTCCACTTTAAGTAGATGATGATGATGATGATGATGATGTAGTGTGTTCTAGTCCATTGATCACATTCTTGTCTTAGTTTACTATGATAGACAATTGACATGAAAATAAAGAGAAATCATGAATCAAGAAGTGATGTATCAAAGGTATAAGTAGAAGATGTTTTTGGTCATGGTCATAATAGGTGGACCATAATATAGTGTTATTGATTCCATTGAAATAGAATTATCTTAAGTGATTGTGTATAAAAATAGTGGTTATGCCTATTATGCCTATAGATGATGAGAGATATGAGATAAATTAATTGGGATTTGGTTGCATGGAATTTTTTCCGTATCTTCTCTTCTTTTAAACCCTTAGAGCACTTTGATATCTAGAAAAGTTATAAGAAAAGAGGGGATTTTAATGGGTTGAGATAACCTCAAACCACCCACTTGATTATTGACCTTAGCCTATGATTTAATACTCCAAGGATGGAAATCAAGTCCACATAGTTATCCTACCTAGAGTGAATGTGTGATCATGATCCTTTCACTACATGTTTGTAACTAGAAGATGAATTTGATACTTGAAAATGATAGCTATTTAATTGATTTAGAGGGCCCTTTAATTGTATTATGATCACTCCTCATGAATTATTTATAATTTGGGTAGAATAGGGAAGATTACTCAATGCGTAAAAGTGTATAAGCTTGAACCAAGTGAATAACAAGTCGGGAAAATGAATAACCCTTGATGTGTATTTTTAAGTGAATATTTTGATAATTTACTTTATATAACCTTATGAAACATGCAAAAAGACCCAAAATTACATTTTAAATTTCATAAACTAGGAATTCTTTGGCATGATATGTGATCAACCTAAGTGGAAGTGACACACTGCACCCTTTTCGATTTAGCCTGGAATTGTCTAGAAAGGTCAATGACCTATGTTCTGAGTTGGAGATAATATGATGGTGACTTTAAGTAATTAAGTATTTTTACATTTAATGTTATGTATAATGACATTAAAAAATGAAATATCAATCCTACATATAGATAAATTGATTAGTGAAATTATGAATAAGAGTCATGTAATATGGTACAAGTCATGTGGTTAGGAATATGTCAAGAATTAGCATTTTTAAGTACCTATGACTAAATTTTTGTGTCTAAACCCTTATATTTGGAAAAATAATTTATTTATATTAAGGGTCTCATGTATCCACTAATGGAAAGAGAATATATAACTCCTATACATATTTTGAGAGACTTTACATGAATATTTTTAATTTTTTCTTTGATCTAAATCATGAATCTTACAAGGAAACAAGTTCTAGTGATTCAACACCACCTTCACCTAAGGTAAAATTTATGCATAAGGAGGTTGAACCAAGTGTATCATCTCCTAAGATGAAAATTCTAATTAAGGTCATAAATAAAAGGAAAAATAAAAAATACATGGATTATAAGTAAAAATCCAAGGAAACTAAGGAACATAAGAAGAAACCAATTATGTTTTATAGTTTCAATTATCATACAAGTACTCTTTTATAGACATTAATTGATAAGAGGTTAATAAAATTACCTATTAATTAATATTATCCTCACCTTTGCATGAAACTAGTGATGGAAAGATTATTTTTCAATTATCATTGTATCAATGGACATACAAAAAATATTTTTATGCTATACAATAAAATATTGAATAAATTATGGATAAAGGGGTTATAAAATTTGAAAAAATTGACACTAAATCAACAAGGTCCTATTCTCCATCTTCTTCTACTACTCATTGGATGAAGATTGAGATATCCCAAGATATTATTGAAAAGGTGCCAATGGTCCATCAGGATTCTAAGAAATATGTTACTAAGAGAAGATATTCTTCTCATATTCTACAAGGATCAATATTTATAAAGATCTATTATTAAGGATAAATGTTTCATTCTATGCCTTATTAGAGTAAAACATAGAGAAGGCATTTTTGTAGATGATGAACAATAATGTAATACATGTATAATTAATTTTATTAAGAATTTGGGATATTGTGAGAGATATTTAGAACATGCACATGAGGAATCTGTGGGGTATATTTTCTTTCCCAAATATTTCTTCCAATAAAACCCAATAAAATATGGTATAATTTTTTGGGATTAGTTAAATTATTTATTATCACCCCAACAAAAATGTCATAAGGGAAGTGTGATGTGAAACTTAAGAAATAACCTATTTTACAACATAAAAAAATGTATTTAATTTAATTAAGCACATGAAGTAACCAATGTAGATCATTAATTCATTGCATGTCATATAAGGTTTTGTTCAATTAATTTTATTAATTTATTATTCATTTTTTTGCATAAAAATATGTCAATTATGATTTATAAATAGATAAATAAACACCCATATATATTCATGATAGTGAAATACAATCAACAATAATATGCCAAAGTAAAAAGCTCTCTTATAACTTTGAATTCATTTAATTATTTAGTGCATGTGTAAAAAAACTAACATTCTCCTAAGGTTAATCATATAGTAGTTGTATTTGACATGCAAGTTAAACAATAATAAACCTAGGTTACAAGTTTTATTTGAAAGTGTTGCCACACCCTGAAATTCAAATGAGAAGGATTTAGTAATAATTATCCTAATGTTACATTCAATGAATGCACAAAAAAGAAAGGTGTTACTTGCACAAGACAAAAAATGCCATTTCATTATATGTATAGTATTAGGGTTAAAAATAATTAGGAATTAGATTAATAATACATGCTTTATTTAATTATTATAGTGATGATCCTTACATAAGATATTAGCATTACTCAATGATTAGAAATAGGATAACTGTATCCTAAACTAAGACTTAAGACTCAATTCCCCATTAAAATAGGAAAATATACTTATCCACTCCTTGAAATTGAGATTAGATGTAATTATTTACTTGTTTGAATGAGCTGTCTCCTCCATAATATGTCATCTCCAAAGGGTTTTGTGATTTAAGTGAAAATAAGGGATAAATCCACCACAATAATAATAATCTTATATATTATCTAGACTTGTCCCTATAGATTCATACCTATTTCATTTTAGTAGACCTTATCATTTAATTCCATCCTTAGGTGTTAGGGAAAGAGAGATACAAGGTAACTCCAACTTTCTAGTTCATTTTTCTCTCACAAAAGTACCATATCAAAAAAGTATAAATTAGTGTCGTTAGGATTATCGAGGAAGCCTGTATTTTCATAATCAAATAATTAAAAAGGTCTCATAAAAATGATTTATCATTATCTAGGAGCCATTTTACCACCAAGTGATTACCCATGAACAATAACGATTTATTATATATTGATAAGTTTCTAAGCTTCACTTCACAAAAAAATCTAAGTCACAACCTAGTACATAATATTAGGGCCTCATACAAATTGGCCTTACATCATCCATGGTTTAAAATGTTTGGAAGTACTCTTAGCATAAAAGGGAACACACCCCAAGAGTTATACACTATTGACTATGCCCACTTCTAAATCTTCCTACATATATGCTTATAGGCACATGCACATGCAGAATCAAGACTAACTATAGTTCAAATGTTAAAAAAATGAGTGTTAATCTTTATTGGGAAGGAAACTAGACTTGGCCACACAATCTCACAAACTTAACTTTCATAGATATCCTTATAAATAAAACTATAGACACTAATTAGCCCTTGCATAGTTAGACCTTACCAAGGATTAAGAAGAGACACTCTAACTCACAAAAATATGGATAATTTATTCTTCATGATTTTGAGCTAGGTAATAAAAGTTTAATTTATAGTTCAAATGTTAAAAAAATGAGTGTTAATCTTTATTGGGAAGGAAACTAGACTTGGCCACACAATCTCACAAACTTAACTTTCATAGATATCCTTATAAATAAAACTATAGACACTAATTAGCCCTTGCATAGTTAGACCTTACCAAGGATTAAGAAGAGACACTCTAACTCACAAAAATATAGATAATTTATTCTTCATGATTTTGAGCTAGGTAATAAAAGTTTAATTTATAGTCATACCCAACTTTATCACTAACAACTATCTTCCTTAGGCCTAACATAGAGAAACTAAAACACTATCTAAATAAATTATGTCTACAAAAATTCAAGCTAATATTTTAAATTCATTTAATAAACTAGTAAGAGTGTAAGAAAGTTATTTAATTTTTTTATTTATGATTGTATGCACTAAACAATTTATAAAAAGCAAATGGAAATTATAGGAAATAAAATTTAAATAGATTTTAAGATAGTAAAATACAAATGTAACAATGTTTAATTAACTAGAATAAATGATCAATAAATTTACTATATGATTTAGCTTCACTCTTTATACTATAAACAACATAAATAAACGACATACACATTTTATGTATGAAGGAAACAATAGAAAATTGTAGAATTTCAAAACAATTTCAAAATAACAAATTTCATACAAATTTCAAGTTAATAAAGTACACTAAAAAAAACATTAAATAAATTCCCTAAACAAGCAATAATTTTTTAGAAAAGTTGGATCATACTTTGTAAGTGAAGAAAATTACAAATGTCAGTTTAGATATTTTGTGTGGAAGTATGTTATAAAAACACCTAGAATGACATTATGACTTTTACGAGTTAAACATTGTATTACAAATTACTCATGAAGCTAATTTTAAAATACATCTAATTTTAATTAAAAAATCAATAATAAAATTATTTGATTATTGAACCAAGAAATATAATCCATTTAAAAATCATTTTAATTCTCATATTTGATTAAAAGAAATTCATAGTTATTTTACATCAGTTCCAAACTAGCTTTAATGAACTAGAAAAGTACTAATAAACTCCTTGTAAAACAATACTTTTTAAATCTAACCCATTTTAGTTGCAGTTATTGGTAATAAAATTATATATTCATTGATATGATAATTCTAATCTATTTAAAAGGTATTTCAAATCCTAGATTTAGTAAGTTTTAACAATAGGTATTTTTTTTTTAATAAATTTTAGTTATTTCTATTAGCCTTATTAAAAGAAAAATTAACACTTATTACAAAACTTGTTTGAATAACTAACCAATTTTCTAGGCAAATGAAGGAATGACAAAACACTAAAACTCTAATTTTTTGATTATTGATGAGTTTAAAGCTCCACCTTTTTTTTTAGTTTTTTGTTGATGCAAAATCTAACTTTTTAAAACATAATTTTCTATTAGAATAAATTAGTTTTAATAAAAAATCCTGATTTAATTTCATGAAGTACTTGTAGACACTAGAAAATTGCACACTTGTAGTTTTCAATGACTAAATGCCTTGGGACCCCCCTAAAGACCCCATAAACCTTCTTAACCCTTAAAAACCCCCTTTTAACCCAACTAAATCACTATTTTCCTAGTCACATAATACTATTTGAAATTACTATTCAAAAGTACTATTCACTATCACTATTCACTGTGGGACCCACTATCACTATTCATGAAGACATGGAAAGTGTCATGGCATGTTACATGGCAAGTGACATGGAATGTGACATGTCAAGTGACATGGGGGGTTATATGGCAAGTGACATGGCTTATAAGTGATGTGGTTTGATGTGGGACATCATACCCCACTTGGGACCCTTCCCAAAGTGCTTAATGACCTCATTTAAGTATCACAAGCCCCACCTTGAAATATGAAAAATTTCCCTCAATGAACCATTAGTCAACATGTATTTTACATAAAATTAACCTCCAAAATAATATACCTACCTCTTTAAGACAAAGGGAACCCATTTTTGACTTCTTAACCCAAATGGGACACTCACCAACCCAAATGGGAATCCCCACCCACCTCATTTTGACTAATTCATCCACCAAATAGAAAATGGATCCATACCTCTATTATTCTTCTTTTGGCATGACTATTCATAACATATGCTATAAATCCGCCCCTTTCCTTCACTTGGGGTTAAGTTGGAAAGTGGAAAATTAGTATTTTTTGATAATAACATTTTATTATAGGTTTTTGGAGGAGATTATCCACTTGAGAAGGAGGTAATCCTCATATTAGAGGAGAAAAGATTCAAATCATCAAATCTCTACTAGAATCACTCTAGGATTTCATCAACAACACCATCATCGACAACCATCTCAAAGGTAACCTTGTTCATTTATTTCATTTCCACTTATTATCTCCTTTGGCCTTTTCTCTCTTAACCTCCATACCTTTCACCTTCACCTTTTATTTTCCCCCTTTTTTGATTACTTCATTTATTTCCTTGGCCATATTTACCCACTTGGCCCTTTTAACCTCTTTACTATAATTCACCCACTTGACCCCTTTTGCCTCTTGGCCATATTTACCAACTTGACCATTTATCCCTTTTACCCTTTTACCTTATATATTCTTGATAATTTTGACCATCAACTTATTGATCATTTAAATCATTTATCAACCTCAACCAAACCATATTTTCCTTTTGACTATTTTCCAAACCAAAACCATAACCTTGCCTCAACTAGCCTTTTAGTGTTTGCTTTATTTAGTCATTTTCTTAGCAAAGCATCCATATTAATTGTATTTAATTTTAGATTTGTTGTCATTTAATGTAATTATATTCTAGTTTATCATTTCAATTTAATTATCCAAAGAAGGTGTATTGATAGCCTCCTAGGAAGCTTTTTCTTCTAGGACCTAGCTCACGTTAGGCAATCCACTTTACTACTTGTCTAACAAACAAGTTTTTTTAGTGTTTTCTTATTGTAGGTTATTCCTTCCTAGACAAAGAGGAGTATCCACCATCATCTAGATCATGTGCACATTTTATACCAGGTTATCATAACCATTAACCTTATTGATAGTTTCTTCTTTTCATACTTAGAAAAAAGCAAAAGATAGAGAGAAACATTTTGGCATGCCTAGTGGGACCTAGTTCCCTTTCTTCCTTAATTGTTTGATCATCAAATGAAATCATTTATTTTTGGGATTAACAATCAACCATTAGCATTCATTTATTTCTTGCTGATTTTAGTTCATTTAGTAACTTAGGAGGAAAGGTAATCTTATTATAGCATTCACACTTGTTATCACACACAAAACCAAACAACAAAATAATTAACACATCAAAACAATACTTGAGACAAGGACTGACCATGATTTCATCACCTGATGGTAATCTTACCCCCTCTTGACTATCCCACTTGGATTTCACCACCAAGGGGAGAACCAACTCATCTCTATGGTTGAGTATAAACTCTGGAGTCGGTATATATTGGCTAAGTGCCCACACTGGCTATGGGATCATGAAGTGAGGGGAACAAACCCTAAACACCAAGCCATGTACTAAAGTTCAACACATATCATCCTTTTGAGCACCTAAACAACTTGAAACTATATGTAGAATTATACTTTAATACCCATTTTACAAGCCAACCTCCCTTATCACACTCTTTAAGGCATAAGCCAAAAGCGATTTAAAAGTAATCCTAAGGATAAAATACACTTTTTAGTGTATGTATTGATTACTTTAAAAATTTTGGTTTTGATCTTTGTTTGAGGTGTGAGTTCATAATAACATTCCCTATTTTCTCATATGGTTTCAACTAGATAACAAGTGAGAAATCAAAACAACCAACCACCACCTTCTTCTTCATCTATGGATTATACCTCATATGTTGACAAATATCCTCATGCTTCACCTCACCATTCTCCTCCACAACATTCTCCTTCCAGAATCCCAATCATATCTAGAGGAGATCCATATTTTAATGCCATCCTTGATAATAATCTAGTGGATTTACAGCATTACCTCAACACATTACCTCATTATACCCCACCTACTTTGGTTCCTTCTTCTGATCTTTCTCTTAGTATGCCATCTCACCTTATGGTAGGTGCCATTTCAACCCAAATATTGACACAAGCCTCTTCCAACATCCCATCTACCCAACCTCAAACCAATCTTCCACCCCTAACTAAACGCCTCTTATCACACCCCATGTGGGTTCAACCTTGCCATTTGTTACCTATACCCCATCCACTGGTGCATTATCTTCCATTCTGGTTTCTATCTTCCCTTCAATTGCAACCAATCCCTCAACCATAGTCCCTCTTCAAAACCTAGTGCTCTGCATACCTCAAAACTTCCCCTAATTAACACTAGAGTAATTACCCAACCTTAAATTTCCCAACTTCTTCCTACCTCAACCATACCAACCACATCTTTTTCTCGACAAGTACCTATGACAACTTACCAATATGTCCCTCACCCATAAGAGTATATGCCTCTCTCCACCCAAGATTTCATACCAAGTAGTTCTTATGTGCCACCATCTCAACATCTTACCACCACTTATCAATACGTGGCTTATTCAGCACCATCTATTACCTATTCATACATTGCTACAACCCAACCCTAATAAAATTTACCTCTTAATTATACAACTTTCCAACCTCAACTTGATCTAATCAAAATTGTAATGGGTAAAATGACTAGTTTGGAGTAATACATATCCACCTTAACTAATATTTTATCTTATGACCAAATTTATAATGAGCCTATGCATCCATCTATGCCCATTCATGCTTACCCTCATCAGTGGGAATTACCCAAATTTTCTAAATTCTAGGGTAAAGAGGATCCTCAGTAGCACCTAAGAGCTTTTCATCATGCTTATTACTTGATCACTTATGATGATTCTCTCCTCCTCCATACCATTCCCATGTCATTATCTAGAGTCTCCCTTGATTGGTATAGTGCCCTTCCCACTCATTCTATCTTTTCTTTCTCTTAATTGGCACAAACCTTTTTAGAACACTTTTTAGTAAACATATCTAAAAAAGGTTTCCATTACCGACCTATACTCCATCAAACAATTTGAATATGAATCCATTATTTATTTCATTGCTAGATAGATGGGCCTCATCAATCAACTTACCTTCCCATTACCCCAACATGAATTGATTGAATTATTCTCTCAAGGCTATGCCAAGCATATTACTCCAACTCTCCAAGTCTAAACCTTTAGGACCTTTGACAAAGCATTCACTATGTCCTAAAAATTATAAAACCATGCTATTGATGAGGGGAAGTTGAAGCTTTGAAATAAAAATTCTTGTTTCAAATCCACTGAGTCATCCACCACCAAAACCATGAACCCAACCAATTTTAAAGCAAAATCATTAGCACATTCAGTTGTTCTAAAAACCATACCTCTTCTAACCATCAACCAAACACCTCAAACCAAAAATCCTTCCTATCACCAAAACCATACCCCAAATTGGGCTCTTTAAAAACCATTTACCTCAATTGGGGAGTCTTATGTATCAATCTTAGAAAAATTACTTAAATCCAATCTAATCCAACTTCCACCCATTAAGCCCCCTCAAAAATTTGATACTTCTCACCCCCTTCCTGGGTGGTACAATGAGAATGATCATTGTGATTATCATCAAGTTGTTGGACATGATACTGATAGATGTAATACTTTTAAGAGCATTATCTAGGACATAATTGATAAAGGGGAGCTTGTGTTTGATAACCCAAATGCTCTTTCTAACCAATCTCTTGATATTTAGAAAAACCATTCCCAAATCATCCACCTTAAATCCAACACCATGAAAACTAACCTAAATCCTCCAACTCACATGAGCCACATATAATTAATGTCATCAATAAAGTGCCCATTGCTGAAAAGGTCATCACCTCTATCACCCAAATAGAGGAAAATAATCCACCATCTCCTATTTCTTTAGGTGCCCAAATGGAGGAAGTAGCTACCATTTTCACTTCCTTGGATGAAACCACATTTCCATCCACCTCTTCTATGGTGGAAATATCCAAGGAGATAACTATTCCATTAGCGATTTTATCTACCCCTCTAATCCAAGTAGAAATTCCACCTACTTCTTTGGATAACCAAACCCAAGAAGAAACTATGCCTACCCTTCCATCTGAAATAATTACCCCCACCACTCTTATTACAAAACCATCTATACCTCCCTTAGAAACTATTGCCAGAGAAACCTTACCCTCATCTTCCCAATCACCTTTATAACCTTTCACTAAAGATAGAAACATTGAAACTGCTCCTTCATCTTCCTCAAAGGGCTTACACTTTAAAGCCAATGATCAAAGAAAAAGTCCCATTTATAAACCTTTTTGTTGGCTCATTCAAAGTTTAGAATTTACCTCCCAACCTAAATTTCATAGAGCCACCTTTTGGCATCATCTTGGACTCTTGTATCAAATCAAATATGAACCTTCCACCTCACTTGAGTCTACCCTCAAGCCTATTGCTATAACTCCACCAACTACCCTTCTTAAGATCACTAGTGAACCATCTAACCTACTCTCACCTAAAATTATCAAACCACCCTATGCTTCTTTCATCAAGCCATAAATTTTTTTAGGGATCCTTCCCATGCCTAATCGTGCTCACTCTCCATTAAGATTGGATTTATCTATATTAACCTAATCAAAGCCAAATCTAATTAAACCTATTAAAAAGGGAGATTTTCCTAGGCCACAACCTCAGGTTAGGCCCATACCACCTCCTACACCTTTAACCTCTATTTTGGGACCACATCCTTCCACCATTCCCATTACCTACTCTTCCTCCAAAAAACCATCTCCCCTTTCTCTACCTATAATAATCCAACCCTTTAGTTCATTATCATTCCTTACCAGCTTTTCTCCATCCACTTTCCTATCCATTAAACCCTCATAATTTAGACCTTAAATTCTTAAACCTATTGAAACTAAGCCAATTCTTCTTAAACCACCAACCAAAATCACTCCACCAACCACACCTCCTATCCAAAAAACATTACCCCATAAGATCCCTACACCCAAAGTTTAAAATTCACCACCTTCTAGATCTTTATCAAAATCTTATACAACCATTTTGCAAAGACTATTTCAAGCCTCTATCATTAGCTTACCACTAATCAAGCCTATTGATCCCACTCACCAAAAGCCAACCTAGTCAAGGATAGTTTGATTTGTCTTTATCATAGGATCCCTGGGCATGATACAAAAAACTATAAATCCCTCTAATCAATTATTCATGGTATTTTAGAGGAAGATGATCTACTAGATGCATCTTTTGTAAGTTCTTTTCCTCTTCTACCACCTATCCAATCCACCTATGAATCATCCACTTACTTAATTCCACCAAGGAGTGAAGAAGAGGAACTGAAGTAAACAACTGTCCCCCTTATCAATACCATTCATATAGTGACTCGATCTTGATCTCAACAAAGGGATATAGGTAAATACATCCAACAAAATGAAAAGGGTAAGGCCAAGGTAGCCATTCTATGGTCTTATCCTTCAACTCCCTAACCAACCAACCACACCCAAATAACTACACCTTTACCTTCACATTCACACTCACAACCACCCAAGACCAAAGTCTCCATTTTGGGAGCCCCTTCTTCCAATGCATCTCCACTCTTCTAACATTTGGTGTTAAAATAGATTCACCAAATGCCAGTCAAAATGAGCCTTTATGACTTAATTATCACCTCACCTCAACATCATCATGCTTTAATAGAAGCACTGCATTCTATAGAGGTTCAAATAGATGATATTTAACCTTTTGCATCTTTGATTACAGTCATGTAACATGCTAACATGGTCACTTTTCAAGAATAAATTTTTTTACCATATCATAGTGAAGACCCTGATCCCCCTCTTTTCATCACCACATCCATCAATCAAATAGGTGTTAGAAGAGTCATGATTGATGGGGGAGTGAGTATCAATATAATCTCCTCCCACACTTAAGATCAACTTCAACAACTTAAAAACATCATGTCTAAAAGCTTGGTAGTTCTTTGATCATTAAATGATACCTTTGATACCACTCTACAAATAGTTGTTTTCCACATCTATTTGGGGCCTCAAACTATTCTTGAAATATTTTATGTCATAGAGGCAAGTTTTAATATAATGTGTTACTCAGTCGCCCTTAAATCCAAACCATGAGTTCCACCCCTTCCACCCTTCACCGATGTATCAAATTCAAATATGAGGGACAAGTCATTATAATCAAAATTGATCTGAGTCCCTTCACTTCCTATAATATGACATATCAGCTTAATGACATCCTCATTCCACCTTTACCCCCTCCACAACCAACCTCTAACCAAACCACTACATCAACCCCACCCACCAACACTTATATCTACAAAAATGAGGAAGTATCCACTACTTCAACCATCCCTTCATCTTAAATCCCAATCAAAAACCACTTATAATCCACATTTGAATGTCTCATGCCAGGGGAATATTGACTCCTAGCTTTGGATGCTTTCCATTCTCTACATGAATTTAGGAATCTCTAAAATGATCCATCTTATGATCCCAATATCAGTACCCTTGTCCCCTTTGGCCTTTCTAAAAATAGAACATTATTTTTTAATAGGGGACTTGATAAGCCATTCCTTTCTCCCATCACCATGCCTTATATCCAACCATTCACTTCCAACTTTTCTTATCTTAGCAATCTGACCTTTGCCTAAATGTACCTTCATTGATGATCTTGAAAGGGGTTTGGTTTCAAACCCTATGAAAAAGGGCCTCATGAACTTCCCATCATCAAAACACAAAAACCTCATGATTTATTTGGCTTGGGATACGTTCCCCTAGAATAACCCACATCACTAAAACTAGTTCTCACCACTAGCAATGAACCTCCAACCACACCAATCACATCTCTCCCATTTGGAGAACCTCCAATTGCACCAATCTTAGTTGAGGAACTTCTACCCCTATCAGCCTCACCTTTCCAATTTGAAGAACCTCTACCCTTACCAACTCCATTTGAAGACTCTGAAATCATTGCATCTAACTTTTTTATTATCAGTAATATTAGTTTAGGTCCACTAACCTATCAACATAGTGGCCAAACTAAAACCTTTCCTCTCATCCACCTTGAAATGATAAATCACGATTCACCCATCATCTATACCATTCAATGCCAAGACAATAATTCTATCCTCACCTACCTTGGTACAGGACTCTCCCATCCATAAATCCTTCCCTCTGGAAAATGAAACCATGCTTAATGAATCGACTATTGACATTAACCTAGGAACCCAAGAGAATCCTTGTATCATTAAACTAGGCCAATCCTTGAACTCAAATGAGCAACATGATTATCCCACCTTCCTTTGGGATTGTAGCATCACATTCACTTGGTATTATTAGGATATGCCTAGGATTGACCCCTCCATCACCCTTCATAACATTGTTACCCATCCAGAGGCCAAACTAGTATGACAAAAGCTTCATAAAATGCACCCTCATATAGCTCTTCTTATGAAGGAATAACTTCAACATATTTTATCCAACAAATTTATTCAACCCATTGACTACCCATAATGGGTCTCTAATATTATTCCCATTACCAAGCCCACAATGGGACTCTACCTTTATGTGTATTTTTGAGACCTTAACCTTGCATGCCCCAAAGATGACTTTTCTTTACCCAACATCGACCAACTAGTTGACCTAACCATAGGTCATGATATGTTATCCCTCATGGATAGATTTTTAGGATACAATCAAATCCTGATCACCCCCTCAGACCAAAATAAAACCACCTTCAATACTCCTTGGAGAACCTTTTACTATCGGTTCATGCCTTTTGGATTAAAAAATGTAGGAACAACATATCACTGGGCCATGACCTATGTCTTCATGATCTTATTCATAAAATTGTAGAGGATTAAGTGGACAATATCCTTGGAAAATCTAAACACCACAAGGATAATTTATCTATTCTTACTATCAATTTTGATCGATTGATCCAATTTTGTGTTTGGCTCAATCCCAAAAAATGCATTTTTAGGGTTTTGTCCAAGAAAATTATAGGATTTATCATCTCCCTCCATGGAATTGAGATTGACCCTATTAAAGTCAAGGCCATCCTAGAAATGCCTCCTCTAATAAACCTTAAGAAACTTCATAGTCTACAGGAAAAACTCTAATCTATCTATCACTTCATCTCTCAATTATCAGATAAATGCCAACCCTTTCACCACCTCTTAAGAAAGACACCTCCTTTAGACAGACCAAATATTGTTAAGAAGCCTTTAATTCACTAAAATAGTACTTTCTTTCTCCATCTATTCTTATCCCACCTAAGGATGACTAGTCTTTCTACCTTTATGTATCCACCACTGATCACTCTTTAGGTTCCATGCTAGCTCAATGAGATGAAAAAAATAAAGAGAAAGCCATTTACTATATTAGTCACACACTTCTAGAGTATGAGACATGATATACCCATCCTAAAAATCTTTGTCTCACTCTCATTTTTATTGCCTCTAAGCTTTGTCACTACCTTCTTAATCATATAACATATGTTATCACTAAAACTGACCCACTCAAGCATATACACTTCAAGCCATACCAAAATTAGTGTATGCCTAAGTGGTTCATGCTTCTAGATAATTTTGATCTTGTGTTTCTTCACCAAAAATCCATTAAGGGGCATGTTATTGATGATCAATTAGCTGAAGCCCCTCTCCTAGATGACCATCCCATTCCATTAACATTTCTTGACGAGTCTATTATAATTCTTTCTCAGGGATAACCCTCTTACCAAATGACCATAAATGTCAATGTCAACATGGTGGGGGTTGCAATCATAATTTTCATACCCCTTCATAGTGAACCCCTTCCACTATCCTTTAAACTTGACTTTGAATGTACTAACAACATGGCATAATATGAAGCTTTGGTCATCAGTCTCCAAACTTCTCTCACCTTAAAAATCAAAACCATTTCTATAGTTGGTGATTCTCAACTCATGATTAAATAGGTTAATGGGTCTTATCAGTGTAAAAATGATGTTTTACAAAAGTATAAGCTCTTCATTGATGAGCTCCTAACATATTTTGATCATTATCAAATCCAATTAGTGCCTCAATCTACTAACAAATTTTTAGACACAATGGCCTCTCTTACATCTTGAATACCCTCTCAACCAGTGGAATCCAAATTATTTGTCACCATACACCATCTCATTAGGCCCTCATATATCAGTTCGGACCTTCCAACCATCTGTAGTGTGAAAAACATCTCCTTTTGATGTTTGGTATGACCAAACCTTTAATTAACTTAACTTGAGCATTATTCCACCTAACCTCTCAAAGAATGCCTAGAAGGCCTTTGTGCAAGGCACCTCTCATTATACCATATTAGGGGGAATCCTATATAAACATAGCTTTGATGGTCTTCTCCTTTTTTTTTTTACATAGTCATGAAATTCCTCATGCCATCAAAGAAACCCATGATGGAGTTTGTGTGGGACATTTTAGTGGCCTCACTGTCTCCAAAAGAATCCTACGCCTAGGTTACTATTGGCCTACCCTCAATTAGGACTATTGTGACTATGTAAAGAAGTGTGTTAAATGCCAACAACATGCTAACTAGCATCACACACCTACTTATGGCCTTTAGGTATCCATTGATTATTAGCCCTTCTCATAGTGGGGGTCAAATCTCATTAGAGAAATCAATCCTCACTCTTCTCAATGACACCAATATATCATCACTACTATAGAATATTTCACTAAATGGGTGGAGGCCATCCCCTTGTCTCCATTAAAGCCAAAAAAATTATAGATATTATCAATCATCACATTATCTATCATTTTGGGGTCCTTCACAAAATCATAATAGATAATGATAAATCATTCAAAGAAAAAAGTTTAATCCCTCTGCGATGATTTTGGCATCAAACTTAGCCATTCCTTACTTATCATCCAATGGTAAATGGATAGGCAAAAGCCTCCAACAAAACTCTCATCAAAATACTAACCAAAATTGTAAGTGATTTAGGTCAAGATTGGCACATATACATCCCATTTGTTTTATGGGCCTATTGTACTAGTATCTAAATTGCAACAAGTGTTACACCTTTTTCCCTAGTTTTTGGCATACAGGTTGTTCTACCTCTTGAAGTCTAAATTCTCTCTCTTCGTATTTCCTTACATGACATCATTTTTGAAGAAGATTATTGTCAAGAATGCCTTACATGCCTTGAATTACTTGATAAACATCACCTTATTATCCTTAACCATCTTCACATCTATCGAGAGCATATTACCCGTGCTTATAACAAGCACCTTAAACAACAAGAATTCAATATTAGAGATCTCATCCTAAAACAAAACTAACATGTGACCAACATGGAGAAGAGTAAATGAGGCAAGTTTGCTTTCAATTATCTTATAACCTACATCATTACCCATAAGTATGGATTAGGAGCTTATAATTTGTCCTCCCTTGAAGGAAAACCAAAACCTCAGCCTCTCAACACTTCACATTTGCATCAATTTTTCTATTAAAGAAGGATCAAACTCACCTATTTGTCTAGCTTAAGCTCATCCCTTGATTATGGGATTTTAAACTTCACCCACCTTCCTCCTCCCCTTTTGATAATAATTGATTACAACATAGAACCATGTGATTAACCATCACAATCATGGCCTAATCCTAAATATGGGTATTATGAATCTACCTATAACATTATTCTCATGGATACTTTTCATCTCTAACAAGATGGAATCCCATGGTCATTGTCTCTCAAAACCACACCCTTTCACATATAATTGACCTTCTTGTGTAAAGCTTTTCCCTCACAAAGGTAAACCTATGAACCTAGTTAGATTGGTCCATGTCTAAACAGATTTCATCTTGTAAAAGTTACTTGGGTCAATATCTTAAGCATTAAAAACTGATCCCTTAAAGGATAGCTTCCCAAAAACAAAATAAAAACTACCAAATGTAAGGTAGACTATTGCCTTGAAGGATCGCTATTAAGATCATTAAATGAAGCCAATAAGCTTAGACCACTCCTTTGAAGGATGGCTAAGTTCACTTTTTCAAAAGCAAAGAAATTTCTTGGAATATTCTCACATCAATCAACTTCCCATATACAAAAATAAAGCAAAATACCCACTATCACAATAAATTCTAAATCCATAATCGGCTCTCCAACAACATAATAAGTTTGAAGCCACAATCACTTTCAAATGTAGACTTCCCACATTGATCAATATACATCTAGAATATGACATGCACTTGTCTATTACCATTCTTAGGTCACCTATAAAAGGATAAAATTAATTCACATGTGGTTATCATACATATCAC
Organism: Torreya grandis; assembly: GCA_037957365.1. Lineage (NCBI taxonomy): Eukaryota > Viridiplantae > Streptophyta > Pinopsida > Cupressales > Taxaceae > Torreya > Torreya grandis. The sequence continues at coordinate 282,159 of JARHVA010008228.1, read as the reverse complement.
CCATTAACCTTCACACCACCCATCACCCATCTTCCCTTTATACTATATGTAAATCAAGGGATCTAGAGCTTACTTGACACCTTGTGATCAAGAAACCTTTTTTTATTGAATAAAGACCACTCATGCATAGCATTTGGGGGTCTTATATTCATTACGTCTATCCCACTTTAGGTATATTTCTAGTCCTTATAAAAAACAAAGCATTGTTCCCTATTTTTAATGTTCTTGGTTGGTGTTTTCCTCATGAATTTTACCATCCAGTGTTGTAACACAACACTCATTCTTTTTAAATTTAGTGAGATTATAAAAACCACAACCATACTAATCATAACCACAACCATAACATTTATAAGTATCCACACAACCTTAAGCATGATACCATTCGACTAGTGACATCCAACACATTTTGTATATAAAAAATTCTACAATATTCTATTTAGGGTGTGAGGAATTGTATGACACATACATAGTCATCAGATTATACATGGCCTAAAGTACACATATACATTGAAATACCTTATGAACAAGGCATCATTTATTTAAGAAAGTTTTCTTCATGAACTAGATGGTAACATTAGTGTAAGATGAGGGGATGACACTCTTATTCATTATTATTATTATTATTATTATTATTATTATTATTATTATTATTATTATTATTATTATTGTTATTATTATTATTGTTTTTGATGATGAATGTGGTGAAAGACAATAGTTTTATTTCATGGAGGGACATACACCATCATTTATAATGGAAAGTTGAATGACAATTATTTGAAGGTAGATGTGCTCACATGAAGGACATGATTTGATCTTAGTATTGGTCCTTATCACAATTCTTTAAATAGAGTACCTACCCATTCTTTCTCAATAACCTAATTCTCCATTCTATCGACCGAGAAGGTCATATGATGTCATTGATTCCCTTGAACAATATTACCACTATAAATGGTCATCTCTACCTACCTTTTCACATGGACACATTACCTTCGATATGATTGGTCATCTTGATAAAGCCATTATGGACCATCATGATATATTTTTGTTTCCCTTGTCATTTGATTCACATACGATGTCTTTCCTTGCTTTGTTATCTCATGACCCTTGTAGGCCTAGTGATCTTTTACATCATTATCACCTTTGGCCTATTTGATGTAAATTATATTCCAACCATGGGTTATTGTAATGATCATGCCTTTGAAACTACCACTTTTGTTGGTGGTGGTAACTCCCAAATCCTTGCCCCTATAGAAACTCTTCCATCAGAGGTAGGCTACCATGAATTCACACTAATACATTCACCTTATTATCCACTCTACCCTCCCCTTACTACCATCCCACTACCATAAGCTCTAAATGTTAGAACCCAACCATTTGTAGTACTTACTCCAACATGGTAGTCTTTTTTTTTGTACTAGCTAAATGTTCATCCATAGCAAGGGAATCACCATCTTCTCCTAAATATGTATCTTCTTGTTGGTTAGGCCCAAACTAGTGGAACCAATAAGTTATTAGTTCTATGGAGATGAGATAGAGGATGTAGAAATGGCCACCTTTTGTTTAGCCTACCCATGAAACTCTTAGGTCAGGTAAGGTCCATCCTCTACTGCTCACCATTTTTCTAACTTCCTTACTTGTAGAATCTACTTTACTGTCAAAGAAATTCTTTATAGGTCATAACTTCACTACTACCCTTAAAACTTGACTCATAGTGATGATGAACCTTGGATAAAGTGACTCTAAAATCCTAGATAGACCTTACCTCCTAAAACTCAGCTCATAACAATTGACACTATCTCCAAACTTCTACCCTTGCATAGTTTTAGATGGTATAACCTCCTAAGAAAGGCACCTCATATTTGGATTAGCTCCATTGAAAATCATTTGTGGTACTTAGCATTGTGTTCACTTGCAAATTATCCTACCATGCCCATCTATGTCTCTAATCCTACTAAATGTGGGATCATTATGGTAACTATTTACTGGTCTATACCATTCACTTTCACTGATACCTTCACTAAAACCCAAAACTATTGTTTTATAAAGCCTTCTCCCTCATCCTAAACCAACCTATGTGGTCCATCAAATTAGGGTAGCCAATTTGAACACCACTCACCCAAACCTTGTTAAACTACATTGGCCTAATGTCCATGGACTATGTAGGCACTGCTTCACTTCTAAGGGTAACTTAGCCACTAAAAACTAATTCCCATCCCCTTTTTATTCTCACTCATTTCCATCGCTAACAGTGCCCTCTTGCTTAGGGAATCCTACATCAAAGAATATTTGAATTCTTTCTTCATCATCCTTATGTTTTAACACCATCTAATACTTCCTATTAAGTTTTTCCCTCATTACTAGGAGAACTACATTAGCCTAAGGTCATTTTGGACTATGTAGGTAGTGCTCAGTTACTAAGGTCAGCTCAACTACATTCAATATTTTATTTTCCTTTCTCACCTAAAATCTCTTCCTCCACTTCTCTACCTATCCCCTCACCACTTCCCTCCCTTTATCTTGTCAATCTCTTTTTACCACTTTTATAGCTTGTCAATCTCTTTTAACATAAGGGTTGATAGCCTTCCACATTGGCCCCTATTATCTCCCATAAAACCACCACCTACTCGACCTCACTAGCCTCCCCATTACCTTTCCTTACACATACTTCATAGCTCACTCCCTCACCCACTTCTCATGTTTTTGGTCTCTCTCCACTTATTACCAACCTTGTCCTTTATCCCCTTTAACTTCTTTCACTGTCTTCATCATCTTCCCTCGCCATTGGCTAGTTATCGTACCCTCCTTATCACTATCTTTTCCTCACCAATTCCCCATCATACTATGCATCTTATAAGCTTTTTTTTCTTCTATAACTGTACTTTTTATTTACATGTACCACCACTCTCTACCATTTCACCATTTTTCCCACCATACCCATTTTCCATTCTTCTTATTTGCTTTTTTTCTATCCTTTCATCTTTTTTGTCTTCTTTTTTTCTCCATAACTAGTTTCTCCATGGGTATTTATCCTTTGAGAAGCCTTCTATAATTTCCTCTTTTCTTCTTCTTAGTTCTTACATTTTTCCTTTTGCATTCCCCTTTTCCTCTTTCTATCTTGGTACTCATTTATCTTTTGCATCTATGTGAGTATCCTTGATTTATATCCCTGCTTGAATTCTTCCTTTTGTTCTTATCATCCCTAATATTCATCCTTTATCTTCATTTCATTTCCTTTCATTATTTTCCACCATCCTCTCCCTTTTCTCCATTTCCTTTCATTTTTCTCATCTTGAGGACATTCCTTGTTCTTCCTGACCTTCTTTTTCCTCCTATATGACCATGCTTGGTTCCTTCCATCCTTCTCCACCTTCATCTTTATCTACAACCTTTTTATTTTCTCTACCTATTTATTCATCCATCTCCTAATCTACCTTCATCTCATCCCTTATCAAAATTTCTTTATTCTCTCTCATTGGCACTCCACCGTCTCACTCATTAGAGTGCGATCACTAGTTAAACTATTTATGCATGCATCTCCTTGTCTACTTCCTCATGTCCTCTACACCCTTGCCTTAATACATGAAATATAGTCAAGTTAATAACTTTAGGTGCATACATTTATTCCTTTAATTCCTTTATGTGTTATTCTTAGACCCTCTTTTTGTACCTCTCTAGCTACTCCATTCACCCTACCTATCACCTTTCTCCCTTTTAAACCCTCTACCTATTTTGATCATGTTACGGTCTCAAAAGTCTTCCACTCAATTTTGGTTTATTATGAGAAATATACCAATCTTATGGATTTATGACATAATTGGCTAAGATCATAGTCTCATAGGACTAACTAGCAAGCTTGAACATCGTTAAGCCATTGGGAAGAAGATTCCTTCCCCACCCCCTCTGGTCTTGCCTATTTTAAACCCCTTTTACTCTGACCTTCAAAGATGTTATAATCAAAACTAAAACCACCTTCAATGGAAGATTTGGGATACCCATGTGGGGATGATAGCTACACCCTCTCACACACCCTAACCTTTCAACCAATAATTTCCCTTTATTCTCCCTTCTCAGACTACATCTTATTATGCCTTGAAACAACTCTACTCTTTAATCACAATCCACAACCTACTCCCTCATTTAATTAATATTATTATTATTAATCTCACTCCATATTCCAAAACCCCTCAGTGTCTTTCTTTGAAATCCCTCAATACTCAATGCTTATTTATTTTGGGGCCCCACTAACTCAAGGGTCAAGGGTTTGAATCTTTTCCACTTCTCATTTATATACTCTACTAATTTTCTTCCCCAAATTATTAAATCATACCCTTCCATAGTATGTTAATGATAATGTTTTGAAATGTGCACAATATCAACTTATTTAGCTGGTGATAAAAGAACTCATCAGATCATTGTGAAATTCAAGTAGTGCTAAATTTTCTAAATCTTGGTAAAACATATTTATCCTTTTTTTTAAAATGGTGACCAAAATTTAATGCTTGAACCTACTTATCCATGACTACATATTCCTTTTGCATAGTTGACATAATCATCTAATTACATCCTAGGTAATCTCATCCACCATTTCTACCAAACCAATCAGAAAACTATTTGATACCCATATTTCCCACCATTTTGGAACTTCCCTTTCTCCAACATCCTTCAACTAGACCTAACTACATGATATTAGATTAGGGCAACCAAGTTAACCAACACTCTTCACCTCAAAAGAAATACATTTATCTTGATGTTATTTTTGGATTCCTATCTATGGAAATATGTAGGTAGCATCTACTTGCTATGTGCATCTAGAGTCAGCTTGATCATCCCCTTCTAACCCATACCTAATCCACCCATACTTTTACCACATCCACCTTGACGTTGGTTGCTTCTAACCCAAAATATTGGCATGTTTTGTAAAAACACTTAACTATAATGACCAACCTTTCCATGTTGAAATTTTAAACATTTTCACCACCTCATGCATGACCCAACTAATAGTGTTGTTTTTTAGGAGCACTTCCTACCCTAGATACTTGTGACCAATATTGAGCTTGTCTAGATGACTTGATAGGCCTGACTTGATTAGTTATGACCAACACTATGGACCAGTTATCCTTATCACATACTCTTATAATATTGACCTTATTTTTACCAATATGGCAGCTTTAGTCTCTGCACAATCTTGACTATTGCACTTAGATGCATTTTGTCAACCCATTAGCATTTCACATGACCAACTACCTTGTGGCACTACCTAGTACCTCTCCACCAACTAATTATCAAACCTACACATGATTTGGCCTTCCCTCATCAACTCTTAATTTGAGGGGGAACACCTCCTCCCATACTCAAATCACCCTAACCTTAGACCAAGTGATTCATTTTTGTTTTTTAGCTTGTTAACTCAAAGTTTCATAATAAAAAGGGGTAAAATATAGACACTAGAAAATTGTGCACTTATAGTTTTCAATGAATAAATGCCTTGGAACCCCCCTAAATACCCCTTAAACCTTAATAAACCCCTATTAACCCAGCTAAATCACTATTTTCTTAGTCACATAATACTATTCAAAAATACTATTTGAAATTACTATTCAAAAGTACTATTCACTATCACTATTCATGATGACATGGCAAGTGGCATGGCATGTGACATGGTAAGTAACATGGCATGTGACATGTAAAGTGACATGGGAGGTGATATGGCTTAGAAGTGTGTGGTTTAATGTGGGATATCATACCCAACTTGGGACCCCTCCCAAAGTACTTAATGACCTCATTTAAGCATCACAAGGGCCCCCCATTTAAATATGGTGAATTCCCCCTCAAGGGACCATTATTCAACATGTATTTTACATGAAATTAACCTCCAAAATAAGATACATAACTCTTTAAGATAAAGGGCACCCATTTTTGACTTCTTAACCCAAATGGGAATCCCCAACCACCTCATTTTGACTAATTTATCCACCATGTTAGGATTGTGGAGCTAAAAGCTTCACTGATGCAGACATGGAGGAGGTTGCAGGAGAGTTGCAGAAGTGTCAGAAGTGTTTGGCGTTGGTCTGGCCAACTGGCGTCGGCAGGGTAAGACAGGAAGGCAACCGACGTCGGTCAGAGATCGGCCGGCGTTGGTGACCCCCAGGTGGACAGGGACCGGCATCGGTCGCCTGTGTGGTTCGACTGTGAGCTAATTACGGGTAGTTAGGTAACGAACCAAGTGTTTGCATGATGAGTGCTAATTTTAGACTCATAGCTGTGGATCTAATTATTGTAATTAGATGTCTAATTATTGTTTGGATGAGATCTATATAATAGACTCATGGTTGTATTGGAAAAGTGTGCTAGGGAGTAAGAGAGCATAATTATAAGCTCCTTCTGTGTGTGAGGTAGAGCAATGGTGCGTTCCTCCTAGTGCCTCAGTACCAGGGGTGTTGGTGCTGGATTGGAGAGCCAGCTGGGTTCTTCAAGAGTGTAGGATCTTGGTCACAGTTGCATGGCCTATATAGGAGATCTACATGGTAAGTAAGATCATTGATCTGCAAGTGTATGTGTGTGCAAGGTCGAGGTTCACAGGTGAGCAGAACCGTTGTTTGATTTGCAGGTGTGCAAGGTCATATAGATAGCAACACAACAGGGAGCAGTATCAGGCAGGATCTACTTGGAGTACAGGTGTGTACTCGGATAGAGCAAGAGGAAGGCAAGGGAGTTCCTTCCATAAGTATGGTCTGTTGAATTGCAAGTTGTTTCAGATTCATGGGAGATCTACTTGAAGTACCTTGAGTACTTGTGGAGCACGTGGAGTGCTTGTGGAGTGCGTGGAGCACTTGTGTTGTGCGTGGAGCACGGGAGGTGAACACCAACTCTGTATTTTGAGTTGGGTGTTGGGACCTGAGAGGGAGAGCTTTGGGGAGGAGAATTACTGTTCACTTGAGGTGTGGGAAACCTCTGTAAGGTGGTGGAGAAGAAGTGGCATCTTCTTTATTGTATTCTTTTCTGTATAAAGTGTTAATACAAGTTGTGTATTATCTCTCATATCATGTGTTATTCTGAATTCTAGTTACTTGGTGAATCTGGTTAATTTTCGCATATTAAGTTGCTTGGTTTAGTAATCAAATTGTGTGCTTCCAGTTTATCTCCCAACACACCACATATAAAATGGTGCCATACCTCTATTATTCCTCTTTTGACATGACTCTTCACAACATATGATATAAATCCCCCCCTTTCTTTCACCCAAGGTTAAGTTGGAAAGTGGCAAATTAGTATTTTTTGTAGCTTTTTGGAGGAGGTTATCGACTTGAGAAGGAGGTCATCCTCATCTTGGAGGAGAAAATATTCAAAGAATTGAATATCTATTGGAATCACTCCAGGATTTCATCAACAATATCATCAATAACACCATCATCAACAACCATCTCAAAATTAACCTTATTCATTTATTTCATTTTAACTTATTATCTCCTTTGGCCTCTTCTCTCTTGACCTCCATACCTTTCACCTTCACCTTTTATTTTCCCCCTTTTTTGATTACTTCATTTATTTCCTTGGCCATATTTACCCATTTGACCCTTTTTACCTCTTTACTATAATTCACCCACTTGACCCCTTTTGCCTCTTGGCCATATTTACCAACTTGGCCATTTATCCCTTTTACCCTTTTACCTTATATCTTCTTGATAATTTTGACCATCAACTTATTGATCATTTAATTTATTACACAAAAACACACACACACACACACACACACACACACACACACACACACACACACACACACACACACACACACACACACACACACACACACACACACACATATAATACACACACACACACATACATACATATATATTTGTGTGTGTGTATCTATCTATATAATAATATATATGTGTTTTTACTTATTTATTACTATATTGTTATCACAAAATCCAAATTTTAATTTTAGATAAATAAACTTATAAAAGTAAGTCCACACCAAAAACACCAAACCAGGGTCTTTGGTAAGGAACTTATAATTTTGATTTTATTGAAGCCTCACTCAATCATCATTTACCTAGTTTTGGGATTTGAATTCAAATCAAATAACTTGTAAATGCATTTATATAAATATGTAATTTGACAATGTTTATATATTCTTAATATAAACCCGAAGCCATAACTCACTTATTATTGTAATAAGTGGATTTATTTCATCAAACAATAGTCTCTAAGAATCATTTACAACAAGTGTAAAGGCTAATTCCAAAAATAAAAAAAAATTAAATTTTATAATACAACCACCAATCTTAAAACTTCCATTATTTGAAGCAACACATTGATACACTAATTTGCTCAAATTACAACTTAAGTTAGTAATGAAAATATTTGTTAGCCAAGTGTTTCATATATTTTTTATTGGAGGGAGAGAGATATTAGGATCAATATATATATATATATATATATATATATAGACCAGACCCATACTAAACATATGTTTTACATTATAACACATAAGCCTTTCATCAACACTAGAAATAAATTAACCAAACTAAGTGAATAAGGAAGGCAACAAGTGATTGAGAATAAGAAACTTATCTTGAGTCTCCAAGCACCACTTGAGTACACTTCAAGATCCTTCCTCTAACAAACTTATCCAAATAAAGATACAATAAGGGATGTTTAACCTTTCACTCAAGCCAACCTTGGCAACTAAATAGAAAAAATCTTCCTAATAAACTCTCCATGAAAACTCATTAATGGAGGATATACTTCCTTACATGGAAGGTACATTTATTAAAATTGTATTAAATCATATTACATGCCACATATTTATCCTTAAAATTTTATTTATTTTTCTTACGCATCATGTGGGTATATTTGAAAAAGTAAAGATACTTTCTTAAGCATGTGATTCTCATTATTTTATTTAATTACACCTACAAATTCACTTATACACACTTTGCACTTGCACATTCCACCAAACCTATGATAAAATCCTAGGTCCTATAGGCCATCTAAAAATCATACTCCATAACACTAAATAGTGTTCATAGCTTTCATAGAAGGCCTATGTACCCATACCATTTAAATATTTAAATATTTATAATTTATAATCTTAATTATTGTAGCCTTCATTATTTATTATATATATAGGTTAAGTATCCTACTTTAAATACCCTTAACATTAAATATAATTTTTTAATATTCACACAAGGATTTAAATTTGAAATACCACAAGCACTAATGTATTTAAGCATAATTTTTTAGGTGTGGGTATAGGGTCAAGAATATATAAATAGTTAAAGTACAAGGGTGATAAACTAATCTATATTATACCAATTAATATAAAACTAAGATGAATAATATTTTGAATATATACAATTGAGATTGATAAAAAATAGTAAAGTATAATTATTGAAAGATGTCACAATAAATAATAGACAATGGTACTTAGTTGGTTTACTATGCATAAGCTGATTTGGATTAGAAACAAATGTAAATTATGTAAGATAAATCTTTTGGATCAATTGTGAGATTTTTAAAATTACATTTATGTGGTCATGGACACTATCATTGGATATAGACACTATCATCAATGCTAGTGTTTGAATGTGACATAGGTGTCTAGTACATAATAATTATTGGATATACATGTAGCAAACTTCCCAATTTTGGGTTTTATGTTGCCTTTATACTGGTGTATTCATATATAGGATACATGATGTTTCTCTTTAATGATTGATCGAACCTTAGATATTCACCCTTATTCACCCTTAGAATGATTTTTATTAGAAAATAGGTTAGTAGGCTCATGGTGTTGATCTGACCCCAAAACCCCTTTATCAATGGAAACTACCTACATAACCAATACTCCAAAGAGGGCCTTAGACTTATATATTTCTCCCCTATATGTGGGAATGTGCATGTATAAGGGTGAAATATACTATATGATGATGAATGTAGTGATATAACTTGTAATTTAATAAATTCCACTCATGGGCTGTTCTTTGAATGCTTTAGACCTATAATATGACTACTCCTATGATTGATATGAAAATATGGAAGAGTAGGGTAGAATAAATTGGTTGCGAAGTTGATTGATTTAGTACATGTTTAATTGGTATTTTATAGATGAGGAATGAGAAGGGTTAAACTTGTAATCATACCACACATTTTAAAGATATATCATGGTAGGGTTTAATGTGATAAATAGGTCAACCCATAGGTTTCAAAACATTTCAAATTTAGATGAATTTTGGCAACTGGACACTAGATAAGGAGTTAAACACTATCAAAAATGGTAGTGTCCCTCTATGGATGGTAGTGTCTAAAAGGATAGAAAATAGGTTTAGATATGAAATTGATAGTGAATGTTGTTTATTAAGTTTTAAGTTTTCTATGCATTGATAGGACTTGGTTTTTTAGAATGATATGAATAATACTAAGACATAAGAATTTAGGCATAGTGAGATGGTGAATGTGATCCTTTCATCATTAGGGAGGCCTAAAAATGAAGGGTAGATATTTTATTTATATTTTTCAAATGAACAAGATTTAAATGCTATAAATATTTACTTTTAGTATCTACATTTCCTATCTTAATCTAGTAATGCATAAAGATGAAACTACAAGGTTAAAAGAAATAAATGTGCTCCTAGATGTGTACAATACACCTTGACTTTGATTGATCCCATTTAAGTGATTTAATGGTGTATTACTTGTAAAAAATATAATTTTATAATGTAAATAAATGCATATAATTTGAAATTTGAAATAATTGAAATTCATGAAAAGAAAATGAGCAAAGGAGTAAACCAATGTGTCTATGCAACCATGTTACCTCTTGAAGCTTTAACTTGGTTAATATACTTCCTTATGAACCATTAGATATGGAAGAGGTTAAAACCTAAAACTTAGATATTTTAATAAGCATGTTATAAGGTATTATGCCTCTAATCTAGTGTAAGGATGAGTTATGACACAACCATTGAGATCATTATATCTCAATCACATAAATCAAGTGTGAATATATATAATTTGGTGAGGGTGAGTGATTTAATTAACTAATATTATAAATATAGTGATATTTGATGATTTAATCACTAAAATATATAAATATGGTGAGGGTTAATGATTTAATCACTCTAACCTATAAGTTAACTAACTACTACGATATAAAAGGCTCAATAATAGTACAACCTGGTGTAATCAGTGCATCCTAACGAGTAGTAATTAGAAATATTTGTAATTTTTGATTTAATAGCATGGAATAAACACCTTTAATTTATTTTATCTAGATTATGTGACATAAATATGAAAAAAATCTATTTTAAATCTATGAAAAATCAATGTAATGTATAGGATTTTGACCCAAGTGTATATATGAATCATGGAACTGAGTAAGAGTTTGTGAAAGTATGGAGATCATGCATTTATGACATGACCCAAATAAATTATATAGATAATGAGTAAGTGTATAATTTTTGAGGTCATGTTTTTATAACATTCCCCCACTAAAATCTAAAAAACCCAAGGAGTATAAGAGTGGAGGTCATATTTTTATGGCATGCGCCCACTAAAATCTAGAAATTATAAAAATGTATATGCCATGATTCTATGACATTCACCCACTAAAATTTCCCCCATTTTTAGGTGAGGGAAATATAATATGGAAGGTACCTATCCTCAAAGGGATAAGGTAGTTTTATAATCTATGTATGAATAGTGTATCATATAGGGATAACAAGTCAAAGTAGATATATCAATTAGGCTCATATTCTATGATCATATCAAGTCCTAATATGCATGATATATATCATGGAAATATATAGAGAGTAACAATAAAATCTCATCAAAAAATTAAGAACACATAAGATCACTTAATGTAATGAAAAAGAAAGATCCAAAGAGACCTGATATAAGGGGCATGTTCAAATGTCACACAATTTAAAGTGATGACATATTTAAATACCCAATTCACATGTAATGGTATATTTAATGGTAAAAATAACATATAATGGCATAGAGGAAAAAAATCAAGGAACATATTAAAACCTTTCAAAACTAAGACAATAAAAAGTAATGGAATACACTCAAGGAAGTGAAAAATAGATGAAGCATAAGCAAACAACATAAGCATATCATATTAGTCATTACATATATGTGTTAGAAAAAAATATTATGTAACATAAAATATCAAGTACACTATGAAAAATATGATAGTGGATATAGAGATGTACAATCATTAGTATATAATCTCAAACATGATAATGTGGAAATTATCATAAAGGATATGTAACCTATATTAATCGTGATCAAAGAATTAGATGTCCCCAATGTATTATATTGTGGAAGTAGAGGAGAGTTAAATCATATCAAAGTGAATAGATCATTTCTATGGGTATGCCTATATAACACTCAAATATGAGTGAAACATATGTGTATATAGGAATTAAAGGACATGTTATCAACTAAAATAAATATAACAATATAAATATAAACATGGGAATGTTGAATATTTTTGTATTTTTGAATCATTTAAATGTTTTTTATATTTTTGAAATATTTTTTAATTTTTAATTTTTAAATATTTTAAAGGAAAAGGGTAACATATTATACCATCTAATGGATGCTCATAGATATCACCCAGATTAGAATATGGTATATGAAACTGGTGGTACTACCAAAGATCATGCATAAGTGTCATATATAGATATAGAGAATATGTTTTGTTTTGCATATGTGAAATAAGACTCTATGGTAATTAAGAAATAATATAAGGAGTATGGGTTCATAAAACCCATCATTTTTTGCTCTGTATTTTATTTGGATTAGTTGTAGTTCGAACATGTTTATTTTCTCTAGGTAGTTGGATATGTGGCATATGAGTAGATTAAAATTCTTTAAAATCCACTATGTATCTTTAGTGCAAAGGCCTCTCAAGTATAGGACACATATGAAAGGGGATTTATTTTTTCTTAACCTTAAGTGGAGGATTAAAATTATTAGGTTTGATAATTAATTATCTTGAAATAAACTTCTTTTGTTCAAGTGTATGTTCATATGGAATTCTAGGAAGTGTGACTTCCCTATTGGCATGAATGTATTTAATATACCCATGCATTATGGAAGGTACTACACATATTTTATGTATCAAAATCCATCCCAATAATATACAAAATAATATTTTATATGGTATAACTAAAAATTTAGTAACCACATGTGCTAGGCCATCTTGTAAATCAATCTCACCAATAAAATATTGTAATGTCCCATCGAATGCTCTAACTATTTTGGTCAAACGGTATAAATAATAATGTGTATATCCATATAAATAATAATGTCTATATCCAAATATGTAATTGGTTTAATGGATATACACATGATTATTTATGGTATGCTCAATCACACCAATTCAATCACACCACTATGTATAGGTTGATGGTTAAGGTTTGCTCAAATAAAAGATGAATGAATATCTAAGTCATCATCAAATATTTAAATATCACAAAATGTAATAGGATGTATCTAAACCATAGGAATTATTATGAATGTATAAGTGACAATAATCCCATATAATGAGTCCACACAATGTGATGGATAAGGATGTGCATTGTATGGCATTTACACTTATGGATGTTTCTTAAAATGATCTTGCAAAGGATTGTTAAATATTTATTGATTTTAGTGATCACAAGGTTGTGAATTTGAATCCTTTAGAGAATCATAAATGTTAATATTTTGGTCATTAATGAGGTATTAAGGTATTAGTTATTATGATTCAAAGTATAAAATATGTTGGTAGAATACATAAGGCCTTAGTAATTATCATAATATCTATTAACATCATATCTTCTAGGTAAAAGTAGACCCATATCAAAATTTATGTGAGGAGGGAGAGATATGAGATGTCACTCCAAAATCCTCTGAAGTAAAGAATCTAGAGACTTAGGTAATCATGTAAATTTTCTCTTTGGTTCATTGGATAAGATGAGTTGATTATGTTGTTGTGACACTATATCAACCATTGTGGTTGTATCATTTTTAGGTTTGAACTTGTATCTTGGTTTGATATGAATCTTGGTATTAGATGTATTTAATTTGTTTACTACATACTTAAGATTTTTCAAGGAAATAATTTTATTTTCATGATCTTAAACAAATGGCTTAAGTCATTGAAATATTTTAATTTTTTACAAACAATGGATTCATGTAATGGGGAAAGTAATATTTTCTTGAAAATGTATTGAAGTTTTTTATCTACCATTGGATTTGTCATTTTGGTGAACATTGTTTTATATCTCAAAACATATTCATTGATAGGTTCACTAGTTCCTTATTTGATCTTTACAATTTTAACATTTGACATATTTTTAGTGATGTTGATAGATAAATGTGTTAGGAATTGATCAGCTAGAGGTTCGAGTGCTTTCATTGATTAGAGTGGTAAATCATAAAAACATTCATAAATCATAATCCTTTAGGCTCCTTTGAAATAATTTGGTCTAAAGTTTATCATTAGAGTCATAATAAAGACATATTGAATAGAAAGATTAGAGATGCTATTCAAAATCATAGTTGTCATCATAAAATGTGAACTTGGGTGTAAAAAAACTAGATGGAAAAGGGTGCAAAGATATTTTAGGTGTAAGAGGATTATGTAACACATCTTGTGAATCAATAGCATAAGGGGATTATATAATTTTGATAAAATTTTATGACATTAACTTGTAAAAATTATATAGTTTGTTCAAGATATTGCACATTTTGATTGATAAGGTTAAAAGTTTGATAAGTCACCAAAGGGTATGTACCCATAGTTTGAGTTGACATAGGCATTGAAACTAATAATTGGGTTGAATTGCTAGTGGTTCCTATTGTGGTCTTAATTTGCACCCATGTGGACATTTCTTTAGGCTATCTCTAATTAAGCCATAAAATATGAACAACCTCAGGCTGTGGCTATCCTATAGTGAGGTTGAGCCTTCAGAGAGTGATTGTTCCCTTGGATATATCACCTAAACTAATCTCTTGCTTGGAAAATGGAGATAAATAGACAATAATGCATGAAAACATGTAAATGAAGGTGATGCACCAATGCTTTGAACACTTATATTTGCACAAACACACTATCAAAAACTTTCAGACCTACAAAAAATGCTTCACTCACCTTTGATTAGCTTTCACATAAGTATTTCATAAAAATGTAATGATTAGCTATCAATCTAGCATGGGAGGGAAGTTATCCACTTACAAACTAATATAAAAATTATCTATGACACTTAGAATGACCTATGAGGGCTATAAAGAACTTTGTGAAGGTGATAAAACTTAGACAGAGGCAAAGGAAAGCATGCATTAACTTGAACACAAAAATGAATTTATAGGACACACTTTAATTTAGATTTTGACTAGAAGAATCTAGTATTTAATGCATCAAAAAGGTGTTGCAGTACAAATCTTGGCATAGTTTGGGCATGCCAAAAGCATAAGAGTCTTATTTTAAAGGAGAAAATGGGGAATATATAAGAAAAGGGGGAGAAAGAGAGGGAACTGAGTAAAACTTGAAATTATTAAATGAGGCCCAACCACTTTTGATCAATTAGAATTGATCCTATTTATAAAATTAACCATTGATCAGCTCAAAATAGCTTTCAAGCCCTCTTATTGGATTAAAAATGCATTAGAAGATAAGAGCTTATTGAAGGTGTTGAGTTATGATCCATACAAAAGGGTAAAGTCCCTAAATAATTTGAAACTTCATTAAATGATCCATTATCTTTCTCAACCTCACAACTCTCCATCTTGTTAATGAGATTACAACACCATGCTTCATCTTGACATGTTCCTTATGTTATCAGACTTGAACTCATTCTCTAGTGTCCCTTACAACTTTTATTTCACAATCACCATTCTGCCTTTACTCCAAACCCTAAATATAGGTCCACTATAGATGAAAAATAGTTACCTTTATTGGTTTTCATATAGTCATAATTTCAATGAAGATCTATAGGGTAGGGTTTATTGATCATGAATAAGATTTAAAACCTACATATGAAAGCTTTGAGAGCTCTTAGCTAACCTTTAATGGCAATCTATGATTCTACAAGGTTTTTTTCTAGTAATCTAGATCGTGTTTGATCCTACATTTATACATTTGCCTACCTAAGTGGCAAAATCCTTTTGAACTAACATATCCACCTATGTGGCATCTCTTTCCATGTTGCTACTTATATGATTGTTACAAATCTAGACACGTGTCCTCATCTCTTTCCCTCTTGGAAATTGATCAAAATTGATCCATTGATTACCTTAGAATCTCCTTGGATTGACTTTCACATTAGCTATTGATTTATGATTGCTTTCTAGATTGTGCCATTTGGTAGACCTACATTAATCTTTATCTTGGCTTTTGAAAACATGACACTTGGTAGTCTCACATGCTTCCTATGGACCCTATTGTTAGTTCATGAAATCAAACACACTTACACCATGTGATATCCTCATGTTTAATCTAATATAATTAAATTTTGACCTCATGTGCACCAGTGATCTCTTTGGCATGATTAAACATGCTCTATTGATCTTTTCTCTACCAGATCAAATGTGGAATGTTAATCTCCATTAAATAATATTATCAAACATGGGCCATTGATATGCTCTAAATTCATCTTTATTGAGACAATTGGCATATTAAAATTTATCCTTAGGATCCATTGACCTTTTGACCTTGATCTTATCATTGATCCTTATTTTCATGATTAAACATGCACTGCAGATATTTCTTGACTTTTTGACTTCATGAGATCATCCATGTGACATTGAGATTTACTCTGAGCTTCTGAGATCATACCACTTGGCAACCCTACATTCAACTTGAAACTTGTTAAGTATTTTTTAAATCTAAATATATATTTCTTGCATCCTTTATTTGATGTCCTTTATCATGTCTTATATTGCTAGCTCATTTTGAAGACTTGTATCTTGAGATAGGAAACTCATCAAGACACCAAATTTTTAGGGAATGATATTGGCATAAGATACATCATTTCCATTCAATTATTCAACCAAATTTCTTTCTCAAGTAAACTTATTAAATGTATAACCAAACTAAATTATTCATTCCTGCATGATGTGTCATGACAGTCTGGTCCCTTAGAAGCAATAAATTCACACTTTGAGCTTGATTAAAGTGTTTTAAAAGCTTCAAAGTGACAAGGGGTCTTCTCATGAAGCCTATATAATCCTCCTACTAGAAATTTATTCAACATCTCACTTCACATCTAGGCAAAAGTTTCTTATGTAGGCCAAATTTGGCCAACATCATTGGCATCTCTTCTAGGGAGCATGCCTACTATGCTTGAGAACCAAAACATTTACATGAATCTTGGAGTCATAAATAATGACAAATCTAATCCATGAATACAAGAAACCTTTTGACTTGAAATAAGACAACTGATCCACCAAGATAAAGAAGGAAACACACAAAATAGGGAAACTACTTTAAACAAAACAAGTGTGCAAACAAAGCACTTATTTGGGATAAAATGCAAGAAAAATAATATGGTATAACAAAAATTAGAGGAAAATTAAAAAAAACTAATTATGTGCAAGGAACCTAGCTCTTTAGTAACAATGTTTTAGATGTATCCCATTAATTGGGATAGGAAGCTCCTCGACATCCATATTTGAAAGTTGGAAGGCATTGTGGGATTTGTAGCTGGAGATTGTGTATGAACCACTCCAAATAGAGTCAAACCTTTTATGCCTTCCTAGTTTATCTATATTCTTATCCCACTTGAGGACCAAATCTCCTACTTTAAAACTTCATGAAGAAGCTCTCTTTTCAAAGGCTCTCTTTACCTGTGATTAGTGGGTTTCCATGGCTAACATGGATTGATTTTGAACCTCCTCTAGCTCCATAAGCTTATAATATATAATATATATTGGTATATTTTACAAAAACTCCAATTGATGCATTAGTTCTAAATAAGGAAACTCAAGATAAATAGGTAATCTTGCTTCCTTACCATATTCTATCTTGTATGGAGAATTGGATATTAATTTTTTATAGGTGACTCTGTTAGCCCATAGAGCTGATTTAAACTTGAGATACCATGACCTATAATTATCTTTAATAGTCATTTTTATTATTTTTAACAAGTTCTTATTTGTAGACTCAACAAGGCCATTACCTTATGGATAGTAATTTGATGAAGTGTTTAGATAGACACTATGCTAAATAGCCCATTGACTGATCCTAGTACCCACAAAGGCCATAGTATTATCAGAAATAATGGTTGAAGGAATTCCAAATCTAGTAAGCAAACCTTCATATAAATTAAGAACATTGAATTCATTTGCTTCTTTCAATGCTACTACTTTTTTCCACCTAGTGAAGTAATATGTAGTAGTTAGGATCCATTTATATCTTGAGATTGAAGGAGGATTTATGAGTAGAAATAAAATCCAATCCCCAATGGATAAAATGCTGGTCCACCATAATTGTTTAGAGAGGTAAGGTTGCAAGTTTCACTTTTCCCACAAACATAACACATTGTTTGCTCTTTATAACCCATACATGATAATCACCAAATATGTTAAGCCAATGATACCCACCTCTCATGGTTTTAAGGGATGTGTTCCTTGAGGAATATTTCCCTCCACCATGTCCATCATGAAAATACTCAAGAAATCTCTATGTTTGTCTTGGATATATACATCTTAAAAAAATACAATTGATATCTTTATTAAACAAAACACCATTGATAAAAAGAAACGTAATTAATTTCAATCTTAAATATCTTATTTTTGAAGGGATTAGATGAGAGGGATAGATACCATCTTATAGATATAATACTAAGTCATGAAACCAACTGGAAGGTGAGGTATGATCAGCTATAACCTCTTCATCATTTAACACCAAAACCACCTCATTAGCCTCTTGCAAGTCTTGGGCTAGATTCTCAAAAAGTCCCTTGCCTCTAATTAGCTTTGTGACCTTGATTTATACATCATACTCCATTAAATTTATTATCCAACCATATATTTTCTCATTTATGTCTTTTTTCAAGAGAAACTCCTTGATACTTGGATGGGAAACCATTAGGTTTAACTTATTGTTAGACAAAAAGTATCTAAATTTATTGAGAGACCTTATAAATAAAATTACATACTTTTCAACAAAAGAGTACCTTTTTTCATATTATTCCAAGCCTTTATTAAAGAGGGATATTGTTTTCTCCAAAGCCTCATGATTATGTTGCATAAGAATGCCTAAAATGGTATCTATGTTAGCATAAGTATACAACATGAAATACTTTGTGAAATATAGGTTTATGAGAATAGGAGAACTAGTTGTGGCCTTCTTGATCTCTTCAAAACTCTTTATTACTTAGTTGGACCATTTGAAACTATAATTATTCTTTAGCATGGATATAAATGTCTTAGCTTAGAGTGGCAAAATCTAAAATATATCTTCTTATAAAATTGATTTTACCTAAGAAGCTTTGCCGATATTTCTTGTGCTTAAGAAAGGAAAGTAATTGAATCTATCCTTTCAATATTTGTACTCAAACAATGTTTTGAAATCACATACCTAAGAAGCTTACCTTCATGAACTGAGAAGACACACTTTTTGGGATTTAGAGACACCCCAAATTACCTACACCTTTCAAACACTTTCTTGAGGTGAACCATGTGCTCACTTGCACTTTTTGAGAACATTGTTATGTCATCCAAGTAAACAAGTATAAACCTATTAATAAGGCCTTAGAACTCCATATCCATGGCCCTTTGAAAGGTTGCTCTAGTATTGGATGAACTTAAGGGCATATTTATATATGAAAATGCCCCCCCACTTTATAGTGAAGTCTATCTTAAATTGGTCTTCTTCTCTAACCAAAACCTAATTGTAACCACTATATCCATCCAAAAAATAAAACCTCTCTAAACCTTCAACTAATTGTAAACTTTTTTCCATAGATAACAATGGATAATTATATTTAATGGAAGCCTTGTTAAAATCATGGAAGTCAACACATAGTCTAATCTCACCATTCTTCTTCCATACTGGAACAAGTTTTACCACCCAAGTTGAGTGTTTGATTGGAAATATAATATCTAACTCTATGATATTATGAATCTCATCTCTCATCAAAGGCTCAAGCTTTGAATTGATAGGTCTTTGTCTTTGTCTTACTGGTTTAGTTTTAGCCTCTAACTCAATGGTGTGTTGAGCTAGACTTGGATTAAATCCCTTGAGATCACTATATTTTCATGTAAACACATTTATAAAACTTGTGTATAATTCAATGAAAGCTTCCTTTTGTGAAAGAGTGCATACCTTACCCAAATTTAAGTTTTTACTAGTTGTAATCTCCATATTGGCATAGTGTTACTCCTTTGTTGATAAAGATAAATTTTCATTTCTCAACTCATCTCATGATTGAATATGTTCTCAAGTGTGACCAATCCTTTGGGAAACTTATTTTTTTTAATTTCATAGTATATTCACTATATTTATACAATAAATTTGATTGATTTATTAAGGAAAACTTAGCCTTTTCTTTTAAGAACCTGACAATTTGATTATCATCTTCAAACACTTGCCAATTTTCATGGTTATCCAAAATGGAAGGCCTTACAACCACCTTAATGTGTGACTAAATTTTATCAATTTTTATATTAGCTAGGATGCTAAATTGTGCCCTAATGGTATCCAACCTATCTGCATGTCTATTCTCATCTCTTGGTATTGCTTGAATGTCAAAAGATTTAAAATACTCAAGTAAGTCCCACACAGTATGCTTATAAGATATAAGAAATAATTTTTTTCATACATTAAGACCTCTTACTTGGTGAATTATAATTTCACTGTCACCAAAAATTTGTAAGGTGTTGATTTTCATCTTCCTAGCCCATTATAAACCATGCACTAGTGCCTCATACTCTATAACATTATTTAAAAAACCAAACTAAAACTTAAGAGATGATAAATACCTTTGATTTTCTAGAGATACCAAAATTATTCTATCCCTAGTATCATGATTATTCATTTATCCATCAAAGTATAATTTCCATAGACCATCACTAGACACATCATCCTTCATCATTGCTAAAATTGGTACATCATTATCATGGAGGAAATAAGCACCAAGTCCCCCCTTTTAAATTAGCTTATAAGGATAATTTTCATGTAAATTAGAGGCTCACTTATCAAGGAACAAATATGGAGCCCCATCTAAAGGTGATTTAGTTTCCACTCCATTACTTTCTAGCACCTCATCTGAGAAGATATAGTTAGTGTTCATAACACTTGGCATATATAGATCCAAATGGAAATATGTTATAGATTCATAATGTATTATTACATTGGTACCATACCTAGTTATATACATCAAATATATCCAATCAAATTATAATTATCCTCTAATATTTGAATTAAAGTCCCTTTATAGGCACATGGCAAAGTAGGAAGGTAAGTCCACCACAACTACATCCTACTGAATGGTAACATTGGGAAAAGCATGTAGTTTCAACTTTAGATCTTTAATAATGCCTAATATAGTTTTTGGTGACCCATGTAGTTGTAATACCCATTTATTATTTGGTTCATAAATAAAACCAAGCTTATCAATAATTTGCTTAGGCATAATAGTGTTAATGGCTTCACTATCCACCATGCTATTATGAGCCAAAGTGTCACCAACTATCAAAGAGAGGTAGAAAGGAGGATTTTTATTTAGTTTTACCTCTATTTTGTCCACTTTTACTATCTTATGTACCTATTATACTTGTTTCTTATTTGGCTAGTCTGAATTGGTTAGGACCACACCTTCTTTCTCAACTGATTTTGGTGACAACTTAAGAGCTAAAAACTCATAAATGAGAATGTCCTTTTATCCTGGAATAGATAGGTAATCCCATATGATAATTCTGATGTTAGACTTCCTCATTTGATCCACTATATTGAATTGATCCCCACTAACCTTTGGATACACTTTTTGATCCATTAGTTTCTCATAACTAAGAGATACTTGATGAACCTTTATAACCTCTATATTTTGATTTTTCTATGTTATAGGGGCAACAATTTGATCTTTGGTACTTTTGGAAACAACATTAGGAGTAGATGAATAATTAATCACATCTTGAGCCTCATTAATGGATCTTTTATCTCTAATTAGAGCTAAAATTTGACCAATTGTATTGCTAATATCACCACCCTGATTGAATGCAACATTATCATACATTTTCAAATTCATATTAATGGCATAGAATGCCCTTAAACTTATTAAATCTCTCCTTATGATGCCAAAATTATTTCCTAGTACTAACTTTTTTGAAGAGAAAACTCTTCTTGTGTCATTAGTGGCATATTAATATTTTATAAAACTAAGGCTTGGTTTTGAGCATCATTGAGATCAAATGGCTTCCAACCTAAATCCTACATCAACTTATTTTGAGGCGGTGTGGGAAAAATAGATCTTGAACTGGAAGGTACATTAGGATCAAGATCTGCATATGATTTAGCTTGAGTTATGGCTCCTTGTGGCTCGTAGGGTAGTTTATTTTATCTAAAACCTTTATAAGGAGGCATTTGATCCATAAAGTGATGATAGGGGGTCTGATTTTGTTATTGATAGGGCCTATTAGCTTGATATTACTATCTTTTTAGTTGCACTATTTCATTCCAAAAGGATTGTAACAAACATTTCAATTCTCTAAGCCCACTAGCTTAACTAGAAGGGGCTTTAACTTGATTTTTAGGGGATGGAATAGGATCCAAAAATGGAATTTGATGAACTTGAGGAAATGGTATAGACTTAAATTCTAGGAATATAGACATTGGAGGCCTTGGAGAGAGTTTACCAGCTTGTATCAAGCTATTTTTTGCTCTTATTACAACCTCATAAGCATATGGCAAGGTAATACCACCCATTAACTATATCATCACATTAATATTAGAGTTAAGGTATTTTAAATAGTACAAGAAGGCATATGTTGGGGATGGTCTAATCAATATAGGTATATTGGTCCATTTATTTTAAAATATGAGGTTAAAATCAAACATGAACTCATGAGGAGCTCTTTTTATGGTAGTCATTTGTTTAACTAAGAATAGGTGATCAGATTTATCTTCAAATTATTTGACTAAGGCTACACATAATTCATTCTACATAGCAATGGAATTCAATGGGATATTTTTATACCACTAGAGTGCTTCTACTTTAAAGGAAGCAACAAGTAGTCTAATAACTACATTATCTTGAACAAAGCTTGGCAACATCTTGGATATGCTCAATAGGTATTTTTGATCTTCTTCTACGAATAATGGGATAATCTTAAGAGTAGATACAATAATGTCATCAAAATGGGCTGAATTTAGTGGACTAACTCTATTGAAAGGAATAAACACTTGGTTTCTAATGGCCATTTGGATAAGTGAGGATTGCATTTCTTAAGATAATAGGATGACCAGGTGATGAATATTTATTTTGAGGAAAATGTCTTGTCCTACTAAATCTTGATCTTTTATATGAAGTATAATGTAACTTAATGAATTTAAGATGAATATCTTTACTTTTTGACCTCTTAGTAACCTTTGTCATGAGTGTATTTCCTAGATGATGTTATGAACTCTACAATCTAAAGAATATTTAGCTTCCAACTCAATGGATATCTTTCTCTACTACAAATATTTATCCTCGACTCCAAACTTTAGTTATGAAAAGGAGAATGCATCCCATAGAACACTCCAAAATTTATTTTGGTCTTAATTTACAACCATGGGGAGAGTTATTTAGACTCTCTCCAACTAAGCCACAAAATGGGAACAACCTCAGGTTGTGGGTATCTTATAGTGAGTTTGAACCTCCAAAGAGGGCTGGTTCCCTTAGATCTATCACCTAAACTAATATCTTACTTGGAAAAGGGAGAGAAATAGACAATAATGCATGGAAGCATGTAAAAAAAGGTAATGCACCAATGTTTTTAACACTTATATTTGCACAAACACACTATCAGACACTTTCAAACCTATAAACATCACTTCAATCACTCTTTAATCAGCTTTCACATAATTATTTCACACAAAGGTAATGAATAACTATCAATCTAACATGGGAGGGTAGTTTTCTACTTCTAAACTAATTGACAAACTATCTATGATACTTAGAATGACTTA
Source organism: Torreya grandis (assembly GCA_037957365.1). Taxonomy (NCBI): domain Eukaryota; kingdom Viridiplantae; phylum Streptophyta; class Pinopsida; order Cupressales; family Taxaceae; genus Torreya; species Torreya grandis. Next base: position 257,987 of record JARHVA010008228.1, on the reverse strand, counting down.
TGAGTTCTACAAAGCACTTCATGAAGATGAAAAAAATTATATAGAGGTAAATGAAAGCATGAATTCACTTGACCACATCAATGAATTTATAGGACACACTTTAATTCATCTTCTAAATAGAGGAATATAGTATTTATTGCATCAAATAGGTGTTATAGTACAAATATTAGCATATCTTGGGCATGTCAAAAGCATAAGAGTCTTCTTTTAAAGGAGAAAATGGGGAATACATAAGAATAAGGAGAGAGAGAGAGAGAGGGAATCAAGAAAAATTCAAATTAATAAATGAGGCCCTACCACTTTTGATCAATTAGAATTGATCCTATTTATAAAATTAACCATTGATCAGCTCTAAATAACTCTCAAGCCCTCTTATTGGCTTAAAAATTCACTAAAAGACAAGATCTTGTCAAAGGTGTTGAGTCATGATCCATCCAAAAGGGGAAAGTCCCCAAATATTTTGAAAAATCATCAAATGCTCTACTATCTTTCTCAACCTCTCAACTCTCCATTTTGTTAATGAGCTTACAATACCATGCTTCATCTTGACATGCTCCTTATGTTATCAGACTTAAACTCATTCTCTGGTGTCCCTTCTGACATTTCTTTCACAATCATCATTATTCCTTTACCCCAAGCCCTAAACATTGGTTCACTATAGATGAAAACCAATTAGATTTATTGGTTTTCATATAGCCATAATTTCAATGAAGATCTATAGGTTAGGGTTTTTTGATCATTAAAAAGATGTAAAACCTACATCTAAAATCTTTTGAGAGGTATTGAATGATATTTAATGGTGATATATGATTCTATAGGGTTTGCTTTTGGTAACCCAGATCATTTTTGATCCTATATATATGTTTGCCTACTTGGTGGTCAAATCCTTTTTAAACTGACATGTCTACCTATGTTGCATCTCTTGCCATGCTACTAATTATATGATTATTGTAAATTTAAACACATGTCCTCCTCTCTTTCCCTCCTATAACTTGATCAAATTAGCTCCATTTATTTCCTTAGGAGTCTCCTCATCTTGAGTTTCACATTAGACATTGATCTATGATTGCTTTCTAGATTCTACCATTTAGTATCCCTACATTGATCTTTATTTCAACTTTCAAGAATGTGACACTTCATATGCTTGTATGATTTCTATGGACCCTACTATTAGTTCATGTGATCAAACATGTTTATTCCATATGGAGTCCTCACATGCAATCTATGATCATTAAATTTTGACCTCATATGCACCATTAATCTCTTCAACATGATTGAACTCACTCCATTGATCTTTAATCAGCTAGATCAAATATGAATCATTAATCTCCATTGAATAATATGATCAAATTCAAGCCGTCAATCTACTTAGACATCATTATGATTGAGATACTTGACATCTTCATGTTCATGCTCATGATCCTCTAACCTTTTAACCTCAAACTTGTTGTTGATCTTTGCTTACATAATTAAATGTACACCATGGATATTTATTGACTTGTTAACTTTGTGAGTTTATCTGAATATCATTGATATTTTATTTGAGCTTCTAGGATACATCACTTGGTAACCCTATGTTCAAATTGAAACTTGTTAAGGATTTTTAGAGTCCAAATGGCTATTTCTTGCAGCCTTTATTTGATGTCCTTAGGAATGCCCTACATTGCTAGCTCATGTTGAAGATTTGAATCTTAAGATAGAAAACTCATAAAGACACCAAATTTTCAAGGAATAATCTTGGTACAAGATACATCATTTCCATGCAATCTTCAACCTCAGTTAGTTTCTCAAGTACACTTATGAAATGCATAACCAAACTAAATTATTCATTCTTGCATGACATGTCATGATGGTCTGGTCTTTTATAATAAAAAAATTCACACTTTAATCTTGCTTAAAGTGTTTCAAAATATTGAATGTGATAAGTGATCTTCTAATAAAGCTTGTCTACTCCTCCTACCAGAACTCAATTCAACTTCTCACTCCATATCTAGATAAAAGTTTCTTATGTAGGCCAAATTTGGCCAATAGTTCCCATGAAGGTTATAACAATAATAAGATTTGTTTTGGGAATAATGGTGTAAACACATAATTTGTGCCCTCATTATATATATGAAGTTATGATGTGCTCAAGGGGAGAGAAATAGGAATATGGGGATGTCCCATAGCTCTAATATCATGATCTATATATGCACCTAGTTATTCATCTATGATATTTGATGTTTTAGTTTGAAATGTGATTTTGAGGATCTCATCAAGATATTTAGGATTTTAATAGATATGTTATTAAAACATAATAATAGATTTTATTTAGTCTTGATCTATTTGTTCATGTTCATTATTTTCATAAGATTCATTATTTTGATGACCAAAATCATCTTCTATGATAACCTATTCAACCTTTTGTTTAGTTTCATTATTGGCACTTTTATTAGGCATATGATTTTATACTTCATTGGTTTGAGCCATCTTAGGTGGAAAAAGAGGAAGCTCCAAGTGTTCAATAAAAACACCACCTAATATAGGGATAAACCTAGGTTTCATATAGATAATATAATAGATCTAGAAGAAAAAAGAAAAAACCTCAAGAGGTTGAATACCCTAGGGAATGATAGGGTTTGCATAAAGAGCCATAGAGGTCAAGTTCACCAAATATTTAACCCTAAATTTTTGGGTGTGTGTATAGGGTTAAGAAGATATAATTAGTTCAATTAGAATGGTGATAATCTAATATACAATAAGCCAATTAATAGAAAACTTAGATAATTTTTTTTCTAAATTTATACAACTAAGATTTATAAAAATAGTAAATTAAAACTATTGAAAGATATTTCAATAAATAAGAAACAATGATACTTAGCTAGTTTACTAAGTGTGAGAAGATTTGGATTATAAATAGATGTAAATTATGCAAGATCAATATTCTATATCAGTCATTAGATTTTATAGATTAAATTTATGTGTCCATGAACAATACCATTAGATATATAAACTATCATTGATACTAGTGTCTAACTATGATACATGTGTTCAATATAGAATAATGACTAAATTTAGATGAAACTAACTTCATTTTTCTAGGTTTTATAACACTTTTATGCTAGTGTATTTAGATCTAGGATACATGGTATCACTCTTTATTGATTAATCAAACCTTAGTTATTTACCCTTCTTCACCCTTAAAATGAGTTTTGCTAAAACATGGGTTAGTGAGCTCATGGTGTTAAGCTACCCCAAAGACCCTCTATCAATGAGCACTGTCTACATAGTCAATAATCCAATGAGGGCCTAAGACTTATGTATTTATCCCCTAAGTGTGGAAAAGTGTGTACACAAGGGTGAAATATTCTCTATGATGATGCATATAGTGATATAGCATGTAATTTGATAAATACTACTCATGGGATGCTCTTTAAATGTTTTACACCTAGAATATGACTACTCCTATGCTTAAAATGAAAATAATGAATAGGTCATAATAACTTGGTTGTGAAATTGATTGATATATCTTTAGTTGGTGTTTTCTTGGTATTTACGATAAGGGGAATGAGAATGATTAGACTTGTATTTCTACCACACCTTTTACAAATATCTCATGGCAGGGTTTAATAAGATAAATAAGACAACCCATAGGTTTTTAAAAAATTGTAATTTGGATGAATTTTGGAAACTAGATACTAAGTAAGGATTGGAAACTACCACTAATGGTAGTGTCCCTTTGTTTTTGATAGTGTCCAAAAGGCTAAAAAATAGGTACAAATCTAAAATTGATAGTGAATGATGTTTATTAGGTTTTAATCTTTCTGTGCAACGTATGAGACCTAGGTCATTAGAATGATATGGATTAGACTAATATATCAATAATTTAGGCACAATGAGATGGTGATTTTGAGACTTTTAATAATAGGGAGGTATACAACTAAAGGGTAGAGACTTGATTGATATTTGTTAAATGTGCAAGACTGAGATGATATTAATATTCAATTTTAGTATGTACATAAGGTTTCATAAAATGCATCTATTATAATGAATAATCTAAGTTTGATAATGTAATAATAGTTCAACACAATAAATGTTACACATTAACATTCTAATATATTTGGAAGCTAAAATAATTGACATTTTATTATATGTACATAAATATATTGGACAAGGAAATGTTACACTGGGAAAATTTGTCATGACCCAAAATTGACACAATGAAACACACATAAAATAAGCCAATTTATTTTTTGAGAATGTATAACACACATTATGCACACATGCATTGCCCACCACTTAATGAGGTAATGCAAAAGTTGACACACAGTCATCATGTAACCATGTAGGTTCTACTTACTCTAACAAGCCCACATGACCTCACACAAGACTGCAACTCATTAATCCATCCTAGTGAGCCCATTTCCCTAAGGGAAAAAATGGAATGTAAAACTAAATAGAGGTGGGTTCAAGTAACCACTTGCTCAAATGAGATGTCCTAATGCATAATTAATTTCAAAGAGGTTTATGAGTGACTCTAACCAATCACATGGCTTGGTATTCACTTAAGTCTCAAATTAACTCTAATTTTGTGTTGATTTAAATTAAATAAAATATTTTAAAAAAATATAAAGTAATCCTCATAGAACTTCAAAAGGTGTGTAAATTATCCCATTTAATCCCTTTGAGATTGGTGCACCTAATGTCCACTATTAGATCAATCTGATATCAACTGTAATATCTGGTCAAAGGTGACGAATCCATAAAAATCCTTATGGAAGTAAAAAAGGATTAGAATTAGACATTTAGTCACAAATTTATATTTTGTAATGGAGGGAAGAGATGTTAGAGGATGACTTGTCCATAGTCATCACTTATCTCCTTCCTTAGCCTTAGAAGACTATCATTAACGAAGTCTCAAAGATTTTGATCCATTTTCAAATTATTTATTTTTAAAATATACTTTGATGCATGTATACATGGTTTGGTTTTATAGGTACCCATCTTTCTAGAATGGTTCTAGGAGTTCTCAGTCTCCTATGATTTCCAAAATGGTCTTGAGAGACTCAATCTCTTCCACAACAAATAATGGCTACCACAAGGTAAATTTACAAACAAAATTTAGTTTTATATTTAAATTTTCTCTTAGACTTAAGGGGACTTAAAAAAATATGGGTTCCCTTTTGGGTCAACCTATTTTGGGGCTCCTAAGAGTTCGTGATAGCCGATAAGTCCTGAACATGCCTCCTTAAGACAAAACCAACATAAGGTATATAATATTGAGTTTTAGGTATTTAAAATAATTCCATGTATAATGGTATAAAAATATGAGGGGGTCCCTTTTGGGTTCCCCTACCTTTGAGCCACGACTCTCAATAATCACAATTACAAAGCTAGTCTACTAGGTTATAAGGAGGTCTAAGGCACACTTGAGATAAAAAGGTCATAGCTAGAAAAATACACATCTCTAAGTCTCAAAACTAGTTTTGTGTGGAATAACATGAAAAATGCAGGGGGGGTTATTTTGGGGTCACCCCACCTATAGGCCACTAGGATTTTACAAAGGAAGGAACAAATCAAGGAATTAAGAAACTAAGGTTATGATATAAAAGCTACAAGTTAACTTTAGAACATTAAGGTTTTAAATTAAATAATAATTAAATTATTTGAATTTATTTTAAAAGGTTTACATAGTAGTTAGTGATCATAATTTATATAATCAAGGCCATTAACCAATGTCTAGGGTAGCTACTAGGATACCAAAGTTGTGTGGTTAACTGCCAAACTCATTACCTATTCACAAGAAAACAACTAAGAAGACCATGGTTTTATTACTGCCAACTATGATGACCAACACTTAGGGGCTTAGGAAAAATAGTGTGTGGTCCCATGGGGTAATAACACTCAATTTAGATTATGTTCATTACTATAAGGATGTAGTGCCCTCTTAGAGGGCGTGCATTAAAAAAAATTACCCTATATAGAATACATTTTTCAAAAATCATATCTTGAGATCCACTAAGCCAATTTTTTTTAAATGAATGGACTTGGGCTCATAAAAAACAAATTTTTTCATTAAAATTATTTAGAGGAGTTTTTTACTTTATTGAACATGCTAAAAAATTAAGTGAAGCTCAGGCATTTTTACAAAGGAAAATAAATGTTTTAAGCAATTAAAACTTAAAATTCATAACTTGAAAATAACTCCTAAAATTATTATATAATTTACTATAGAATATAGAGAAAGTATAATTTATCATAAAATAAAAAATAAGGAAAAATAGGCAAGATTTATTATCCATAAAAATTATTCGAATGCAACTAGACTTCCATTGCTTCATGTTAATCAATGCATTTAGAAATTTTATAAAATGGAAAACTATCATTTCCAAGCTTCTATTAAAATACAAAGGTATACATGTAAAATACATAATGTAAAATTGGGATTTGAACACCAAATAATTATTTTCATTACTTTTATAACCCATTACATTATCCAAAAATGGGTATGTAAGTACTAAAGGAATATCACGCTTATTTCAAACACTTATTACAAATTTAACTCCAATATATACAAATTCTCAATAGAAATAAATAAAATAATCATGGCTCTCAAATGGATAATAAATTTATTTACAATAATTTACAAAAAGTATAGATCAAGTGGTCTTCACATGGACTCCTCATGAAATGCAAGGCCAAGTGAAGGAGGGCTCACCTCCCATACTTTTGTTATCATCAAGGGGTTGCCTAGGAAGACCTAAGACTAAGACCCCTAGCTCTAGGCATCTCCATATCATGGTTAAGCTAGAGAATCTGATATAATGATGTTTAGAAGGTAACACATCTAGGCAATGGTTTATTTCTAGGAAAATGCATCTAAGAGGCTAAGTTTAACTATACAAAGGAAGGATTCCATTTCCCAAAACCAACATAAAATTAAATGAAAACATCATTTAAAATTACAAAATATTTCAAAGAAGCTATTAAAAAATTAATTTTCACCCTTGGAGAGGGTTCTTTAGGCTCTCTCCAACTAAACTATAATATTGGGACAACCTCAAGCTATAGGTAACCTATGTTGGGGTTGAACCTCCAGAGAAGGCCAACTTCCTCTTGATACTCACCTAAACTAACAGTAAAATAATAATTCATAGGGAAAAGGGTTAGAAATATGGTTAAGCGATCCTAAAAAATCTAAAAGGGTGATATACCAAATTTGAATAGACACTCACATAATATTGAACATGCACTAGATCAACAAAAGATAACTATGGCTTACTCAATCTCACAAACTCACTAGTTGCATAAATATTTCATATAAGAGGTTTCAAATGGAAAATTAGTCTAGGACTATAAGTTAGTTTTAAAACACCTTCAAAGAGGCAAGCAAAAGGACAATAACCTAGGAAGAATCTCCTTCACAAGTTTACCATGCACAAGCATACTAAGCATTGATTAAACACAAGAGATAGGCAAAAAGTTGATCCTAATACTTCAAAAGGAAGTTCTTACAATATTTTGATAGGGTTTAACCATATAAAATTAGCACACTCTTGCAAGAGTCTCAATGAGTATCCTTGTTTTAGAAAAGAAAAAAATTCTAAAAGCTAAGAACCCCTTCAATGGGAGTAAGACCAGGATATATAGGAGAAGAGAGAGAGAGAAGAAAGGATGTGGGAGCATGCTATCCAAAAAATAACACATTGTCTTAGGTTATTAATTGAACTTGAGCCTCTACCTCATTCCTTAGCCAATGAAAACCTTGCCACTTTTTTGATCAATCAGGACACTGCCCATGGATTTTTAAGTGATAAAGTCCCCAAAGGTTTTGAGGGTGCATTAAATGCTCCTAGCTAAAGTTAACAACACTAGACCATTTATTTTGATCCTCCACACCATCTCTCACTTAAGGATAAAACCCCATATTTATGGATTTGATTGATTCATGGCTTCATACCTTTTAGGCAGATGTTTGTTGAGACTATGGCCATGATGAAGGATGAAAACCTTTTGCATTAATCACCTATCTACTCTACTTTCATGTCTAGATCATAGGTTTGTCCTATAGATTAAAAACTAATCTAAGGTCATTGGTTTTCCTATCATTTTCCATACTCTGATTTATTCTTGGTCCTATTTAGACATCAAATTGTTAGCCTCTAATCTATATTAGGTCTAAAATATCTAATCTATCTTTGTAGAGCCCTATTGGTAATGCTTTTTCTCTGTTGTTTATCTTGGTTCAACTCAGGTCAAGATTGAGCTCAGTTCTATGTATGCTTGCTTGTCTTAGTCTAAAACTAACCCTATGACCTTTGTCTAAGTCATTTTGGATTGGTTTTATTCTGATTGGCTATCAAAATCTAACTCAACTCATTGACATACTAACTCATCTCACTCTATTAATTTTGATCTGTATGATCAAGTGCTAGCCATTGATCTTCTACTAGTTAAACATTCTATTGACACCTATCATGCACATACTTTCTCTTGATATTTTATAACCCCTTTGACCTTTGATTTTCATTATATTTGAATTCTTGATCAAATACCAATTATTGATCTATTGAGACCTAATGTTTGAAATCCAATGACTAGTTCATGATCTTAAAATTGATGTCTTCATTCCCATCAAATAACATTTGTGCAACTATAAATGATGTTTGTATATCCATATAATTTAATATAAAAATAGTTGGTCTTGCCTAAGCCCAAACTTGACGTTAGTATGAATGTCTTATGTTGCAGGTCTAACTTTAAAAGCCTATAACTTGAAGCATAAAATTTATGGAGGCACCAAACTTTTAAGAGATGCTCTTAAGGCCAAAAGGAATGAACCCATTTGATTTAATATTCCTAAGAGCCTTCTCAATGGAGATATTTAATGCATAATTTGGATGGTTCAAATGTTTCTACATGATGTCTTGGTGATGGTCAAGCTCAAATGGCTAAGTATGGAAACCTTAGTGAAATATGACTGAGGAGCCAACTTTGAACATGCATAACTTCTTTCATGATTTGTTGAAGGATTCAAAACTTATTGCATATGTTTTAGGATCATAACTAAACAGACTCATTTAATCAATTCTTATAGAATTTACCATATGTGGGAGATGTAGCATCTTCAATCTATCTACTTGGATTATTTGAGCCCCTTTCAAATTGGCTATGTTAAACCATGCAGAATGTGACTAAAGATCCAACTTTAGACCTTCATATATTTTGATTCACTTTGGTGGGTGGCTTGGAAATTGGTGCATATGATCTAGGAACAAATGTGAACAAACATATATGACTAAATCTCTCTAACTCATCCACACATGGTAATGCTGATGTCAATAAAGTGCCTTCTCAAAATTTTTGTTACTAGCCCCAAGTGTCTTAATAAACATAATGAAGAACCAAATGGATCCCATTAAATTATAAGCTATTCCAAGAATTATTTACATCCCATGGGGGATATGTAAATATATTCCTATCCTTTCAAATGACAATTTACATTTCAAGTGAACCCAAAGTGTCTTAAAAGCCTTGTGAGCAAATTGAGATCCTAGACTCCTCCTTCCATTCAGAAACTTATCTTATGGCTTTGAGTATCAAATTAAATGTCTAAAAGAATTTGAACTTTAGGGAAATTATCAAGGGATAATTTTCTTGAAATAATCATGGCCATAGAGTTTCCCTTGAACTTTTTAAAATAACCCTTCAGAGCTTTTGCATTGGTCTATTTTCTTGAGAAAAGACCCTTTGGAAATTATGCTTTGGACCATTCGACAAAGAAAAAGACCCTTCAAAAAAAGTGTTTAGGACACTTTGATACAAAAAAATTTCCCTTCAGGACTTCTATTTGGTTAACTTTCCCAAGAAAAGACCCTTTAGGAAAAGTGTTTGGGACACTTTTCTTGAAAAATATGATCTTTCAAAAAAAGTGTTTAGGACACTTTGTTGAAAAAAGTGCCCTTCAAGAATTTCGTATCAGACCACTTCCCTATAGAAATTCCCTTTGGTGTTTTTGTCAAACATTTTCCCCTAAATAATTATGCCTTTGGGAAAATTATGTAGATAATTTTCCCAAAATAAATATGACACTTATCTTGAGAAATATCCTTTGATATTTTTGAAATCACCACTTTGGCTAAAAGAAGGCCCTTCGAGATTTTTGTTTGGATAATTTTTTGAGAGAATGATCCTTCAGTATTTTTTTCTAACAAAATGTCCAAAACAATTCTAAACACTTAGCCCAAAAGGCCCAAAATAAATCTCCTAAAATAAATAACACTTATCCAAATAAAAGGTTAGAAAGAAATGAACTTAGTAAAAGGAAAGCATAAAATATTTCCTAAGGATTTACCCAAAAAGGTTTTACAATTAGTTTTTATTCTTAGGCTTAGACATTTTGAAAATTTATTCAGATACATGCTCTTTGTGAGCTAGGAATTTGACTCAAGGGATGGGGTTAGATCAAGTGTTAGTTCAAAATAAAATAAAAATAAAAACAACACACTAACAAGCATGACATATTTAGGCCTAGACACTAGGGGAGCTTAGTAACAAACATACATATGAAACAAACAACTAAAAAATGAAAGAAACTTTCCTTCACCTTCCTTGGAGCTCTAAATGGTTCATAGAGTGGCTTTCTTAGCTTTTGTATAAAATATTATTTATCAATAGAGTTGTTTGGATCCTTCTCTCCTTCACACCTTTAGATTGTGATGGGTTTGGCTTGGTTCAAAAATTTAGAATAATAACACTAATTTGTATGAGGCTTTGGAATAATTTTTTCATGGTAACTTTACACTATCTAAGATTTTTGAGGTCATTTGGGCATGATAAATTTGGCTTGAGAGAGCTTAAACTTATGAATACGAGGCCTCCTATTTATAGATTTTTTCAAATGATCAGAATGAACCCGAACCGTCCATCTCAAGATGAAGATGTGTGGCTAAGAATCCATTCAATTTTGGTGGCTAAAATCAATAAATTCCCTCATAAATATTTGGAATAGAGAGGCATTAAAGAGGCATTGGAGGCTTTAATAAAATATTTGTGGTAATTATGGCTTATAGATGCCACCCTATAGAATGATGTCTTAGACAATGCAATTATTCAATATCAATTTCTATTAATGAAATATTCAACAAGTTCTATGGAAAATTAACTTAATCTCTTGATTCAAATTAGTTAGCCTTACACATGATTTATCAATTTTGTTGAAAATCTTGGTAATTAGTGCACAAATTAATCAAACTAGCCAAAATTTCATATTATTGGCTCAAAATTTGACTAGATTAGAATTAGGATGTGATGTTAGATGTGTTGGAACCATTATCCCATTTATGATTTTGTTGATATAAAATAACAAAGGCACATGTCTCATCCAAGAAAATTGGTAGAAAAGAGCAATCCAGAGTACTTAGGTGTGAACACATCATTTTGAATTGAAATGATCTAAACAAAGTTAGTTATCTCATAAAATGAATTGCCTTATTTAGGGATACATTGGCCAAAATCAACACTTGTATATGATATATTCAAATCATTTAGTGTGTTTAGGTCAAATTGTGCATTTTGATAAAAATTGGTCAAAATTCTGGTTGGAGGTCATTGGTGGCCATTTTTAGGTGTCTATAGTTTTCCCATATTTGGGAAGGTGTTGTAAAATTTAGGCACAATAATGTATTCTAAAATAATGAGTAAAGGCCTATATGGCAAAATAAGATAATGGTTGAATAACAAAGATCTAAATGGTTCTTGAAAAGTCTATTATGATGCCCCCTCAAGGGAGTGGCCATCACATATGTGTATGGATGCTCCCTAAAAAAGAAGTAAAAATAAACGTGGAATTAACCCATGGTTGAGATTAATCCAAATGATAAATTTCTTACATGCATTGATTTAAAAAGTATTGATTTGCCCAAAGTGAGTTATAATCAGGAATAAAAGTTGAAATAATGATTTGTCCATAGGTAGTTATAATCATTAAGAGGACTTGGATTGGCTAAAAGATGATGTTTGATAGGGTTGTGCCCTAGTAGGGTGGATTAGTAAACATGACTAAAGGATATAACTTGTTGTATAGATCAAAGATGAGCTGACACAAACATAGATGTGATGGTCTAATGACTAAAGAAGCCACAAACAACCAAGTATATGAAGATGCAAAGTGATAAACAAAAGAAAGATTAATCAATAGAAATTACTCAATTGTATCTACAAATGAGGATATATTCATCCTAATTAGCAATGATACAAACATAATGGTCAGTGGGTTGATTTGATCAGGATGGATGGGAGGATTTTTCCAAGGTACCAAGGAGAATTTTTTTTGGCTCCATTCTTGTAGACCTTCTTGAAGATAATTATTGTTGTAGCATGTGACGGTAATAATTATGATAGAACACCATGAAGACACATCTAAAATATACACAAGGACTAATTTTTGATCCAATAAACACTCAAAAATACTGCATCAATGATAAAAACCACAATGATAATTTTGATGTATGAATATGGATGGACTCAATAATAATGCACAAGGAATCACCTAATGAACACATATAAATTGAGTCAAGGTAATAATGCTAAAAACAAAAAAAAAAGCAAGTAGATAAACAAACAAACAAAAAAAAAGAAAAAGAAATAGACAAATAACTTGAAATAAATAAACAAACATAAATCTTGAAAACAAAAGAAAACAAAGCATCCTAACAATGACCATTCCCTAGTAGGGTGATCAAATATAACTGACTAGGCTTAGACAAGACAATTATTTTTGAATTTTTGGAATATTTGAAATGTTTTTGGAATTTTGGGGTATCTCAACTCATTAGAGAATAACAAGATACCTACTCATAAAATTTTGAGAGTGTTAGCTTAAGTTGCTCACAAAATGGTGAGAACACATGGAAAGGGAGACTAAGGTGACCTTAACATGAATTGAGCATGACCTACATAGTCTTGAAATAGCTTTAGTTCATAGTAATTCCACCTTTTAGTAGAGGAATCTGACTAGTGTAGTAACCAATTCAAATAAAATAGGCAAAGTTAGTATGATGGCACAATATAACATAGGAATGGCAAGTTGGTATGTTAAGGCATGATAAACAATTTTTCCCCTAATTTTCCCATGGGAGGTTTTAATTAGGAAAAAATGACATAGATCAATGATACTAATTTTCTCATTGGTAGTTATAATCAGTGGTAAGACTGGTGAAACACTGATTTTCCCATGTAGGAAAAAATAATCAGGCTCACATAAATAAACATGATAAGAACAAATAAGAAATAAAGGTTGTAACTACTGAAACTTCTATCTTACTTATCCAAAATACTACCTCTATCAAAAATTCTTAAAATAATTATTGAATTGATCTGATTCTTTGTACTAAAAATGTGAAATCAATGGGTGAACCAAGGTCAAATGGGTTAAGATAGGTGGATTAAAACATGTTTTGGTTAATAGAATAGACTGGTAGAATAGATAAGTGATAGGATAGTGATAGGCTAGTAGGATGCTAATGTGATAAGATAGATGATATAATATACAAAGAAGAATATTAATAATATGTTAAGAGGGTTTCCCCCAAGTGGTAAGGTGACTAATTGGGTATGTGACAAAGGTAACAAGATATGTGACAATGGAAAATGGATATGTGACAATGGCATGGTACATGTTTTTCATTTAATATGGTTGTTGGTTTTTGATGTGTTTGGATTGGGTATGGTAAATGGCATATGATTGTTTTTCCTAATGAAGTGGAGATGCATGTACTGATTAGAAAATGATACAAACAAAATACTCAATCATGTTAATTGTTAGCCTACACCTCATTTGAATAGTTGCTTTGTCAATAACTTGTTATATTCTTGGATGCAATTGATGTTGTTGTGATATTTGTTGGTTATTGGTTATGATTCCTTCAAGCATCAAGACAAGGTATATTTTTATCCTCTACAAAGGAAAGTGCAACTATGGATTGTAAATAGGGATAAATATTGGATGATAGGCTTGTTTGTGAAATGTAATTGTGGATGATAATGGAATGTATGATGGTAGGGAAATAAATGAAGATTGGGATATTTTGGCACATAAAATGTTGTTGATTCTATATTTTACATAACTTTTGATGTGGTTGGACAAAAGACTTATGAATATTTTCTTGATAAGACAACTAGATTCTTCTATTGTTTGGGCTTGAGAGTAACTACCATCTGATTAGGCTATATATTGAAAGATATGTTGATGTTATCTTTGATTTTATCTTCATCAAGTAGTGAATAAACTTTATGCTCAACTATTGTAAGCTCAAAGAGGTTTATACCAATGAAGTTATCTTGATTATCCTATAGCACTTCCAAGAAGGTTTCACTAATGAATGTTGACTCTTGATATTTATTGTCTTCTAGCACCTTCAAAAAGGTTTCACTAGAAGATGTTGAGTTTGAACTTTGATTGTACCATAGTGCTTCTAAAAAGGTTTCACTATGAGAGTATTCTTATTTTACAGGAATTTAGTCTTGGCCTCCTTGATTTTCTTCAACTAATATGTCACCATGGATGTAATTCAATAAGGTATGATTCTATCAGTCCCAATTGACACTTATGGGAGATAGAATGTCAATGATATGGATAGGTTGGTTAGTGGTAATAGTATGTGAAATGGTAATAGAATGGGAGTTGGTATAAAAATCCTTGTAAAAGATACTAGGAGAACTTGTGTCGATGATGAAGTAATCATTCTAAAAAACCATGGAAGGATCATAAATGTATTCAAATTGGTCTACAAGGCATGTATAACCAATGTTGTAACATCTAAGAATGTACTCTATTTTTTAATCTAATTTTGACTCAAGGAACTCTGAATCCAATGTCTAGATTGATGTTGATTCTACTTCTGATGCTAAATCTGATATTGGTTTAATAATAAAACATGACTCTAACTCTAATTCTTTATTTGATGGGTACTCTATTACAATTATGTCTTGTTAACTATTTGGTATTGTATAAGTAATGGCCTATGATGGCATAATGGGCTCCATAGAGATTGGTTTGTCAAAGTGGGACCCATAATAATGGGAAAGAGTTAAAGAGATAACTCCTCAAAGACTAGCTTGTCAAAGGGAGGATATTAAAAAATAAGCATATGGTTGAGGTAATTATTTGCCCAAAAGTGGTTATAATAATTAAGAAGTGACTCAATAAAGACTAGCTCATCAAACTGAGAGTCCTTGATAATTGGTATAATATCAATAGGTGATTCATCACATGTTGACTTATCACAAATGGTTGGTTTAATAAAAACATCATGGATTGGTTCTTTATTTTGGCCTTGGTTTCTAATGAGTTGGAAAATACTAGTTTTGATCATAGCTTGGTCTTCGAATGATTCACTCGATTGAGGGATTAATTAGATTGGTCCAAGACAAGGAATGGCCTATGGTTGGATAATGATAGGGCATCATGGAGCTTGATTTCTCACATGAGACAAAGTATATAGTACTTGGATGGTATGGATAGGGCATTGTGAAGCTTGTTTTCCATCACGAGCTGAAGGACCAGGTCATAGTATGATAAGTCTAGGGCATTATGGAGCTTAATTTATTACATAATCCAAAGGATGAGGTCTTGGTATGATAATGTTATGATGTTTTAGAGCCTAACTACTCACATAAGCACATTCGTCCAATTCCTCCTCATAAACCATATCATCCCAGTCAAGGTTTTGAGTTAGATGGTAAGCTAGTTTTTGGCTTTATTCCCCATATGTAGTATTATAGGGATAATAATAAAACTCCTTACAAAATCTATCCCCATAGTGGTTTTTATTCATTTTTTGTGTGGCCATTCTATCATAACTTGGATTGTACATTACTCTATAAGTGTAGCTAGACATATTCATATCAATGAAGAACGCTCTAAAATAAAAAGGATTAGAGTTCTATAAACTCTGAAAAACTATGTCTAAATGACAAAAAGTTCAAACTAAGTCTAACCTAGTCTAAAGGGGTGGAGTTATATCTCTAAACAATGATTTAAACATGGAGCTACATCTCCAAAATGGTTTATGCTAAGACTTGGTGTTAGGTTGTGGAGCTAAAAGCTTCAACTGTTTGCAGACATGGAGGAGTTGCTGAGTGTCACAGTCACCGATGTCGGTTAGGCCAACCGACATCAGTCAGGGGTGAACAGAAGGGAAACTGACATCAGCAGGAGTCGGCCAACGTCGGTCATCTCCAGTCAGATAGGGGTCAATGTCGGTCGCCTGTGCAGTTCCAAAACTATTCGTTGCACAAATAGTTAGTTTGTTAAATTGATTATTTGCATGTAAAGGCTATTTCGAGTCTTGAGCTACATGTCTATTTATAGTAAATTAGAAGTCTAAGTTATGGTTTAGTCTAGGATCTATTTATAGACCCATTGACATGTATTATAATTATGAGCAAATAGAGGAATGCAAGGTAGATCCTTCTAATTTTAAGAACATGTTGATCTACAAGTTATTGCAAGATCAGGGAGAAGTTCTACAGGGGTAAGTAAGATCATTTGAGTTGCAAGTTGTTGCAAGTTCATGGGAGATATACTTGAAGTACTTTGAATACTTGTGTACTGGCAGGGTTATTACTGATTGGTTGGAGGTGAACACCAATTATGTGTTTGAGTTGTGTGTTGGGACCATTTTTGGTAGGAGAGTGAACTCTTGATTGAGAATTACTGGGAGCCCTTGAGGTGTGGGAAGCCTCACAGAGGTGGAAGAAGAAGTGGCATCTTCTTTATTGTATTTTCTTTCTGGATGAGTATTAATACAAGATTGTGTATTGTCTCTCATATTCTGTGTTATTTGTGAATTCTAATTACTTGTTAATTATGGTATAATTCCATGTTTAGTTGCTTATACAAGGTAATCATATTGTGCTCTTATTGAGGAGCAAGATCCTGACAAGTGGAATCATAGTTTGTTGTTCTAGATTCCCCATCAATTGGTATCAAAGCTTTTGGTTGGGTTATTAACAAGTTGTATCAGATCTAGTTAGTGTTTGTTGATTACATGTTATTCATAGGGGTTTCTATTTGAGGGGGAGTATAGCAATGGAAGAAGAAAGTAAGCTATGAATGGAGAAGTTTAATGGAAAGAACTATCAATTATGGAGGATGTAGATAGAAGATTATCTGTATCAGAAAGATTTGTACTTACTGTTGGGTGGGGTTGACTGCAAGCCCCTAGATATGAAGGATGAATAATGGAAGGTTCTTGATCAGAAGGCTCTGGGATCTATAAGGTTGAACCTTGAATCATCTATGATTTCCAACTTATCACAGGCTAAGACAATGGTAGAGTTGATGGAATCTTTGGAAAATTTATATGAAAAACCCTCAGCTTCAAATAAGGTATTTCTTATGAAGAAATTATTTAATTTGCAAATGTTGGAAGGTGGATCTATACATAGTCATCTTAGTGATTTCCATGGTTTGGTAAACCAGTTAAATTTAGTCAATATTGTTTTTGATGATAAAATTAAGGCTCTCTTAATCTTATGCTCATTACTTGAAAGTTGGGAGAGTTTGGTAATGGCAATTAGTAATACTGCGTCTGCTTCAAAAATCTTAAAAGTGGATGATGTTGTGAGTGTAATCTTGAATGA
Organism: Torreya grandis; assembly: GCA_037957365.1. Taxonomy (NCBI): domain Eukaryota; kingdom Viridiplantae; phylum Streptophyta; class Pinopsida; order Cupressales; family Taxaceae; genus Torreya; species Torreya grandis. The sequence goes on along the minus strand of JARHVA010008228.1, from coordinate 240,362 downwards.
ATAAATTTGTAGGAAAAGCACAAGTGAATCATCAGGAAATAATTTGAGTGTTGAAAGCAGGGGAAGGTAAAGAGAGAAGATCAAGCATGGGAGATCAAGGTCAAAGATAGGTAGGAGATCCAAGTCCAGGTATGGCAGAATAACCTGCTGGAAATGTGGAAAGCAAGGGCATGTAAAGAGAGATTATTGGGTGAATGAAGATCAACATCAAGGACATGAAGAAGTAGATGTTGTGGATTTTGTTGCACAGGATGCTCTGGTATGTTCCTTGGATGAAGTAGAATCTTGGGTTTTAGATTTTGGTGCCTCTTTCCATACATCCCCAAATAGGGAATTTTTTCATGAATATGTCCAGGGAGACTTTGGAGAAATTTATTTAGGGAATGGTAAGCCTTGTCAGATGGTTGGCAAAGGGAAAGTGAAGCTGAAATTATAGATGGGAAACACATGGGTGTTGAAGGAGGTCATGCATGTCCCAGTCTTGGAGCGGAATTTGATTTCTGTTGGAAAGTTGGGTGATGAGGGTTGCAGAGTAACTCTCACAGTGGACTCTTGGAAGGTTACCAAGGGTGCACTTGTTGTAGGAAGAGGTAAGAAAGTAGGTACACTTTATCTATCTACTTGTATTACTGATTCTCCTTCTGGTTTATCTACTTCAGCTGTAGATTTGAAGATGTGGCTTAATAGGCTTGGTCACATGAATAAGAAGGGGATGCATGTTCTTGAGTCAAAGGGCATGCTTTCAGATTTGAAAAGCATGGATTGAGATTTCTGTAAGCAAAGGAAGAAAGTGACATTTCTTGAGAAATCCAATGTTCGTGACAAGAATAGGAAAGCCTTGGTTTTCAAGGAAAAGATGACAGACAGAGATCAGTGCAACGGGATAAAAAATTTTGAGCAGAGAAAGGTTGATTTTGATAGGGTTTTGATCTAAAAGGAGCTCATGGGTAAAGGTCATCACTCATAAGTAAAACACAGAGACCGACATCAGTTAGAAAACTGACGTCGACATCCATACAGGGATCGACGTCCACTAGGTGTAGCCCAATGTCAGTGACTCGAGATAAATAAACACCAGCATCAGTCAGGGGGAACTGACATTGGTGATGAGGTAGTCACATGGAACTGACGTCGGTCAGGTGCAGACTGAGATGTGACTAGCATCAGTCACTGAGACATATTTTGGGCAGACATCAAGCTATCAAGGAGTCTCAAGCACCCATATAGAGGACTGAAAGGGTAAGTAAGTCTCAAATTCATCATTTCCCTTCTTTACACTACTTATTGCTCACTGATGGTAAAGAACTAGGAAGTTATTAAAGAAGTAGAGCAGGTAGATCCAAGAAACAGTGGGAGATTGGCATGGATGAGGAATGTGATTACTTGGAGAAGAACCAAATAGGAGTTTTTGGGTGGAGTTGCCAGCTGGAAGAAAGCATTGAGAGATGAATGGATTGGTAGGATAAAGAAGAGCGAGAATGGATACATGAGATGGAAGGCCAGGGTATATGGTCTTGAGTAAGCTACAGGACAATGGAGGTTTGACCATTGTGTTTCTCTTTACCAGGTTGGATAATATTAGCTACATTATCCTATTTCTGTATGTTGTGCTTGTAGTAGGGTCACATATGCAGGGAGTTGCTGAACTAAAGGTAAAGTTAGTTCAGAGGTATGTCATGAGGAATCTGAGAGTAGCAAGATTATTTGGCATGAGTGTGTTTTAGGGACATGGAAGGTCACAGGTTAATTTTGTCTCCAGATGATTGTGTGAAACCAGTTAGCATGCCGATGGTTGGACAGTTCTATGAATAGTGTTTTGAATTCACATAATGAGGTTAATGCATGGTATGTACTAGACCTGAGTTTTCCCAAGTAGTGGGAGTTATCAGCAAGTTTGGAGCCAATCTGGGCAAGAAGCACTGGAGAGCAGTTTAGTGGATTCTCAGGTATTTGAGAGGGACCAGTAGCAGGTGCACATGCTATGCATGGTTAATTTATTTTCTACATGGGTTTGTAGATGTGGATGTGGCAGGTGATTTGGATGATAGGAGGTGCACCACAGGATTTTTGGTGGTTGGTCTTCAAAAGTGATATTGAAGAGGGATACAATGCCAGGAAACAAACTAGATGATGTATAGGTACATGTACAGTTGCATCTATTTATCTCCAAGTGGGAGATTGTTAGGTTGTGGAGCTAAAAGCTTCAATTATTTGCAGACATGGAGGAGTTGTTGAGTGTCACAATCACCAGCGTCAATCAGGCCAACCGATGTCGGTCAGGGGTGAATAGAAGGGAAACTGACATCGATAGGAGTCATCCAACGTCGGTCATCTCCAGTCAGACAGGGACCAATGTTGGTCCCCTGTGCAGTTCTAGAACTGTTCGTTGCACAAATAGTTAGTTTGTTGAACTGATTGTTTGCATGTAAAGGCTATTTTGAGTCTTGAGCTGTGTGTTTATTTATAGTAAATTAGAAGTCTAAGTTATGGTTTAGTCTGGGATCTATTTATAGACCCATTGGCATGTATTGTAATTATGAGAAAATAGAGGAAGGCAAGGTAGATCCTTCCAATTATAAGAACAGGTTGATTTGCAGGTTGTTGCAAGATCAGGGAGAAGTTCTATAGGGGTAAGTAAGATCATTTGAGTTTTAGGTTGTTGCAAGTTCATGGGAGATCTACTTGAAGTACTTTGAGTACTTGTGTACTGGCAGGGTTATTACTGACTGGTTGGAGGTGAACACCAATTTTGTGTTTGAGTTGTGTGTTGGGACCTTTTTTGGTAGGAGAGTGAAATCTTTATTGATAATTACTGGGAGCCCTTGAGGTGTGGGAAGCCTCACAGAGGTGGAAGAAGAAGTGGTATCTTCTTTATTGTATTTTCTTTTTGGATGAGTATTAATACAAGATTGTGTATTGTCTCTCATATTCTGTGCTATTTGTGAATTCTAGTTACTTGTTAATTCTGGTATAATTCCATGTTTATATGCTTATACAAGGTAATCATATTGTGCTCTTATTAAGGAGCAAGATCCTGACAAGTGGAATCATAGTTTGTTGTTCTAGATTCCCCATCACTTGGCATAAAATAGTACAATCTCAAATGTATAATGCCAAATATCATACACACAAAAGGTCAAGCATCTGAATAGAAACTAACATGTCAAAATTCTAATCCAAAGTGTTTTAAATAAGGTCTAAACTAAGAAAGGGAAAAGATTCACTAGGTCTTTTGTCTGAAAGTAAAGTCAAAATCTAGTCTCAAACAAGCTATGCTAGGACTTTTGGCCAAATGGCATCAAAATCTAGGCTTGAAATAAAAGATTAATGTGATTTTATTTAATCTAACAAGTTTTAACATAACTTTAACATAAACCCAACACATGGAATCAAACATAAATGTGATCAATTGGCATAAGCCATAAGACAAAAAGTACCCAAAGAAAAGGCTATGTTCTCCCAAATAAAGGCATAAATAATGATGAGGATAAGCTCTAAACAAATAAATAATGTTTTTAAATTTGGGTAATCAATTAAGTAAATTTATAAAACCTAAAAGAGAAAGATCAATGTATCAGCCCCTGCAAAGTGAGAACTAAATAGAAATCAATCAATGTTTAAATTCAAACTTTGATAAGGTTAATTGAAAACTAAACATTTTAAGACTAGGAATTGATTGAATAATCTCAATAATATTGGATGGTATAAAAATCCAAAATAAGATCTAAATGGCATACATGACATGGTTTGAAATAATGGTATTAGTATAAGTCAAATGAGTTTTGAAACAATTCGAGGAGCATAATGGTGTATGCATGCTATAATGATGTAATCAATGTTATGTTTCAAAGACTCAAAGGCACAAACTTAATATTTGATTTGGGAAACATGACAATACCTGTATTAGTTAATTAACACACACACACAAATAAGTTCAGCAAAAATTTCAAGGCAAAAGTGTGGTGTAAAATGGCTAGCATAACGCCCCTTTAGACAAAAGAGTGACATATAAATAAATTAGTTTTTGACATGGTATAAACAAAAATATAAGTTTTTGGTCTTAAAACACAAATAAAGAAAAAGATAAGTAACTAAATACAATTAAGCATAATGTCCTAAATCTTATCAAGGGTGTGGCAATGTGGGGTTGACTAAAACTAGTTAGTTTTCAATCATATAGATGGATCTCATGTCTACCAACTTTCATGTCAGTAAACAAGAGAAATGACAAATCATTTGGGTCCATGTCATATGGCTTATTTTAAAAAGGTCCTTCCCTTTTTATAACCACTACATCCTTCACTCATTCAGTGTAGTGTGATGTCCAGCATACTCAAACATCCTAGGTTTAGCCTCTACTAATGGAGATAGGTTTAACCACTCAAAAAATCATCCCAGTGAGGGGATCCCAGTTTATATACCCCCTATAGAGATGGGTTGAAGGCAATGTTGGGAGATGAATCCCTAGGTCAAAGCTTCCCTATAGAACTTATGAGAGGTAATAAAGCCCCCCTTAAAAGCCAAAATACATAAAATAAAAACTAAGTAAAAGATATTTATGGTTGTTTATAGATCACCCAAGCCATGAGGTTCTTGGGGAGAGCCTTCACAACATCTCTTTTATGCCTTTAGACTAAGGTATAATTTTACAATGAAGATGACACTTTTGATCCCACAAGTTCCCTAAAAGGGATGGGGGGAGATAATACATGCACAAATTCCTTTATGCACAAATAAATCTAATTAAATAAATAATGATTAACTTTCATAAAATAAAAACATAGAAGTGAGTTCAATTTTATAGCACTAAAATGAAATATTTGGTGGTGTTCTTTGGCCCCTTGGCCTTAAGTTGTAAAAATTTAAAAGAACAACAACAAAACTATTCTAGTAAACACCATAATTTTCTCCTTAATCACCAAATAGAAATTCCTAATTATTTTTAAGCATCTAAAAGAGGTTTAAAAATATCTAATTAAGCATGATTTGGTCACTTTTCAAATAGGTCTTGCAATAAAATGGTCAACACATTGTTTAGCTTTGAAGCTCTTTAGTGAATGAGACAAGTAATTTTGAAAAGTATGCTCTTGGGTTTGGATGACCTATCAACCCGAAGGCAAAACCTCAAGAAAGTAAACATGTTAGATTAGACTTGGTTAGAAAAAATCTCAATAAAACTTTTAAGTCAAGGTTTAGACAAAGAAAACATAATTTAACCAAACCAATAAACAACAACTAGAAACTTTAATAAGATTCAAACTCTTATTTCAAATTTTTGTTAAAAAAACTATGAAACTTAAAGGTTAATTGATAGCATATTTTGAAAATTTAGGAGAAAACACATGGTTTTAAAAATAATAATAAAAAAGAGTCCATATGACCCCAAACCAAGCTCTAGAATATGGCTTACTAGTTCATAGGTTTGCACACTGCAATATCATGACTCCACAGTGTAAAACCATAACTCAATGAAAAAATATGACTGTAGAGTCATGAGATTGTAATATTATGACTACAGAGTCATGGGATTGTAATATCATGACTATGGAGCTGTGGTATTTTAATATCATGACTACAAATGATGATATACAAATTTGTGAAATCATGGTATTGAACTAGGAATTGTGTGAGCTAGGAATTTTACTAAAGAGAGGGGGTTAGATCAAGTATTATTTCAAAATGAAATCAAAATGAAAATGATAGACTACCAATCATGACATCTCTATGCCTAGACACTAGGGGGAGATTATTAACAAACATACATATGAAATAAATAACTAAAATATGAAAGAAACCTTCCTTCACCTTCCTTAGAGCTTCTAAATGGTTCATAGAGTGTCTTGCTTGGCTTGTGCATCAAAGAGTCTTCATCAATGGAGTTGTTTCACTCCTTATATATTTGGCACCTTTGGATTGTGATGGATTTGGATTTGTTCAAAAATTTGGCATAATAACACTAATTTTTATGAGGCTTTGGAATCATTTGTGCATGGCAACTTTACACTATCCAAGCTTTTTGAGTTCATTTGGGCATGATAACTTTGGTTTGAGAGACATTAAAATAATGAGTGTGAGGCCTGCTATTTATAATTTTTTTCAAATGATCAAAATGAACATGAACCATCCATATCAAGATGATGATATGTGGCTAATAATCCATTCAATTTTAGAAGCTAAAATCAATAAATCTCGTCATAAATATTTGGGATAAAGAGCCATTAAAGAGGCATGGGAGGGCTTAATGAGATATTTGTGGTAATTATGGGTTGTGGATGCTACCCCATATAATGATGTCTTATATGATGCTATTATTCAATATTAATTTCCATTAATGAAATATACAAGTTCCATGTAAAATTAATTTAAGCTCTTGATTCAAATTAATTAGCTTTAAACACAATTTATCAATTTTGGTGCAAATCTTGGTAATTAGTGCACAAATTAATCAAATTGGTAAAAATGTCATATTATTGGCTTAAAATTTGACCTGATCAAAATTAGGATGTGATGCTAGATGTGTTGAAATAGTTATCCCATTTAAGATGTTTCCAACACAAAATAACAAACACACATGTCTCATGAAAGAAAATTGGTAGAAAAGAGCAATCCAGAGCACCTGGGTGTGAAAACATCATTTTGACTTAAAATTATCTAATCAAAGTTAGCTATCTCATAAAATTTATTGCCCCATTTAGGGATACATTGGCCAAAATTGGCACTTGTATATGATAGATTCAAATAATTTAGTGTGTTTTAGTTTTTTTAGGCTAAATTATGCATTTTGATTGAAATTGGTCAAAAGCCTAGTTGGAGGTCATTAGTGTCCAATTTTAGGTGTCTACACTCTTTTCAATTATAAACCTATCCCTTATAAAATGGAAAGATGCACTTTTAAGAAAACTCAAAGTGTTTTCAAAAGCTTTGAAATCTATATGATCCCTTTGGTTCAATTAATTTCATCTAGAAATCTTGTCCAAGCCTTGCTCCATACTTGATCCTCATGAAACTACACTACATTCATGCAAGTTTGGTATGTGGGCCAAAAAATGGCCAACATATTTGGTGACTTATAGGGAAGCATTCCTTTTATGCTTTGATAACTTAGACCATTTTCTTTATCCAGTCTGTTGGGGTGGAGTCAATAGCCTCTGAAATTGAGTTGAACCTCTCTTAAAGAAAAAAGGATCAAAAGAAACAAAATAAAAACAAAATGCCTGAGGCACTTTGGAAAAGGAAATAATAGAAAAAAAAAGAAAATGTGCACAAGGCACTTAGAGGAAAGCACAAGGCTATTCTAACATGTACAATAGATGCAATTCTATTCAATAATAGGATTTTAAATGAATGTTATTGACTGGGATGGGTAATACCTCTCCATCTAGTTGGACAAGCTACAAAGCATTATGTTCCTTACATCCATGGATCAAATAAGGACCACTCCACAAACTATCAAACTTGGTGTGGTTGTTTGGTTTGGCCTTATTTGAGTCCCATTTGAGGATTAGGTCTCCTTTATTGAAGCTCCTTATTTTATCTCTTTTATCAAAGGAGTTTTTGACCTGAGCTTGATGTGATTTAAAAGTTTTCATAGCAAGGTCCCTGGTTTATTCCATCTCCATGAGTTCTATCATCCTCATATTCATGGGCTCATCCTCCATCAACTCAAGCTAATGGGATAATTCCAATGCAAGAAGTTCAAGGGAGATAGGAAATTTGGATTCCCTTCCATACATAAGAACATATGGATAATTTCTAATGGTAATTTTAAGAGTCACCCTATCAGCCCACAAGGTTATCTTTAGGTTAGTGTGCCATGTCCTTTGATTGTCTTTCATGGTCCTCCTAATGATCCTCAACAAATTCCTATTTTTAGACTCTACTATTCCATTTCCTTGAGGATAGTAGTTGGAAGAGGTGTTGAGGTATATGTCCAAGTTGAGATCCCATTAACTTGTCTTCATACCAAGGAATGCCAATCCATTATCATAAATTACAGTGGCTGGGACATCAAACCTAGTTACAAGGCTATCATAGAAATCCAAGATTTCCCCTTCACTATCCTCCTTCAAAGCAATGGATTCCAACCACCTAGTGAAATAGTTAGTTATAATGATCACCCATTTATTTCCTACACTTGATGGTGGATTTATCATCTTTATGAAGTCTAATCCCCATCACATGAAGGGTTTCTCCACCTAAATAGGATTGAGTGGAAGGGCTACTAGTTTTTATTTTCCTACAAATAGAGCACACTTATGGAATTTTATAATCCATGCATGAGCATCCTTGAAAATATTGGGCCAATAATAACTAGCCCTCATTACCTTTGCTATGATGGTTTTAGGTGTAAAATGAGCTCCTGTAGGTCCATCATGGAACTTGTCCAAGAGTTTGGTCACCTAATCATCATTTATACATCTAAGAAGTACCCCATTGATGTCATTTTTAAAAATAACACCATCAAATAATTCATAAGGTATAGATTTAATCCTAAAATACCTTATCTTAGCTTTATCCAAACCTTAGGGGCATTCTCTTGTTACCAAGAAGTGGGCCATATCTTGAAGTGGAGGTGCACCTACCTATGAGTTGTCCCGGCTTACCAAAAAAACTTCCTTGTCTTATTAGAGGTCATTAACCATGTGTTCACACAAGACCTTTCCCCTAACTAGCTTGGTGACCTTGATCTTTATGTCATATTCCATGACCTTTGTAATCCATCCTGCTCTCTTCTCATTCAAATCCTTATTAAGGAAGAAATCCCTAACTCTGGGATGAGACACCATAAGATGGATCTTACTATTAGAGAGCATGAGATTTAACTTCTTAAGGATTCTCAAGGTTAAAATATCTTGATTTTTAATGAAAGTTTACCTCACCTCATATCCTTCTAGCCCTTGACTAAAAAAGGCAATTGGCTATTCCATTGCTTCATTGTTCTTCTACATCAACATAGTTGATATGTTGTCAATGTTAGCAAAGGTGTACAAGGTAAAGTATTTGGAGAAGTCAAGATTTAAGAGTGAGGATGCTTGGGTAATGGAATGCTTGATGGCTTTAAAATCTAATTTGCCTTCATCAGACCAAGAAAACACTTGTATCTTCTTCATCATGGTGGTGATAGGCTTGACTAGGTTTGTAAAACTAGGTATGAACCTTCTCACAAAGTTGATCTTCCCAAGGAAGCTCTAGATCCCCTTTGTAAAACTAGGTATGTACATTTACTCTATCAAGGTCAATGGATAATCCCTCTTTTAAAACAATATGACCTAGTAGTCTACCTTTATGCATATAAAACACACATTTTTTGGGATTTATAGAGATCCCATAATATTTGCATATATAGAATATCAACCTCAGATGGTCCGTGTGCTCACTATCATTCTTGGAAAATATTGTTATGTCATCCAAGTATACCATCACCATTTTATTTAGTAGTTCTTGGAAGGCCATGTCCATCACTCTTTGAAAGGTTTCCCTAAAATTAGACAATCTAAAAGGCATCTTTTAATAAGCAAATGTCCCCCATTTAGTGGTGAAGGTAGTCTTGTACTAGTCCTCTTCTCTCACTAGCACTTGGTTATAACCTAAATATCCATCTAAGAGAGAGAAGCATTATGAACCAACAACTACTTATAGGAGTTTCTCCATGGATTTTAGAAGGTAATGATCCTTCAAAGAGACCCTATTAAGATCCCTGAAGTCTACACATAGTCTGATCTCTCCACTCTTCTTTCTGACATGTACTAGATTAGCTACCCATGAGGAGTGTTTGATTAGGAAGATGATCCTAGATTCAACAAGATTGGTCAACTTCTTTCTCATGAGCTCTTCAATCTTGGGATTTATGGGCCTTTACTTCTACCCGATAGGCTTGGAATTAGCCTCTATATCTATTATGTGTTGGGTTAGATTATGATCAAAGTACCTTAGGTCATTATATTACCAAGTAAAGATGTTTGTGTATTCATTATAAAGCTCTATAAAATTATGAATTTTGGCTTTAGTGCTTACTTTTCCATGATTGAGGAGCTTGTCTTCAAAGATAAGAAATCTTTCATAGTTTCTTCATTAGTTGACATCATTACTTTATCCTTCCTCATATGGTCCCCTTCATGAAAGAGACATTCTAGGGTGACTAACCCTTTAATAAGATTATTGTAACTTAATTGAACAATATTCTCCCCATAATGATGTTTTAATTTTTCTTGATTGAGGGAGGAAAACACTACTTCTTATTGTAAAAAACATGCAATCTATTTGTCATTTTTAAAGACCTGCTAGTGAGCTTCATTATCTGGCACTATTGGTCTTATTACTACTTTGACATGTGGTTGAACCTTGGTCCTTTTCAATTCATTTTGGATCTTAAAAATATCCCCTATAGTTGCTATCCTATTAGCATATTGATTTTGGCCTCTCAACACTAATTAAATGTTGAAGGCCTCAAAGTCCTCAATCAGGTCCCACACTCTATGTTTGTAGGAATTCATTAAAGAGTTATTGGTGGTAGTGTAACCTTTGACTTGGTATAAAACCAATTTATTATCCCTATAGATTTGTAACTACTTAATCATTCTATTATTATCCCATTAAAGGCCATGGATGAGACCTCATATTCTACTGTATTATAGGAGTAGCTAAATTAGAACCTATATGAAGAAAAGTACTTATCATTTGTAGGGGATATAAGCATGACACCTTCACCCACCCTGTGATTTCTCCATGAGCCATAAAAAAGCATATTCCATAAACTACTAGTATTTTATTGAGGCCTCATGAGGGATGACATAGACTATTTATCTTCATGTAAATAGTAGACACCCAAGTCCTTTTATTCAACACCTTCTAAGGGGTCAACTAACTGGTTGTCATTCCATATCTCATCTAAAAATATGTCTAGTACCTCTTCTATATGAGTGTTCAAATCCCACCCCATTGAAAATTCATCCTCGTCAATGACGGTACAATTAATGTTGACACTATCTAATCCATCAGGCTCTATATGGAATTATGTAATGGGTTCAGCTTTGATTGACACTTTAGCCCCATAACTTGTCTTGAATTCCATAATAAGACTAGTTTACTACAAGATAACCCATATCTTTGTTATGATCTCTTTAAACAAGCACAATGTAATGTGAGGAGGCACATCCAAGATCAATACATCTTGAGCCACCAAGATGCTAGCGCAAGCTTGTTGGGTCACATTGAGGTCACTAATTATACTAGATGGCTTGAGATCAAAGAACCATCAAGTTAAATAACTCCTTTATACTATCTCTCATATTTCAGACCAAGTTGATCAATGATGGACATTGGCATCACTGAGGTATTAACACCACTATCCGCTAGGTAATTTTTCAAAAAAGATTTGCCAATGACTACTAAAATATAGAAAGGAGGAAGCTTGACTAATTTACCTATTTTCCCTTCATTTGGCTCTTTGGATACATTGGTGAGAACTTCATTCACCTTACTTGGTGGCTTGCTTGCAACATTTATCTTTGAGAATATTTCCTAAAGGATTTCTACCTGGCTAGGCATGGAGAGCATATCCAAAATGTGCTTGCTCACATTTGAATTTTTAATTTGATCAAAAATTTTGATGGGTGAACCATCAATCTTTGCTTGTGCTTTGGGAGCCACCATTATTATTTGTTAAACTTGTGCACCTTAGGGCACAAAAAGATTCCCTTGGCTCTAATTTTTTGAGGTATTGGAACCTTTGGAGTGATAGCAAGTTCACTTGGTTTTGTTAATGAAGGAGTAATTATGGGAATCTCTTTGAATTATTTCTAGTTACCATCCATGTTCCTTATTTTAAATCTTGTGTTTGCTTCCATTGAAATATAGGCTTGGATAGAACTAGCCTATTATTTGGATGTGTAGCACTCTTCTTGTTCACATTCATCATTATAACATCTGGCTAATTTGGTCCTTGATTAGACCCTTGACCTTGTGGAGGCTCTTTTGGCTTGGTCATCATAGGTGCCTTTGTATTTTGGGCCATAAGGGCTTGGTTGTATCTATAATTAGTAGTGTGCTACCATTGATAATTGAAGGCTTGGTTAAGGTCAATATTTGGGATAATATGTTGACTAAAGGACTAGTTCTAACACATGGTACCCTCTACTTCTTGAGACACATTATTTTGAATTAGGAACAAAGAGTTAGAAGTACTAGAAACATTAGGATTGTAGTTATTCTACCTATTTTAGTTAGGCTTGCCTTGTCTTTGGTTTTGACCTTGGCCCTAGCTTTGGTAGTTCCCCTTATATGGTGGCCTATTTGCTTGAAAGGCTTACTACTGAGGCTGATATGAACTTTGATGAGGCCTATTGAAATATTGTTTCCTTTTGACACTTACTATCTCATTACCCAAGGACTCAAACATGATTTTGATTTCTTAAAAGTTCTTCTACTCTAGTGAATCACTAGATCCACTAGTAAAATATTTCTTTTGTTTTGGTATAGGAATTATAGAAAATATTGGTGTAGGAAAAATGAGATCCAATGGAGGGATAACAATAGGAGGTGATCTAAATTTAGAAAATAAGGGCATTGGTGGTCTGGGTGTAAGCTTTCCAGCTTAAACCAAATAATTTTTTGGTTTGATAGCCATCTCATAAGCATCTGGAAGTATATTTACTCCCATAGATTAGATCATCACTACTATGTCACTATTTAAAGCCTTTAAATAATATAAGAAGGCAAAGTTAGGGGTTAGTTTAACTATAATTGGGATTTTATCCTAAGTTTTTTAGAACCTTGTGTTGAAGTTTTTCATGACTTCATGAGGAGCTCTTGAAATGATAGTTAGTTTCCTTATTAAGTGACAAATGATCACTTTTGTCCTTAAATATTTTACACAAGGCTTCTCCTAGTTGGTCCCATGTTTGAATGGAATTGGTAGTAAGGCTTATATACTAATCTAGGGCCTTTCCTTTAAAATAATTATCTAACAAACTAATAACTATATTATCCATAATGACATTATGGATATTATAAAAGTTGGTTATGTCCATGAGGTGCTCATAGGGTGTTATAGATTGGTCTTTAGTGTAATAGGGAACACTTTTAAGGGCTATAAATGGGATAAGATCATAGTGAGAAAGAGATAAAGGGATTTGGTAATTAAAATATACAAAATATCTATGGGATACCATGACTATACAAGGGGTAATAAAGGGCTTCTTATGGGGGTAGGCCATGGAAATGACATAGGAGCAAAATTTCCCTGATATGGATGTGTATTGGTGAACCTTAATCTTTTCACTAAATTTAAATTTAGTTAAATAGATTTAAAGTACCTCTTAAATATGATCTTATTGTTAGCTTTGGCATGAGATGAATTTATTATTCTACACCAGAGTGTTGATTCTTCCTTTTAGAGTCACCATATTCTATTGTTTGTTGAACTTGTGTTGTAAATTTGATCAAACCAACATCAACTTTGATCAATATTATTTTAAAATAAGTCTATCCCACTAATCATGCCATAAACTATTATATACCTAATTTTCACCCTTGGAGAAGGTTCTTTAGGCTCTCCCCAACTAAGCTATAATATTGGGATAACCCCAAGCTATGGGTAACCTATGTTGGGGTTGAACCTTTGAAGAAGGCTAGATTCCTCTTTATGCTCACCTAAACTAATGATAAACTAATGATTAATAGGGAAAAGGTTAGAAATATGGTTAAGGGATACTAAAAAATCTAAAAGGGTGATACACCAAAGCTGAATGGACACTCACATAAGCCTAAACATGTACTGGATTAACAAAAGACAACTATGGCTTACTCAATCTCATAATATCACTAGTTGCATAAATATTTCATAGAAGAGGTTCCAAATGAAACACTTGTCTATACCTACAAGTTAGTTTTAAAACACCTTCAAAGAGGCAAGCATAAGGATGATAAACTAGAAATAATATCCTTAACAAATTTTCCATACATAAACATACTAAGCACTAATTAAAGACAAGAGATAGGCAAAGAGTTGATCATAATACTTCAAAAGGTAGTTCTTATAATATTTTGACAAGGTTTAACCATATCAAATGAGCACACTCTTGCAAGAGTCTTGATGAGTATCCTTGTCTCAAAAAATAAAATGCTAAATTATAAGAGTTAAGAACCCCTTCAATGGGAGTGAGACCAAGATATATAGGAGAAGAGAGAGAGAGAGAATAAAGGATGTGGGAGCACACTATCAAAAAAAGAACACCTTGCTCTAGGTTATCAATTGAACCTAATCTTCCACCTTGATCCATAGCCAATGAAAACCTTATCACTTTTTTGATCAATTAGGATACTACCTGTGACATACTGAGTGAGAAAGTCCCCAAAGGTTTTGAGGGTGCATTGAATGCTCCTAGCTATAGTTACTAACACTATAAATTTTATTTTTATCTTTCATGTCATCTCTCACTTGAGGACATAACCTCATATTCATGGTCTAACTAAATCAGCTATTTATGCCTTTTAGGTGGATACTTGTCAAGACTATGGCCATGCTGAAGGATGAAAACCATTTGCATTAGTCACTTGTCTACTCTACTTTCATAAGTAGATCATAGGTCTATACTATAAATAGAAAACCAATCTAAGTCATTGGTTTTCCTATCATTATCCATAATTTTCTCAATGCCTAGTCCTATTTAGCCATCAACTTGCTAACCTCTAATCTATATTAGGTCTAAAAGACCTAATCTATATTTGCAAAGCCTTATTGGTAATGGTTGGTCTCTATTGTTTATTTTAGTTCAACTCAGGTCAAGTTCAAGCTCAGTTCTATGTATGCTTGCTTACCTTGGTCAAAAATTTATCCTTCAACCTCCATCTAATTCATCTAGGCTTGCCTTTGTTCTAATTAGCCATCAAAATTTGACTCAACTCATTGACATATTGACTCATCTCACTCTATTTATTTCAATCTACATGATCAAGCACTAGCCATTAATATTCTACTAGTTAAATGCATTATTGACACCTATCATGCATGCATTTGATTTTGAGATTCACTGACCCCTTTGACCTCTACTCATTGTTAGATTTGAATGCTTGATCAAATGCTAAACATTAATTTTTTGAAATCCATTATTTGAAATCCAACATCTAGTTTATGATATTAAAATTGATATCCTCACTCCCATAAAATTATGTTTGTGCAAATTTTAATGATGTTCACATGGTCATAAAATTTAATCTAAAAAGAGTTGGTCTTTCCTGAGCTTAAACTTGATGTCACTACAAATGTCTTATGTTGTAGGTCTAACTTTGAAGGCCTATAACTTGAAGTGCAAAATTCATGGAGGCACCAAACTTTTAGAAGATGTTCTTAAGGCCAAAAGTAATGAACCCATTTTATATATTAGTCTTTGGAGCCTTCTAAGTGGAGATATTTAATGCATAATTTGGTTGGTTCAAATGCTTCTATGTGACATCCTAGTGATGGTCGAGATTAAATGGATAAGTATGGAAAACTTAGTGAAATCTAATTGAGGAGCCAAATTTGAACATGCATAACATCTTTCACACTTCCTTGAAGGATTTTAAACTTAGTTCATATGTTCTAAATTTAATAGACCTATTTTATCAATTCCTCTATAATCTACCACACATGGGAGATGTAACATCTTCAATATATCCACTTGGCTTTATTTGAGCTCCTCGAAAATTGGCTATGTGAAAACATGTAGAATGTGAATGAGGATCCAAATTTGGACCTTCATATCTTTTGATACACTTTGGTAGGTGACCTATAACTTGGAACATATGATCTCAAAATAAATGTGAATAAACCCATATGACCAATTCTCTTTGACTCATCCACATGTGGCAATGGTGACATCAACAAAGTGCTTACTCAGAATTTTGATTACTAGGCCCAAGTGTCTTAATGATCATAATTAAGAAATAAATGGATCCCATGCACTTATAATCCATTCCAACCATTCTTGGCATATTTTGGGGGCTATTCAAATCAGGTCCTATCCTTAACAAATGGAAATTTATACTTTGAGTGAACCCAAAGTGTCTTAAAAACCTTGTGAGAAAATTGAGATCCTAGACTCCTCATTCCATTTAGGTCTTGTCTTCTAGCTTTGATTATTAAATAAAATGTCTAATATAAGTTTACCTTCAGGGAAATTATCGAGGGAAAATTTTCTTGAAATAATTATAGCCTTAGAATTTCACTTCAACCTTTTCAAAATAGCCCTTCAGAGTTTTTGCATTGGTCTATTTTCTTGAGAATAGACCCTTTAGAAATTCTCCTTTGGGACCTTTCAGCGAAGAAAAAGACCCTTTGTAAAATGTGATTGGGACACCTTTTTACAAAAAAATTCCCTTTAAAACTTCTATTTGGTTCACTTTCCTGAGAAAAGACCCTTTGGGAAAAGTGCTTAGGACACTTTTCTTGAAAAAGATGATCTTTCAAAAAAAGTGTTTAGGACACTTTGCGAAAAAAGTGCCCTTTAGGAATTTTGTTTCAGACCAATTTATTGTAGAAATACCCTTTAGTGTTTTTTGCAAACATTTTCCCTAAAATAATTATGCCTTCATGAAAATTGTGCAGATAATTTTCCTGAAAGAAATATGACACTTACCTTGAGAAATATCCTTAAAACTTTTTGAAAGGGCCACTTTGATTTAAAAAAGACCCTTTAGGATTTTTGTTTAGATAATTTTCTAAAAGTGATCCTTCAAGTTTTTTATTTTGAACAAAATGTCCAAAACAATTACTGACACTTAGCCCAAAAGACCCAAAACAAATCTCCTGAAAGAAATAACACTTAGACAAATAAAAGGTCAAAAAGAAATGAAATTAGCAAAAGGAAATCCCAAAATATTTCCTAAGTAATGATTTACCTAAAAAGGTTTGAAACTTATCTTTTCTTCTTAGGCTCAGACATTATGAAAATCTATTCAGATACCTGCTCTTTGCAACTATAGACCTGTCGTTTAGAAAATGGCAAGATACACTTTCAAGTAAGCTCAAAGTGTTTTCAAAAGATTTGAACTATGTATGATCCATTTGGTGCATAAATATCATCAAAAAATCCTATCCATTCTTTGTTCTATACTTGATCCTTGGGAAACTACACTGCATTTAGACAAGTTTGGTATGTGGGCCAAAAAATAGCCAACAACAACCACACAGTTTTCTAACATAGATAGGCCCATTGTATGAGAATAATAACATGGGAAATAATCACCCAAATGTTCTACCATATATTGGACATGAAAGATATTATAAACCTTTGACCATGCCAAATAACAAGTAAAAGAGCTCTTATGAAAATTAGTACTCACATTATGATTTTTAGTTAGTGGGTTAATAATATTAATGTGTGTGAGTTACGAATAAACTCATGTAGATATATATTGTGAGACAATATTAAGGGTAAATTTAATATATTTTAGGTATTTGTATTGGTTTTGACTCATTTTATTAAGGATATCCTAATCCTATGTATTGTAATATCTCATGATGAATAAGACAACCTAGATTTAATAATATAGAAGATTATTATTAGTTTTGTGTGAAGTTTTATTCTATGTTGAAATTGTGTAAATTTATTCAAAACATATCACATGGTATTAGATCAGGTCATATTTGTGAGAATAAGTTTCTAGTTGTGTATGTGGTAGTTTTCTGTAATTCTTGGATTTCCCTTTCCATGGTAGTCATGCATCATATTTTCCCAACTAATCAAAAGATTATTTTATTCTCATATGTCACAATTTTGTTTTTTAGCATAAAAAATAATATATATTTTTAAGTATTATGAATTGGTTTTATCACAGAGGTATTTAAAATTAAATAAATATGCATTTAAATTAGGTGCATCCATTTTAGAATTGTATCAAAGGTGTGATGCCAGAGGGTAAATTTATCATGATTTTTACCTATGTGGATTAATGTAACACATTGAAATAGCATTCGATACAAGAACATCGTAAAGTACATGTAAAATGGTGAGAGGAATAACTTGAATATGAAATTAATTATAATCAAGAGGCATAAGTTGTACATTACTTCATCTAGAAATTTTATTCACTATATGATCTGATCATTTTGTGTAATACATGGTTCAAGAATATACACTATCAATTACTTTGTCAGTTTGTATTGAATTATTTGTGACTTGAATTATATTTTCATAAATCTCTATATAATTTCTTAGATACATGTTTCTATCATATCTTTTATAAATACATTAATTATGCCATGCTTAGTATTCATTAACTCCATCAATTTTCTCCATCCTGATACAAATCCACACATTGTTATATCAAAAATGTCCTCAGATCCTTGTGTGAATGCCAAATATACTCCTATCTCCCCAAGAGTATACCACCCATCAAAATTGATGTATTCATTTGGAGGCCAATCTACTTGGGAATCAAGGACAATGAGACATTTATCACAAAATTTATGGTTTTCAAAGATGTTTTAACTCACCTTTTAATTCTTCATTGATGGTTTAAAAAAACATGTCATGGTATTGTATTTTGAGTTTAGAGTTGAGTGGTATTTGGTTGTAATTATTTTCATTTTTTAAAACTTGTTTCTATTAGGAAATGTGGTTTTTATTGTAAGTGTAGGATTTTTTCCCCTTTCAATTTTACCTACATTATTGTTAGTCAGCTTGCTTAGGGTTGTTAAGGTTAATCAGGGAAATACACTTAATGTGTTTTTAAATTATGAATTTATTTGTTACCTTTATGGTGACATAATATTTCACTATATAACATACCTCATTTGTACTTTTTGGATATTAATTTAATCAGATAATAGACCTTTATGAAGCTAACTTTTGCTTTACATCTTGATCTCACCTACTCCTATGGCTTTTGTGCAATGTGTGATGTTTAAACATCTTAGAGTGATCTAACATGGTATCAAAGCTCTTATCTAATGACCATTTTTACATTTTTTAAATCTTTAGTGAGATCCTTTTTGCATGCATTTTTATGGTTTTCTTGATTTTTAATGGTTCATAGTTTTGGTGGGATTTCATGAAAATATATGAAAAATAAACATATGAAGTCTCCAATAAAAAAATAGATAGCACCATCATATTAAAAAGACAATAAAACCCTAAAATTATCTGTAAACATGACATATATTCGTGGTAGTGATTTTTGACCATTTTTGGAGGGTTTCATGGATTTTAAATCATTTCACACATATATGTATAGTAGGATTCTCAAATTAGGAAATATTTTTAAGGTTTTTTAATTAATCAAATGGTTAAATTTTATATTTTGGAGGATCTATACCAAATCTATATATTTCTAGGTTTTCTAATTTTCATGGTGTTTCCAACCCTTATAGGTAGTTTTAGCAATTTTTTAGACAATCACCCTTTAGTGGACTTTCACCCCTAACAAAGCACATAGTGGATCTTGAAACCTCTATTTTCAAGCTTTATGGAACCTAATTAATTTTATATCATGACTACTAGAACTTGATGCCTCTACTAACACACTTATCAAAACCTGATAACCCTACCATTATTCATGTCAAAACTTGATGACCCTACTAGCTCACTTATCAAAACCTAACAAACACACAAGCATGAATTTTAGAAATTTAAAACCTATCAACATGTGTATGGAAACATAATGGCAATAATAATAACCCCTATGGGATCTAACCACCCCTTTTATATGTTGTGACATCTAAGAGGCTATAAAATTTAACTAGGGGAAAAGTGTTATTATTCATTTGAAATTTACAACCATTTTTTGATGATGTCACTCCAAAATCAATCAAATAAATCAAAATATGGAATGGGATCACCCAAAAAAGGTCTTAACTCATGGTCATATGATAAATAACCCCTTGGTCACTTCCAACCCAAAAGTGCATAATTTTTGCTCCAAAGGGCCTTAAGTTTTTTTTTGAGGAAATTGATTCATAATTTTTTCAAGATTTCACTCCAAGGGAACTCAATTTTTTTTGGGAATTTTATTCAAAAAAATTCCACCACTACTTCTACCCAAATTTTCCATGCAATTTTTTTTTCAAATGGATATAATTTTTTTTGTTAACTTGGATTTGAGTGTCATCTTATTCAAAAGTGTTAATTTTTCATGCTCTATGCATTGGTGACATTTTTGGGCCTTATATATATATATATATATATATATATATATATATATATATATATATATATATATATATATATATATATATATATATATATATATCTCTTAGACACATTATCCATAGTGTTTGGCATCCCTTACATTCTTTGTATGTACACAATGATTTCTCAAGATGAATTCTCAGTCATGTTTGATGTCTATATGAACATGCTTATATTTTAAACTTTAATGGGGGGGGGTCACTAATAATAATTATGAGGGTGTATTTTGTGGTAATATGCATTCTAAGGTGTCTCAGATGCATATTCTCATTTTTTTAGTGTATTGATTCTTGCACTTATTACTCATTTGGATGCTTTATCAACTATGCCTAATGTTCTCCATGAATGTGTATCGATATTTTAAATAGGGGCATTATAGCTATTTTTTGAATTTGTGCACTTCTTTGGTGTCTTCTCTCAGTCATGTCGACTTAACTTTAGAGATATTTGTGGAGTAAAGTTGATTTTACACTAGTGGTTCTTATTAGAAAGAGTAACTATACTTATTGGTGTGATTATATAGAACACTTATTCATGAAAAAGGGAAAGAATAATATTCAATTCCTATATGGATAGACACCTACTCCCACCAATTATAAAAAATACATTAAGTGGGTTAACACTTGTCACAAGGTTCTTGGTACCTTACTACTGGACATTTCATGGGATCTACATAACCATGTGTAGCTCACCATGTGCCCCAACACTATTTAAATCATCTTCAATATATTTTTGGATATCTTAATGAGATTTATATAACTCCTACTCCTCTTTTTATAATATCTTTAGAGACTATTTTACTCTCTCCTCCTACTCCTATTTTATGTGATGACACATCCATGGTGGACAATGCTCTTCCTTATATTGAGCCACTAGTACAAGATGAGATTCTATCTGACCTTAGCTATCCCATTTTATATTCTACTTTTGTTCCTGTACATGATGTTTTTCTTCTAGACCCATCATATATTGGTACTTTAGATGATTCTACTACTTTTATTGAGAGTACACCTTATGAGAGAATTGATGACTCTTCTCTTCTTATGGATATTTAATCTACCAATATATGTGATTCATCTTTAGTATCTTCTTAAACTTCAAGGGTTATTGAGATATGATTTACACTTCACATGGAAATTCCTTCAGTGAATGCTCCATGCCATTATTATTCATTAGACTCACCTATATTTTATGACACTTATGAGCTTGAACACATATATGAGATTAATGAATCTTATTATAGCATAGATAATTACAATAGTGATAGAGATACACATCCACCATCTCCTTGTCACCTTAAAGATGTTTAGGAGTTAGTTATTGATCAACCTCCCTCTAGTCCACTTCTAACATTATAGGGTATAAGTGTATTGATCCAAGACATATCAAACATCAAACAATCTATTCTAAAGGTATAAGACATTCCACAGTCCATCTTAGTCTCTACTTCCATTGCACCATCATTGTATAGAGTAGTTGACCCTCTTATTATGCATGAAGAGCATAGTTCCTTGGTTAGAGATCCATCAAGACCTTGGTGGACACATTCACTTTTCCAAGGTGATCCAATATTCACTACACTTACTTTTAATAGGTTAAATTTAGTGGAATTACATTGAATTCTTGTGCACTAACTTTCCAAATGTATGCCACATTTTCATTTTAAAACCTAATCAGAGTTGTTTATACTTCTACCTCTTTCATATTCCATTTTGGAATGGGTAGACATCTAATACACCATTCATGTTCTTCCTTTGCCAAAGGGAATAAACATTATTCAATATAAATGAAGCTATTTTAGTATTTGGGTAGAGGATCTAGTCAGTGACATTTATCATTCTATAATCTCTACTATAGGTAACTTCAACATCTTCCATGTGGACTTATTAGTTCTCCTATTAATGTATTCTATTGCTCTCAATTATGGATATATTTTCAACTGTGACCAATGTTCTTAAAGCATGCACTACTTATCTCTTTGTTTTCTTTTGTAGATGAGATTTGTCCTATGGGTTTTTTTATTTTATCTTCCTTATGAGAGTTACATTATACTTGGGTACCTCATCAAGCCTCATTTATAGGACTCAATTATTCTACCCACTTAAGCTACACTTCAAGGGGGGTATTCATGTAGGATTTTTCCTGCTTTTGATTGTATCTACACTTATTAGTTAGCTTGTTGAGGGTTATTAAGGTTATTAGGGGAAATACACTTAATGTGTTTCCTAATTGTGACTCAAGTTATTAACTTTATGGTGACATAATATCACTATATAATGTATCCTATTTATAATTTTTGGCTATTAATTTAATTATCTAATAGGCATTTATGAATCTTATTTTTGCTTTACATCTTGTTCTCACCTACTCCCATGGTTTTCATGCAATCTATGACATTAAAAGATCTTGGAGTGTTCTTAAATTTATTTTAGTTTATTAAATTATATATAATAGTTTGAGTCATGTAAATTTATAGTTATGAGTTTATTTAAAAATTTTCATAGTAGGTTTGTTTATTATTTTAGTTAATATCCTATGTAGTTTTTTTTATTGTGAATCAATTAAGTCAATAAATGTCTCAGTTTAATTTTTTTATGTGTCATTAAATTGAAAAATCATATAAAAATTATTCCAATAGATTTATTAGGTTAAAAAAATCATTATATATTGTGATTATTAGTTCTAAAAGTAAAAAAATTTGTAATTGGATGCATTATTGCTTGTATGCAACATTTAGATTTTGGAGGGGTGGGTCATAATGGATAAGTTGAGTCATATTGAAAAATTTGAGGCAAATATTTCCAAACCTATAAAATTATAATCCAATTATTTTTAATTAACAAATATTTATGGGAAATTACTAATGGTAAAATACCAACACCAATTGATGCAAATAAATCCACCAAATGGGAAAGCAAGGATCAAAAATAATAAAAAAATATTGGCCTAGAGTTATCTAATGCCTAATTGCATCATATAAACTTATACAAAAGTTCAACTCTCATCTAGACTACATTAAACAAACTATTTGGATCTTAAACAATGATCATAATAGTGAACCTCAAATATAAGTTGTTTTGACTCAAGATGGAGGAAGGCAACAACATGGTACAATACATAAGTAAGTTTCACTCCATTTTAAATTAGTTACCAAGAACAAAAGTATGCATGCCTAATGATGATTAAAAATATTTAATATTGAATAGTATTCTAGTTATCTATTCCAACATGGTTTTTACACTGAGAAAAATAAATCCTAGCCTAGAAGATCTAATTTCTTCATTAATAGATGAATAAAATAAAAATATTGATTTATAAGGAAGTGTAATGTATAGTAAAAACAAACATGATAAATAATATTTTAAAATAAGATATAATTTTATTTCAATAAAGGATAAACTTCCAATCATTTAAATAAATGAATTATCTAATACTATTATAAACAACATGGTCATATGACTGTAAACTACATATTGAGAGCTCATGACATACTTGATTGGAAACTACAAGAGAATGCCATGGATGTTGATGAAGTAAAAGAGAATGATGAGGATAATGTCCATATCAATACTTATAGTGATGAAGAGTATTTATTTTAAATAAATAAGAACATGAGGATGGAGGCAATGAAGAAGGAGGACAAATAACATCATCTTTCAAGCCGCTAGTAATGGGACCACTTTTGCTATAATGGAATGTTTATTTTTCATTTATTATTTATGTGAAAATAAGTGGTAAAATTAATATTTTCATAAATATTATACTTCATTAAGAACCACTATGTTTTGGATATAAAAGAGTAAAGGTTAAACATATAATAATTCTTGTCAGTAGATCCCACACTAACTAGGTTGATGAGTTACCATTAGTGAATGGTTCATGAGAGATAGATGGTTCCTATTCATAGTTCCCATATTAATTTAGTAGATGTGTTCCTAATTGTGAATGGTTGATGAGAGGTAGGAGACTGGTTTTTCCCTCTCTACTTTCATGTAGTCTTGTAAAACATAAATTACCATGTAAGTAATAAAGGGGGGAATGTTAGGAAAATTAGTACTCACATTATGATTATTAGTAAGTTAGTGGGTTAATAATATTAATGTGTGTGTGAGTTGTGAATAAAATCATGTAGATATATCTTGTGAGAGAGTCTTAAGGGAGAATTTGAGAAATTCTAGGGATTTGGATTAGTGTTGACTCCTTGTATTAAGTATATCATCCTCCTAATATTGTAATAGCTTAAAATAAATAAGACATCTTAAATATAATAATATATAAGATTATTATTAGTTTTGTGTGAAGTTTTATTCTATGTTTAAATTATGTAAATCTATCCAAAATGTATCAATAGCATTATATATCACAAGGGAATCATACTAGTTTCCAACACAGTAGCCCACTGAATGAGAATAACATAGGGAATACTCACCCAAATTTTATACTATCTCTTGGCCATGGAAGGGAATGTAGACTCTCAACATGGAAAATAAAAAGTAATAGGGCATCAAGAGGTACAAAAGCTATTATATAATATCTAATTATGTCACTGGGCATCAATAATTTAGTCCCCTTTCCCTTACCAACATGTATAAAGCCCTTATAAACTGTAATTACACCAATCAATTAAAAAGTTTTCAAATACACACACAAGGAAATGATATTTAAAACCCATTTGAAAAACATAAAAATGCAAAATTTTAACAATAAATGAATTTTAAAAACAACCAATAAAATTAGGATGGATTGAACATATCTAAGACCCAAGGAAATAAAACCAATATGGTGGTCATAGGCACAACTGTGACAAGTAATAGTAAAAATAGGGTAGGTCAAGTGGCCCTAAACCTATTTAAAATGAGTAATATCAAAGGAAGGAATAAATACAAATTAAATAGAAATAAATTTAATTTAAATAGACATGGAATCCTATCTTAGATCCTTCTTACATTCTCTCAATAATACATCACAAGCTTGGGAAATGTCTAAGTTATTCTTTCTCTAAGATCTTCTTTGAGATCCTCCTCTTTCTCCACTTCCCATTTTATAATTTTAAAATGAGAAAATTTCCTCACAAGGAAGGCTTTCCTCTTCATATATGCTTAAATATATTCTATATAAGCCATTGGGAAAGTGACATGTGTCCCTTCCTATCCCTTGGCTCTTGGTCAAAAAGTCTTCACCCTCCATAACGTCACTTACAATCCCATGTAGGAAAGAAATCAATCCCAAGCTATAAATGACACATGGGATACATTTAAAGTCCTTTAAGGATAATTTAAAGACTATCTTACCTTCCTATTGGTCAAAGGGAAAAAATATCAACCCAAATTATATAAAACCTATTTTATGACTCACTCTAAAATTAGGTCTCATAGTCCATCCTCGTTTTGAGTCAAATGTGGCACTTAAATGGATTAAAAAAAATTTAAGAATGAAATATAACTATTAAAGAGAAATCCTAAGGTTTAATAATAAATGTGTGAATAGTGTCCAAGGGAAAATAGTGTTAAATGGTTAAGGACATATATGTTTCTGATAATGTCCAAAACAAGGTACAAGGAGTGGTTTGGGTCATGGTAAGGTCAAGTATATGTGTCAAAAATATACCCAAAATTTTATCATGCTTGAATAATTCCTACTTCCCTCATTGGCATCCCCTATCACCTGCATAATATTGCACATGAAATTCCCTACCCTAGAATTCGAAGCTGTAGAGTATAATATATGCAAGGGATCTCAATCCAAATAATAAGCACATGGAATATCCAAGGAATCACATATAAATAGTTATAAAATAATATGAAACATATAAACATATGTATACATAACTCTAGTGGTACATAATCAATATGCATCATAATGAAAAAAATAATGTAAATACAATAACACAATAATGAATATAATAATCATATATCTAAGCATAAAATTGTTATTATGTAAGTAAAACATAAACATATCATAACATAACATAGTATTTGTCTCAATCCCATAGAATCAATAAAATTCTAGTCTCAATATATAAGGAACATCTTAATAATTCATGCGTAAAACACAAAACTATATAGAAGTAGACACTATGGAATTAGGGGTCTCATAAAATTATGGCTACAATATACGAGAGGAGATTTTGATAGCATTAATATGACCATCCCTTTTAATTTAAAAAGAGGTTTCTTATATATCATAATTATAAATCAAAATAAAATAAAAATAGAGTTACATAATCTCCAATGCAAGTGTGGGTACCAAAAGCAATGCGAACAATTCAAGATCAAGGGTTAAATAAAGTAAACAATGTTACATAAAAAAAAGAATGAAAATGAACCATTTAGGGTTGTTTTAAAAGAGAATCATCAACAAACTTCTCATGATTACATTTCATTTTTAATCTCAAGTGTTTGGTTAAAAAATATTTATACACCATAGATAATTCATTATGATGGTTTTAGAGGTTAGTTTTGTACATACATGCATCATTTTTAAATGTCATACCATTATACACATTTAGATATAACAACTTGCATATGCATTTCCTATTCCAACCCTAACATAATTATAGTTGTTTATTACACTTATTTAGGACCATCATATAGATTTAATTACTACACTTATTTAGGATTATGTTCGAGAGGTAGTTACCCCACTTATCTTGACTTGTTTTATGTAGTGAATTATATAGCCTACTCAAGTTCTTTCCATGTAGCATATGTATAATAGAGTATTATAATTTTATAGATGACCAATATCATAATTACCATTACATTATAGAGAAATTTAGGACTCATGATAGCTAGTATTCACTTTACATCCTAGATAATAGTTAGTCATAATTCAATGTGTTCTATGAAACACAATTATAGGGTTATCCTACAATACAATAGATTTCACAAGATATGTTACATATTTGATTTACACATCATATACATGACACTATTAATGATGATGATTAGGGTTATACTATAGTATGAGATCATTTTCCAAATTTTGATTTAGGTTCACATCCAATTGCATGTCACACTAATTGTTACCACAAGGTAACCCTTCCCATGTTTGATACATGATATTCTAATAACCATCCCATAGACTGGTTAATTATTTATAATATCCCATAAGAACATATTTTTAAAATACTAAAACAATAAAAAATACCAAAAAAATAATATACAAAAACATTCAAATATTTACAAAAATAAAAATCATGACATGATTGCTTGTTTAAAATATTTACATATGTTTTTATCACATATTTGTTAGATTACATATAATTTTTCATATGTACATGTATTTCAAGTTATACATAAGAGGCATGCAAGACATACAATTACAAATTATACATGGATACATAGATTATGGACTTTATAATACCTAGGGTCATGTTAATGCTGGGGGCATCTTATTCCATAGGTCACATTATCATAGGTTATATATTTATGTGACATTTCACCATGTTGAGAAATATTATTTGATTACACATGTATATCTATTACTCATTCTTTATAGAGTGGCACATGGATATGTTATTGTAATAAGTGATGACATTGACATATACTGATAGTGTAGATTAGTGTGGCTTGTTTTATGCTTCATTGATGTTATTTTTATTTAATGATAGACAAGTAATTGATTTCCTATTATCTATATCCCCTTTGGCCTTATTTTTTATGATATCTTCATGTCTATTATGTGTGGCCCCTTGGCCTTAATTGTTACAACATATTTATGTCCCTTGTTAGTGGGCACATAGCCTTGTCTATTATGACATATTTGTGTCCATTGTTTGTGGCCCATTGGCCTTATTTATTGTGATATATTCATGTCCCTTATATTTAGACCTTGGAATTATATGTGACATTGACTGTTATTACTTTTTATTATATTGTGTGTGTAATGGCCATGTGATTTTCTATTGAGATTATTGAGTTTGCTAAGTTTGAAAGTATTGTGATACATATCATACACCTCATAATTTATGTGTAATACCATGATAAAAAATTATGGAAATTTATTACGTAGTCTTATTAAGTGCATTTATTAGTGATGGTTACTATTGTGTGCCTAATTGTTATATCTATCTTGATATGACACTTGTATGCCTTACATTACATATGTTTCATACATGCCTTAATGAGAAACACATTAATATGGTGACATATTATCTACATGTTGACATGGTCCTACATTATTATGTCTTTATATACATAGCATGATATAGTAAACTTTTATTTTGAGATGAGTAAATAGCAAGCTACATCCCTCACCTCAAAATGGGGGTATATTTTTTAATTAAGGTAAAGGGGGGATTTTTTTGAACTAGGGTCCCCAAACCCTAGGAGAATAATAAAAAAAAAGTAAACAAAGGTATACTAAAGACCAAAGGAAAGATAGATATAAAATACGTCCAAAAACAACCAAAACATAACCTAAATATAATAGAGATACATCATAAAAATAACATAAAAATGAGTAGAATCCTAATCCATGTCAATAATTCTAGAGATGTCCTCTTAATATATTTTCATCCTTTTAATATTAGAATCTATTTGTAACAACATTTTGTCTTTGTCTATATCTTTTTGGTAACTACTACACTGAACCTATTTGCTTTTTCCTTTACCAGTAGACTTTATGTCAAATAGCTCTCCCAGGTGAGCTCTAAAGTTCTCAAAATTTTGAATCCACTCATTCATGGAAACCTTGTTTAAATTCACCAAGAAACTGATATTATTTTTGAGCTTCTCATTCTGATTCTCTATCATGTTAACTATAAACTATAGACTCTACATCTGTTGGTTATCCTCTTTGTCCACATTGATTTGGTTCAATCTATCATTTTCCTATTTTTATAACTTGACCTTACCTTTGAGGTCAGTTAACTCACTTATAAAACATTACATGATGGAATTTTGAAGCTCCAGTTCTTCAAAAATCTTGTCAGTATTTTCCTTACCTTTCAAAGAATTAACTACATTATTAAAATTCACATTAAACTCTTGATGTTTTTAATTAGGAGGAGTTTTAACTTTATCCTTAAAATCATCTCTAGATTTACTTTTTATAACTTTAGGAAGCTTAGGGTGAGAGGTCTCAGCCAGATCTTTTTGTTGAATAGTCTCTTCAGGCCCAACCGTATCTTCTTCAACTAACATGGAGTCACCCATAGTCTGACCTGATTCACCCTTCTTGTCTGGTAAATTCATGGGCACATTGTGAGTATTGTATAGACTCCTTAGTCACTTATTGATATTATCTTGAGTCTTATTGGATTTAAATTCTACACCTTTAGTCCCTTTAACAAATAGGATCTTAGAATATTTGTCCTTGGTATTCTTACAAATACTACCAGGGTACTTGATCCAAACCTTCTTAATGTTCTTGATGTCCATAGGTTTATTCACAAAAAATTTATTCTTAGGTTAATAAATATTAGAATTTAGTTGATTCATGCCCTTGAATCATTTATGGATTTAAAATATAACCCCTTCATGCCTGGGAATAGGGTACTTTCCATTATTGTATTTAATAATAGAAGGGGAGGATCAATAAAACAACATGCATAAAATAGTTAAGAAAAATGAACAAAGACCACCTAAAAATATTATATATACCTTTGAGTATATATTTCATTAGATGAAAGAAACTTCTCCAAATGGCCTAGATAGAGATTTACAATCAAAGCCATTGTGTAGAGTATCCATGGTTTCCCCTTCTTCTAGAAAAACCTCCTCTCTTTTATAATCTCTAGTAGATTTGTATATTTTTTTTTCTTCTATTACTAATCTTGTTACATGAGTGATAAAATCCTCCATGATTTCCAAAGTGACTCCATTAATGTTAATTGTTCTATCTTCCCATATGTTAGCAAAGAGAGTTGAAATATGCCTGTCATGCCCTTCAATTCTTTTCATGAACCTTGTGAAATCCCTAACTTGCAAGGCCTCCAAAATTATTTCATTATTATTTAATTCTTTAGGAAATTTGGGCTCAATCATGTTTGGTAACCCCATAATGTATAGAGACTCCAACATAGGGAATAAATGAGGGAAGAAAAATTATTTCCCAAATCTAATAAGCCAAAGAACTAACAAACCATAGAGCTATCTTTTTGCTACCTTTGATAATAGAAAACAAAACTATAAGGAAAAAATTCAAATCTAAAAGCTTCTCTAAGATTCCAAAAAGTTATGAAAAAACTTATAAAGGTCTAAGACTATATGTTAGTCCAAGATTCCTATGTCTCATTTGCCTAGACTTGGGGAAGTCCCCTAATCCATCAAATAATAAGTACATTAGATGAAATTTCACCCTTTATCCTTTGGATGATGTCCCTAATAAGATCTTCAAAGTCCATCCAAATAACATAAACCAATGAGGCCACACCCTTATTTTAAAACCAATCCACTATACTATTTCCTTCACAATATATGTGTTAGAGTAGAACATGTTACCTAGAGTCTAGAATAGAGATTTCTTCCTCTATCACTTGTTTAATAGTCCAGATAATGGAATTTTTGCTAGACAAATATTTTAATATATTAAGATAATCTCCCTCTATTATGATAAATTTCATCCCTAGTTGTTGAGACAATTTAAGAGACCACAGGGTAGTAAGGGCTTCAAACCATTGATTGGAATTAACCCCTATATCTATAGCATATGCTACCATAAAGTTTCCCTAATGGTCTCTTATAATACCACCCTAGCTAGGCTTAGGTTACCTTTGGAATCTCCATCAAAGTTGATATTTAACTATCCCAATGAAAAGGAAATTTCCATTTAGTTCTTTTTCTAATATCATCTTTAGGATTAGTCTTACCTAGACTAGAAGTATCAATTTCCCAATTTAGAGCTATAACTTATTCATACTAAAGTAGGATCTTACCTTTGTATTAGGCTCAATATTTTATTTCTCCAAGGTGGACTCAAATATTATTTTTAATATCACTTTGTTGATACATTTCTTCTCTCTAAAGATCTTATTATTGTGCTCTCCCTAAATGCCCCAAATAATATGAGAAAAAGATAACTTTAGTACTTTCTTAAGATAAACATTTTGAAAGGGAGGGACAATCCCATGATTACCATACTTCCAATAGTGAACCTTCATGTACCCAAAAAATATTGAATTTAAGAAGAATATAGCTCCAAATATCCCAATAGTAAGGGCAATCTATAAGTAAGTTAAAGATAGATAAATAATCTTTTTCAAAAATAATGCATCTATTGATAAAAATTAAACCTTTTTTTCTTAGATTGTCCATGGTTAGGATTTTTTTTTGGACTAAAAACCAAAGGAAAAAAATAATTTTGGGAATCAACCATTTATCCCATAATATTTCCCACTTAAATTTAACACTATGATTCTATTCCAAAAGAGAGTAACTTGATTTGACTTGATAATGACCATTGAAAGAATCCTTCTAAACAAGTTGATATTATCTACTACTAAGTGGTAAATGAACATTTTTCATCAAATTATTCAAGTTGATAACCTCAAAGTCTCTTCCTGATTAATGTTATCTAAACTCAAAGTTTTCTAGATTTTAACACCTTCAACCACCTTTTAGTATTCATGGACCTTGCAACCACACTTATTATGAATACCCTATTGTAACTTAAGCCAAAAATTATTTTAACTTAGGGGATTATCTATGAACCATGTATATTTACAAAAATACACCTTTTTACCATTCCTGATCTACCACTTAGAACCTATGGAAATAATATCTTTATTTGAAATAATTTTTTTTAGAAGTGTGAGCCTGAAAAATCGATCTTCAATAAATATGAACATTGGATCATGAGCCTATAAGTATTTAAAACTCATTATTTTAGTATAGGTAGTATTTTTATTAAAAAATCTCCAAACAAATTTTGAAATAAGTGCTTTGTTCATTAGTTGAAAGTTTCTCAGACTAAGAATGCCTTATTTTTTAAGAGTACATACTTTGTTCCAAGTGACTAGATGGAATCTATTTCTATATTTTGTACTAGAACAAAGGAAATTCCATTGAATTTTTATCAAATTATCTTTGATACCCTTAAGAAGGCTGAAAAGAGAAATAATATACACAAGGAGGCTTTGGAAGGCACTCTTTATGAGAAAAGGTTTTCTTGCTTGTGATAGTAACTTACCTTTCTAGCCTACAAGCTTCCTTTAAAATCTCTTAATTAATGGATTCCATGTAGAAGATGAAATATAATTACTAAAAAGAGGCATGCCAAGGTATGAAGAGGGTAAAAATTTAATTTGATAGCCTAGAAAAAGAGTAATTCTATTTTTTCTAGTAACAAGAGTATTAAAAAATATATAGATATTTTATCAAAATTGACTTTTTTTATTAGAAGTTTGATCATACGTAACCAAAATTTTTAAAGAATAATATCTTATTGAATAGAAGCCTTGGCTAGAATAATGATTTCATCCTTGAATTGCTAATGAGAGATGGGCTCAATAAAGTGAGATGGTCTAAAACCTTTTAGGTCTACTAAATCAACCACTTTAGATATGAATCTATTGAGAAAATTGGACAAATAATGAACAAAAAATGGGAAAGGGGGTTTCCTTGTCTCACTCCTTTGGTACTTTTTAAAAATACTTAGGCAATGCCATTTACAATCACCAAAAACATACATGTGGAAATTTAAGATCTAATGATTTTTTCAAATCTATCTTAAAAGCCAAATTGAGCCACTCTATCTAAAAAGCCCCAATACAATTTGTCATAAGCCTTAGCCATGTATAATTTTAGGATCATTGTATCACTATTAATCTTTTCCATAGAGTGAATATATTCATGAACAAAAATAACATCGTCTTGAATTTGTCTATCGAGAACAAAGCCACCTTATTGAGACTGAATAATATTTTCCATAATTAGCTTTAACCTCAAATATATTAGCTTAGTGATGATTTTATAAATGGATTTGCATAGGATGAAAGGATAAAAATTATAAAAATTCACTACCCCTTCCTTCTTAGGGATTAACACTAGAAATGTGTGATTAAATTCTTTTAACATTTGGTACGACATAAATAATTCATTGAAAATAATAAATACATCATCCCCTATGATTTACCATAATTTTTTAGAAAAAGAAATTGGAAAACCATCCAAACCTAGGGATTTTTTAGGATTCATTTTGGAAAGATCAAATTTGAGATATTCATTAGAAGTGGTAGCTGTAAGAACTACATTGTCCTCTTGATTCACCAATTCAGGGATCATATGCATAAATTCTTGATCAAAACTTATATTTTTCTTAAAATCATTTTTGAATAAAATTTTAAAGAATTTGACAGTTTTTAATTAATTTAATTAGAATCAAATGTGATATGTCCTTCCCTATTGATGATTTCTTTGATGTAATTATGCCTTTTATGCTTTAAAGTGGACATATGGAAAAAATGTGTGTTTCTATCCCATTCTTTGAGCCAAATATTTTTGGATTTTTGTCAACAAAGAGTTTCTTACCTTGATGCAATGGTATGGTAATCACATAAGAGTTATCTTTATTTTTTCTAATTTTCAATATCATACCAATTATTTTCAATCTCTTCTTTAATCTTTAAGATTTTAGATTTTGAAGCTTTCTTTTGTAGAATACCATTGCTAAACACTTGCTTGTTCAACTATTTTATTTTTATTTTCACATTTTTCATTTTTTCATCTATCTTAAACATAGATAACCCATTAACAATAGATGACCACCATTATAAAATCTGATCATGAATGTCTAGGTGTAACAACCACATGTGTTCCATCCTAAATGGGTATCTATTTTCCTTGTTAGATTGATCTACAATATTCAACTCAAGGGGGTTATGATCCAAACCAATCTAAGGAAGGGCTTTTAAATTTAGATCTTTGATCATTAACCAATCCATAGAAACAAAAATTCTATCCAACATGTATTGAATGAGATTATCTCCCAATCTCCTATTGATCCATGTGAATTTAGGTCCTCTTAACTCTATATCTATCAAACCTATATTTGAAATGGGGGATG
The DNA here is from genome assembly GCA_037957365.1 of Torreya grandis. Taxonomy (NCBI): domain Eukaryota; kingdom Viridiplantae; phylum Streptophyta; class Pinopsida; order Cupressales; family Taxaceae; genus Torreya; species Torreya grandis. The sequence continues at coordinate 206,187 of JARHVA010008228.1, read as the reverse complement.
AGCAATCCTCAATGTTATCTAAGAATATTATATTCCCATCTTTTTTATCCCTTATGTATAAGGGAGAGTTGAAATTTATAGCCACGATCCAAGGGATATCTTTGCAATTATTCCTAAAAGTTTTATATCTTCCCAAATTTTCCTACAAGTTGATGTAGAATTGGGTTCATATATATTAGATAAGATCCATTTTTTACTATCAATCACATCTATAAAGATTACTACTACATAATGTTGAGATTTGAGAATAACTTCTCCTATCAAGTACTTAGTGTCCCAAAAAGTGATAAGACCTCTAGAGGTTCCTAAAGCATTAAATCATATGATTCCAACTTCACTCCAATAATTATTTTTATGATTAATAAAAAAATTCCTCTAACTTATATTCTTGAATAGATAAAATAATAGGTTTTTGATTAGTTATAAAATCCATAAAAAAAATTTTTTTAGAGGAACTATGCATTCCTATGATATTCCATGGATAAATAAACATGATTACTTAATAGAAGAGTTACCTCCCTTGAATGGTAGTGTTTTTTGAAGTCCATCTACAATATATTCCTCTTTAATTTTTTTGAAAATTTATTTTTTATATTATTTTCCAAATTTGGGGGGCATCTTATAAGTAGGGCCTTTGAGTCCCCTCCTTGTAATAACCAATGAAATAAACTTTGATTTATTGTCATTCTTAGGCATGGTTGAAATCTATTATGAGTCCTTATAATAGATTCCTCTTGAGAATTTTTATGAGATAATTCAATAGTGTGGTTAAGCATATATGATATGTCTAAAATTCCTAAGCCAATATGTTATTGATCTGAGTTTACATATCTTCTAGTTGCACTAGAATGTTAAATTGATTAGAATATCGAGGAATGACTAGCTCTAGATTATCTAAATCCTTATTATCAATTTGACAAAAATTGGTGTCTTCCTCACTACCTAAAGTACATTAATGCTTTTGATTGGACATCAATTTGAATTTGTATGGTTCTAAAATATTCAAAAGGCTACCCTTTTCATGTGTTGCTTTATCACAGAATTCTAATGCCAAATTGTCTAAAAGGTTGTTTTCCTTATTATTTGAAACTAACAACACCTTATTATAAATATCTAATACCTTTTGTTGATATATTTTTTTTAATAAAACACCCATCTCCTTTTCCAATAAGGCTTGTTCTATATTGATTTAGATGAAAAGGGGGTATATTAGTGGTCTTGTCATAGAGACTTAAGCTTCTATTAGAATAAAATTTAGGTTTTGAGATATAATACATGATTCATAGATTTTAGAGTGGTTAAAATTTCAAATTGGTATAAATATTTATAGATTTAAGATTTATTTTGGGGTATACGCCATGCATATGTATTTAATTTACAAGGACACAAGTATATATTCAAACACAATTGTGTGTTTATGACATGAAGGTGCATAATTTAATAGGAAAATAATTTACATATTATTATACTTTCACATATTCATATACATTGTGGGGAATATGAAATTCATATACACTCATTTTTTAGCATCATGAGATACAAGTTCTCATATTTAGTACGTATATCATATAGATGCATAACGTTTTATATCATGTAGATGCATAACATTCTATATCATGATTGACATCAATTATATCAATTCGGGGACATGATTAGATGCCATGTTCCATTATATATTTATAAATTAGAACTAATTTATGTGGTATGAACAATGTTCATGTGCATGGACACAATTATAGTTATTTATTTGTAATCATAATTAGTGGTACCTATAAGTAAGAAACCTTAAATCTATAAGTCCATTTAAAATTATTGATTCATGTTTTTTGAGGTAATGAAATTGAGGTTTAATGATAATAAATAACCTTGAAACTATTTATAATGAGCCTAATATATGGCATCCACATTCCATATTGGGGTTATAAGACCAATGTAATATTAAATACACAGGTTAGTGCAGTTGATGTTTTTACAATGCTCAATGGCCTTGAAACTATCCTTTATTTTTTCCAATGAGGGTTGGGGAAATTTTCCTTCTAAATCCATGCCCTTTTCATTATTTTCAATTTTTTTGGATTGATCACCCCCAATTATCCAAAAGAGTTCAACAAGAGTGACCATTCTCTAATGATTCAATAAGGAATCATAATCTCTAACAAGTTTCAACATAACATGGCTCACCCACTTACATGTGTACTCTTGCCTTGCTCTTAAAGTTTAAGTTTCTATTCATACATGAAAATTTTATTCCATATACATTGACTGCTACATTTTAATTACAAGGTTTATTAGAGGAGGCTACATGTTCGTAGAATCTCCCAAAAACAAAGTGTGTTTTACACACTTAGATAAATTTATTTATCCTTTTACTATAGTATTTATATTGCATTTCAATAATAAAATAAAATGGGGTCATTTTTAGACACTAACATATAGTAAATGATACATGGAAATGTCGACTTACCTTTTCCCTACCTAACTTGTGTATACATACATGACTCTCATTCACCATTCTCTCACATCCACATGCCTTCTAGAAGCCTAACCTTCCTCGATTAATCTTAGTCACCTATATAAATTTTTATATTATGTGTCAAACCTATTATTTATCTTACTCAAACATATCCATATCATAAAATTAGTGATCCTATATTATGGATAGTAACATCATGCTAATAACATACCATATAATAATAAAAATTGATTCTAATAGTTTTATCATGCACCAATCAATGGACAAATTTCAAATTAAAATCATTCCTATGAGTTAACCCATCCATATATCATGTTAGTGGTGAGATAAATAACCCAAAAAGTATCATATAAATATAAAATAGGTATGAGCCTATTACCCAGCTAGCAAGTATCCATCAAGAATAATCTAATAATTTCACTTTAAAAGGTAATACAATATTCTTCACAATTTACTAATAAATCATAAGGATGAAGTACCTTAATATCCAAGCCAAAATTTTCAATTATTAAGTATTGAAAGATAAATTATAGTTTGTATACATTCAAGTAGAACTATTTTACACATTTACCTAATGGGTATAAATACATACTATTTGACTTCCCTCTTTGGATCATTGGATATGTAGGAAACACTAAACCATTCAATGAGGGAGTGGTTGGGGTCACATCAACCTAACTTTTTCCCCCATTTTCAAGTATTTTTTAAAAATTTAATTAGACCTAAGGTTTTAAGTTAAGGAGCTATATTTATGTGACTCACACACATTTAAGGTTTGTAATCACACACAAATCTTAGAGAAAAATAAATTTATCTATCTATATAAAAAAGAGAGGAAAAATTCATAGAGATAGAAAAATTAGACTAGGAATATAAAGTCTAATGGTACTAACTTGGGGCTGATGATAATATTTAAGAAAACACAAAGATTCAAATCCTAATCTAAGTGGACCACAATATGGTTTCCCATCCTTCCTACCACCCTCTTAGAGTCTTAGTTCTTCACAGAGTAGTTAACCATTAAGTATCTTATCCTCTTTAGTAATTTCCATTTTTAAAAAGTGCAATTGTTAGATTAAATTTAGTCCTTTACATTCAAATTTAAGCATAATTATTATACATTATAATATGAATTATAACAATATTTTATATGTTGTTTAGGATTAGAATTAATCTAAAATGTAGTAAAACACCAAGTTTTAGAGAATTTCATTTTCATGCATAAATCAATTTGAAAATACAAAAATAAATTAAGTTGAGCATTTTATAAATTTATTTAATTTTATTTTCATTCGTAAACATTGAAAAATTTAAAATAAAGTGATTTGTTTATTTCAACATTTCACTTTATTTTAGTTCATTAGTAGAGGTTTTCTTAATTTTTATTTTTTATTTGAAAATAATTTCTTTACTTTCATAGCAAACATATTTTCATTTTATATTGAAAATTTTCACAAAATAATAGTTATCAAAACATTAGTTAGAAACCACCCAAAACATTTGAAAATCAAAATAAACTCTTAGTTCAAACATCACTTAACACATCTATTCCAATATCCTTGGATGAATCTATTCCAATATCCCATGAGTATCTACTTCTATTCTAATATAAAACATACAAAGTAACATGAACTCTAAGTTTTGACTAGAAGTCTTTCAATCAACACTCTCACATTTGATAATTAGTCAATATTAGGATTTAAATGATTAAACACAATTAGCAAAAGCAAAACTAGCTAGACAAATCCATTTGTTATCTTTATAACAAACAAACCTATGCATTTGATTTGAATCTTCATCCTCAAGTCTAGCCTCTTCCCATTTTATCCTCTTTAGTAGATGACATTACCTGGGCAAGACCAACCTGATAGAGTTAGTCAAACCACAAGTGATTCAACTTGACTTCTCTCCATTTAGAGAAATAAATATTTATCAAAAGTTACTCTATCTAGTTCTCTTAGAGTCAAAATGTTCTATATCCCTTATTGCTATAAAATTTGCTTCCATAAATGAGAATTATAAAGCAATAAAATAATATTAATACAAAATAGATCACCCATTGAGATGCATAGTTCATAACCCTAATAGGGTATTTCATCCAATTTAATAAGCTTATCCCATTCAATAAGATCAACAAACTAAGATAAATCACTAATTACCTTTCCCATCATTCTTTTTTAGATGTCTCAACTCAATCCTAAGAATTTGAGTGCATAATGTTATTATGTCACTTTCTATGCATATAAATATGTTGAACCCAATGTGAAAGGCTTTTCCTTTTTCCATTTTTCCAATTAATTTTACTTTCTTTCATTCATCCCTCTCCTCTTCCATTTATTTTATAGTTATACATTATCCCCCTACGTATGTTTTGTGAGGATTTCAACAAGACCCTAGGCCTAAACATCTTTAGAAATAATGTTAGAACCCAAGTTTAACCCTCATTATCTAGTTTTGCAAATTTTGATTATATAAACAATTGAATGATTGATAATCAATATCCTACCTAAAAAAATTCCTCATTCATCCCACACACCAATTCTAATGTGTTATTTGAAGAGTTACATTATTCCTCAAAATCTTATAATAGTTATCATGATTTGAATGACATGACCTTAACTGGTGGAGGTGGTTTATATCCACATGTTTTAACTAAACCCCCATTAGTTTTCAAAACCTTGATTCAAAGATAATTGTAAATTATATTAGTTCAATGAAAGGATCTATAATGTAGAATATAAATTAGCTATAATGCAGCCCTAACCCTCCTGCCATCCTTCCCCCACCCTTCCCCCTTCCTTATAGCTCAAAACCTTCCAATACAATGCTTACAAACCAATATAATGTGATTTATCATGAAGAATCAAATAAAAATCAATTAATATTAGTGTATCATACCATTCCTTTCAAATACTTTACAAGAAAGGTGCTCAAATCAATCCTTATTACTAATTTTAATGATCTCATCTTCACCTTGGTAGATTGAATTCCAGACTTGGAAAGCAACCATGTTTCCTTTCAAACAAGTATATCAAATTAAGGAGTTATTCTAAATTACCCAATTTAACCCCCTTCCACTAAAATTAATTCAATCCCCTACTAACCTGATATAAATCAAATACACTGACTTCCAAATAACTATCAATATTACCAAGGTTAGGGAGGTTTTCTCTCCAATAATACTCCTAGTATTATATTGCTAGTGTGACTTCATTTTACACTCCTAATTACACTCATGTTGGTACCCTTCCCTTATATATCCACATAAAACCATGGCTTCCAACATAATACATTATTTGGGTCCTCAAAGCTATATACTTTTTGGTACATCATCCCATATTTTTCACCCAAATATGTGTCGATTGGTGCTCCTCCCTAATATGATCTACCTAATCATGTGCCAAATGACATGCATCCTTTCAAAAATTACCACCATATTACCATATGTTTTCCAAATCTAAGTAGAAGATAACTATTTTCTAACTTATTATCCTCTGTCAACTCAGGTAAAATGTTTGTGCCTATTGGCTTCACTCATGTAACTTATCCAACTCTCCTTCCTATAATCTACCTAGATGTTTCTTTGATACATTATAGTACAATAGGAAAATATCTATAATATCTTAAAGATCCCATTTATAACATGAATTTAGGGGTTTACTTATCATACCCTCTTCCAAAAATTCCCATGTGCAAGCAAGAAGGAGATCCAAATACTCACATTAAAGCTTATTCCACTATAATCAAAAAGCTACTCCTTTAAGATGTGGAAAAAATATTTTCCTAATACTCTCAAATTAATCATTCTAGATTGGTACCATTGTCTCTTAGAGGCTTCTATTCATTATTTAAAAAAACTTATCATTGGATTAATTAGATCATTTGACATTCTTATATTAATTCACACTAGCATACAATAATTTTTGTGAATCAAATAGGATCCTAATGACTATACTTCCCACTTCATCATGAGGTGATGAAAAGTACTCTACTCTTCTTCAAGTGCATTAAATATGGATATAAGATAGCTATGTGATATATTTATCCATTCCCTCAATCATGAAAATAATGAAGACATTCAAAATTTACTTTTTATCTAATGAGGAAGCACTAGGAAGTGATTTAGGAAGATATCAATAAGACATAGATAGTAGTTATAAAGTTTTTGGATTAATGGAAATACTATTACTCTAAATCAAAAAAATGATATTCTTCAAAGTAATAATCATAATTCCTAGAATAATAAAGGGTCCAACGTATTAAACCAAAATGATAATATGACTACTGATGGTAATAAAGACTAAGCCAAAAAGTTGATGTCATTGATAACAATCAAAACCAAAATAAGAGTAATAATAAAAATAAAAATAGGAGTAGGAATAAAAGGAACCCTAATCCCCCACTAGTTATTCATGCCATGCATTTCAATCATTTTACACCATAGGAAAACTAATATCAAAACTAAAATGCACAATATCATAACCAATAATTTATCCCAAATCAGCCTTACCAAAATAATAACCAACATCAAAATTTTAATGAAGGCTTCAACCAATGAATCAAAACTAAATATTTAGGTATTATGATCCAAACATATATTATATATTTCATTGAATAATTGGCCATGATAATAACACTTATAAGGAGTACAACAAGTTAATTTAAAGACTCCCAAATATCAGAGCCAACATTTTATTGATATGTTATTGAGAAGAGACCATGGTAACTTCAAACCTTCTTAGATAGGTCTATTGACACCACAAAATGAAAATATAAAAACCAATTTCCAAATATCCATTATAAAATCAACCAAATTAAACTAAAGGATAATCTAATTATATAGCCCATATCAGGTATGACCCATGATGTAAAAGTTCAAACTTCTAAATTTTTTGATGTTGCCCCTAGCTTCAGTCCTCGGGGGAAGAATAGAATTATAATTTTGGTAGATTTATAATCTAAAAAATAATCCAAAATTATTATTCACATTAGGGAGTTTTAAAAAAAAATACCCCTTTGTAAAATTCTCCAAAGGATGAAATTCAAGGAACACTAATTTGGTTGGGACCTATAATATTATTTTAGATCTTAATAAGAAATTTTAACATATTTCATTTATGGACCTACTAAATAATTTCCTTAACCATTATTTGTCATTGATTTATGCCATGGTATTATTCATTTGGTTAGTGTTACCCAAATTCCTAAAGGAAAAATCAACCACATCAACCTAGATATGTACCCTTAGGCAAACATTTGGGGATACGAGGTCTTTATTTTATATCAAACATTTAACTTTTGATGTTGACATGAATAAGAGAGGGGATCCCAAAATATACCTAAAAGTGTGTAATTATAATAATTATGTTAAAATAACTATGATTGATGATGGATCTATGGTTGACATAACCCCCTTTTATTTTCTCCAATAGATGGGATACATTGAGACCAATATTCATGAACCAAGAACACTCTTCAAGGTTATGAAAAAATCAAGTATTATTATATTGGTACCATTATTTTACATGATAATTTATGATCGAAACAATTATTAACCAATTATATGTTATATAAAATGACTAAATTAAAACATGATACTAAGAAGGCCATGGGTTCACAAAATGAATGCCATTACTTCAACCTTATTTCAAGAAATAATATTTATGCATCTTGGAAAGGTTTTCATTACTCAAGGTGATATTAAACCCTTTGATTTACATCAATATAATCATAATAAAAGGCATAAACTTCACATCAATTATCATTTATTTGGTAATCAGACAACTAAAACTTCTCCTCTCATGAAAGAAAAATACCTTGTTACAATTTCTAAATGGTTTCTAAAGGTGATATTTGATATTATTGAAACCCCATTAGGTGATAAAATTGATTAAAATGAAGTTGACACCATAAAAAAGGTGACTAAAATTAATTAATATAATACCACATAAAGAACAACCATATCAACACAATAAAATTATGAAATTATCAAAATATTAGAAAAAAGCAAACCTATAATTCTTCCCTTTAACCACATTGTTATGGGACTTATAACCCCCATAAAAATTTAATATTGGAGGATTTAAAATTATTGGTTTAAATTATAGACATTTTCATATTAAAAATCCCAAAGAATTAATAAAGACATCCTCAATATCATGATGATTCATTCTGACCAAATAATTAATAAATAATCTATTACAATTGGGGAAAATGTCATTCAAAAACTAGGGTATGGGTAACTTTGAACTCTTGTAGAGGAAGTATTATTACTCTTAAGGTCACTTAAAAACATGACACTTATATAGCTCATATGTTTCATCAATATTGTAACAAGATCCACAAATGTCATATTCAAGTTGGAGACCTTGTATTAAGACTTAACAATAGGGTCAAAATAAGAAAGGTAAAGGTCTAAAATTTAGGCCCAATTGGTTAAGTTCATATATAGAGATGATTTTTTTTTTTTTTTAAATTTTACTTATGCACTTTGGAGGGTAAGGATTTTAATTAGTCTACCAACTTATTACACCTAAAATTATATTATATATAAATTCCATATATTTTGCACTACCGTCTTTACATTAAATAATACTAATGTCACCATTTGTGTTGTTTATACATTTCACTTATTTTTATTAGACATTATTTAGTTATAAGTTCACTTAGAAACATCTCATTATATCAAATCATTTCAAATCTTTGTCATTATTTATTACCCCTTGATCCCTTATAAAAATGTTTCTAAAGTTGACATTGAGTAGACTAATGACCCTCATCCTTCTAGGTATTTTATGCCCTATTTCCTATAAAATTTCATATCATATTGGATATGATAATATACAACCTAGTCTAGAAGATTTTTATGTGAGATTCCCCTTTTTCCATTTATCTCCAACCTAAAACACTAGCATGCTTCACCAAGTTATCTCATTCACCTACCTTGGCCTTTAGTGAAGATCCCTTAGATATTATTGGTTATATGGTGCCAAATGCTAGGAATAATAACCTTCCTTAAAATGAAAATTAAAAAAGAGAAATAAAAAATATTAATGACATAACACAAAGCCAAATTAAGCAAACAAATAACTCTAAGTAAAATTTATACATCTCCTTCCCTTTAGTAACATTTGGTGATGAGCTATCACATCTTACTGGTTGTGTGGGGTTAGTAGCATTTGGGAGAGATGTCCTTACTTGTCTATGTTTAGCCTTAAAAGATAAGCCCTCTATTACTCATTATCACATGGGTTTAAAAATTGGAGGTTTAAATAATAAATAAATAAAATAAAATAAATTTCAAAGTGTCCAAAACATAAATCCAAATAGCTTTCATAGAATCCCATGTCAAAAAGAGAACCCTCCCTTTTTAATAATTATATCATGGGTAGCCATATATTGATCTAAGTATAGATTAAGCCCATACATCTATTATTTTTAAAAGATTTAAAGTAAATATAATCATCCCATAACCCACATGGAATAATATTTCTCTTTTACCCATTTTCATATTTTAGTGATTTGATTTCTATTTCATCATTCCATGCATCTTATTCAATGATTTGCTATAAATTTAATGACACTTGCCATGGGAAAAAGTATCTCAAAGGTTAAATAAAAAATAAGGTTAGTGAATATATGTTTTTAAAACATTACAATATTACATTTTCATAAATATTGTTAAGAATAATAAATATAAGCATTTCCATAGCATTTTCCACATCAGATTCATAATATTTCACATATTTGTAACCATCTATAGTGTATAAGTTGAAAAAGGAAACATTTTATAATTTAATAGAGGACATAAATTATTGAATCTAAATGGATCATATATAGATAAAAAAAATATTTTATTAATACATTGAGGTTCATATATAAGGCCATCACACTGAGATGGAAAGTGTAGTCAAAATATAAAAAAGGAAAAAATACAATAGTGATAACACCTAGGAGATAAGCCTAACTACCCTTTGCAATATCCCCTCAATGTATAATGTCATGGGATCCTACTTTATCTCCTATGAGACCCTCCTGATGCTAAATGTTGTGGGCTCCTACTTTATATCTCATGTCTCTTACCATTGGTACCTACTTGGGAGGTCTCTCTTACACCAATTTTTATAGTATACATTACACACCTACTTCTCACAAAAATAAGATCACTTAGGGTCTTAACATGAGCCTATAACACTGTAATATATTCACTTAATATATAAATTTCTTGAGGTCCATGGTATTTAGAGGAAACACATCAAATTTCTTGCCCATACTCTTAAGTGTCCCTGTATGAATGAGAATATCATCCTTACTCATTTTTATGGCCACATGAAATACGTAAAGATAGGCATCCTATATCGATTCATTCTGACCAAACAATTAATAAATAATCTATTACAATTGGGGAAAATGTCATTCAAAAACTAGGGTATGGGTAACTTTGAACTCTTGTAGAGGAAGTATTATTACTCTTAAGGTCACTTAAAAACATGACACTTATATAGCTCATATGTTTCATCAATATTGTAACAAGATCCACAAATTTCATATTCAAGTTGGAGACCTTGTATTAAGACTAACAATAGGGTCAAAATAAGAAAGGCAAAGGTCTAAAATTTAGACCCAATTGGTTAAGTTCATATATTGAGATGATTTTTTTTTTTTTTTTTCAAATTTAACTTATGCACTTTGGAGGGTAAGGATTTTAATGAGTCTACCAACTTATTACACCTAAAATTATATTATATATAAATTCCATATATTTTGCACTACCTTCTTTACATTAAATAATCCTAATGTCACCATTTATGTTATTTATACATTTCACTTATTTTTATTAGACATTATTTAGCTATAAGTTCACTTAGAAAAATCTCATTGTATCAAATCATTTCAAATCTTTATCATTATTTATTACCCCTTGATCCCTTATAAAAATGTTTCTAAAGTTGATATTGAGTAGACTAATGACCCTCATCCTTCTAGGTATTTTATGCCCTATTTCCTATAAAATTTCATATCATATTGGATATGATAATATACAACCTAGTCTAGAAGATTTTTCATGTGAGATTCCCCTTTTTCCATTTATCTCCAACCTAAAACACTAGCATGCTTCACCAAGTTATCTCATTCACCTACCTTGGCCTTTAGTGAAGATCCCTTAGATATTGTTGGTTATATGGTGCCAAATGCTAGGAATAATAACCTTCCTTAAAATGAAAATTAACAAAGAGAAATAAAAAATATTAATGACATAACACAAAGCTAAATTAAGCCAACAAATAACTCTAAGTAAAATTTATACATCTCCTTCCCTTTCATAACATTTGGTGATGAGCTATCACATCTTACTGGTTGTGTGGGGTTAGTAGCATTTGGGAGAGATGTCCTTACTTGTCTATGTTCAGCCTTCAGAGATGAGCCCTTTATTCCTCAAATTACATGGGTTTAAAAATTAGAGGTTTCAATAATAAATAAATAAAATAAAAGAAATTTCAAAGTGTCCAAAACATAAATCCAAATAGCTTTCATAGAATCCCATGTCAAAAAGATAACCCTCCCTTTTAATAATTCTATCATGGGTAGCCATATATTGATCTAAGTATAGATTAAGCCCATAAATCTATTATTTTTATAATATAATCATCCCATAACGCATATGGAATAATATTTCTCTTTTACCCATTTTCATATTTTAGTGATTTGATTTCCATTTCATCATTCTATGCATCTTATTCAGTGATTTGCTATAAATTGAACGACACTTGCCATGGGAAAAAGTATCTCAAAGGTTAAATAAAAAATAAGGTTGGTGAATATATGTTTTTAAAACATTACAATATTACATTTTCATAAATATTGTTAAGAATAATAAATATAAGAATTTCCATAGCATTTTCCACATTAGATTCATAATATTTCACATATTTGTAACCATCTATAGTGCATAAGCTGAAAAAGGAAACATTGTATAATTTAATAAAGGACATAAATGATTGAATCTAAATGGATCACATATAGATAAAAAAATATTTTATTAATACATCGAGGTTCATTTATAAGGCCATCGCACTGAGATGGAAAGTGTAGTCAAAATATAAAAAAGGAAAAAATACAATATTGATAACACCTAGGAGATAAGCCTAACTACCCTTTGCAATATCCCCTTAATGTAGAATGTCATGGGCTCCTACTCTATCTCCTATGAGACCCTCATGATGCTAAATGTTGTGGGCTCCTACTTTATATCTCATGTCTCTTACCATTGGTACCTACTTGGGAGGCCTCTCTTACACCAATTTATGTATTAGACATTACACACCTACTTCTCACAAAAATAAGATCACTTGGGGTCTTAACATGGGCCTATAACATTGTAATATATTTACTTAATATAGAAATTTCTTGAGCTCCATGGTATTTAGAGGAAACACATCAAATTTCTTGCCCATACTCTTAAGTGTCCCTGTATGAATGAGAATATCATCCTTACTCATTTTGATGGCCACATGAAATAGGTAAAGATATTCATCCTATATCGATTCATTGTGACCAAACAATTAATAAATAATCTATTACAATTGGGGAAAATGTCATTCAAATACTAGGGTATGGGTAACTTTGAACTCTTGTAGAGGAAGTATTATTACTCTTAAGGTCACTTAAAAACATGACACTTATATAGCTCATATGTTTCATCAATATTGTAACAAGATCCACAAATTTCATATTCAAGTTGGAGACCTTGTATTAAGACTTAACAATAGGGTCAAAATAAGAAAGGCAAAGGTCTAAAATTTAGACCCAATTGGTTAAGTTCATATATAGAGATGATTTTTTTTTATTTTTTTTAAAATTTAACTTATGCACTTTGGAGGGTAAGGATTTTAATGAGTCTAACAACTTATTACACCTAAAATTATATAATATATAAATTTCATATATTTTGCACTACCTTCTTTACATTAAATAATCTTAATGTCACCATTTGTGTTGTTTATACATTTCACTTATTTTTATTAGACATTATTTAACTATAATTTCACTTAGAAAAATCTCATTGTATCAAATCATTTCAAATCTTTATAATTATTTATTACCCCTTGATCCCTTTGAAAAATGTTTCTAAAGTTGATATTGAGTAGACTAGTGACCCTCATCCTTCTAGGTATTTTATGCCCTATTTCCTATAAAATTTCATATCATATTGGTTATGATAATATACAACCTAGTCTAGAAGATTTTTCATGTGAGATTCCCCTTTTTCCATTTATCTCCAACCTAAAACACTAGCATGATTCACCAAGCTATCTCATTCACCTACCTTGGCCTTTAGTGAAGATCCCTTAGATATTATTGGTTATATGGTGCCAAATGCTAGGAATAATAACCTTCCTTAAAATGAAAATTAACAAAGAGAAATAAAAAAGATTAATGACATAACGCAAAGCTAAATTAAGCCAACAAATAACTCTAAGTAAAATTTATACATCTCCTTCCGTTTCGTAACATTTGGTGATTAGCAATCACATCTTACTGGTTGTGTGCGGTTAGTAGCATTTGGGAGAGATGTCCTTACTTGTCTATGTTCAGCCTTCAAAGATGAGCCTTTTATTCCTCATTATCACATGGGTTTAAAAATTGGAGTTTTCAATAATAAATAAATAAAATAAAATAAATTTTAAAGTGTCCAAAACATAAATCCAAATAGCTTTCATAGAATCCCATGTCAAAAAGAGAACCCTCCCTTTTAATAATTCTATCATGGGTAGCCATCTATTGATCTAAGTATAGATTAAGCCCATAAATCTATTATTTTTATTATATAATCATCCCATAACCCATATGGAATAATATTTCTCTTTTACCCATTTTCATATTTTAGTGATTTGATTTCCATTTCATCTTTCCTTGCATCTTATTCAGTGATTTGCTACAAATTGAACTACACTTGCCATGGGAAAAAGTATCTCAAAGGTTAAATAAAAAATAAGGTTAGTGAATATATGTTTGTAAAACATTACAATATTACATTTTCATAAATATTGTTAAGAATAATAAATATAAGCATTTTCATAGCATTTTCCAAATCAGATTCATAATATTTCACATATTTGTAACCATCTATAGTGCATAAGATGAAAAAGGAAACATTGTATAATTTAATAGAGGACATAAATGATTGAATCTAAATGGATCATATATAGATAAAAAAATATTTTATTAATACATCGAGGTTCATATATAAGGCCATCACACTGAGATGGAAAGTGTAGTCAAAATATAAAAAAGGAAAAAAACACAATAGTGATAACACCTAGGAGATAAGCCTAACTACCCTTTGCAATATCCCCTCAATGTAGAATGTCATGGGCTCCTACTCTATCTCCTATGAGACCCTCCTGATGCTAAATATTGTGGGCTCCTACTTTATATCTCATGTCTCTTACCATTGGTACCTACTTGGGAGGCCACTCTTACACTAATTTGTATAGTAGACATTACACACCTACTTCTCACAAAAATAAGATCACTTAGGGTCTTAACATGAGCCTATAACACTGTAATATATTTAATTAATATATAAATTTCTTGAGCTCCATGGTATTTAGAGGAACACATCAAATTTCTTGCCCATACTCTTAAGTGTCCCTGTATGAATGAGAATATCATCCTTACTCATTTTGATGGCCACATGAAATAGGTAAAGATAGGCATCCTATATTGATTCATTCTAACCAAAAAAATAATAAATAATCTATTACAATTGGGGAAAATGTCATTCAAAAACTAGGGTATTGGTAACTTTGAACTCTTGTAGAGGAAGTATTATTACTCTTAAAGTCACTTAAAAACATGACACTTATATAGATCATATGTTTCATCACTATTGTAACAAGATCCACAAATTTCATATTCAAGTTGGAGACCTTGTATTAAGACCTAACAATAGGGTCAAAATAAGAAAGGCAAAGGTCTAAAATTTAGACCCAATTGGTTAAGTTCATATATAGAGATGATTTTTTTTTTTTTTTCAAATTTAACTTATGCACTTTGGAGGGTAAGGATTTTAATGAGTCTACCAACTTATTACACCTAAAATTATATTATATATAAATTCCATATATTTTGCACTACCTTATTTACATTAAATAATCCTAATGTCACCATTTGTGTTGTTTATACATTTCACTTATTTTTATTAGACATTATTTAGCTATAAGTTCACTTAGAAAAATCTCATTATATCAAATCGTTTCAAATATTTATCATTATTTATTACCCCTTGATCCCTTATAAAAATGTTTCTAAAGTTGATATTGAGTAAAGTAATGACCCTCATCCTTCTAGGTATTTTATGCCCTATTTCCTATAAAATTTCATATCATATTGGATATGATAATATACAACCTAGTCTAGAAGATTTTTCATGTGAGATTCCCATTTTCCCATTTATCTCCAACCTAAAACACTAGCATGCTTCACCAAGTTATCTCATTCACCTACCTTGGCCTTTAGTGAAGATCTCTTAGATATTATTGGTTATATGGTGCCAAATGCTAGGAATAATAACCTTCCTTAAAATGAAAATTAACAAAGAGAAATAATAAAGATTAATGACATAACCCAAAGCTAAATTAAGCTAACAAATAACTCTAAGTAAAATTTATACATCTCCTTCCCTTTCGTAACATTTGGTGATGAGCTATCACATCTTACTGGTTGTGTGGGGTTAGTAGCATTTGGGAGAGATGTCCTTACTTGTCTATGTTCAGCCTTCAAAGATGAGCCCTTTATTCCTCATTATCACATGGGTTTAAAAATTGGAGGTTTCAATAATAAATAAATAAAGTAAAATAAATTTCAAAGTGTCCAAAACATAAATCCAAATAGCTTTCATAGAATCCCATGTCAAAAAGAGAACCCTCCCTTTTAATAATTCTATCATGGGTAGCCATCTATTGATCTAAGTATAGATTAAGCCCATAAATCTATTATTTTTATAATATAATCATCCCATAACCCATATGGAATAATATTTATATTTTACCCATTTTCATAATTTAGTGATTTGATTTCCATTTCATCATTCCATGCATCTTATTCAGTGATTTGCTATAAATTGAATGACACTTGCCATGGGAAAAAGTATCTCAAAGGTTAAATAAAAAATAAGGTTAGTGAATATATGTTTTTAAGACATTAAAATATTACATTTTCATAAATATTATTAAGAATAATAAATATAAGCATTTCTATAGCATTTTCCACATCAGATTCATAATATTTCACATATTTGTAACCATCTATAGTGCATAAGCTGAAAAAGGAAACATTGTATAATTTAATAGAGGACATAAATGGTTGAATCTAAATGGATCATATATAGATAAAAAAAACATTTTATTAATACATCGAGGTTCATATATAAGGCCATCACACTGAGATGGAAAGTGTAGTCAAAATATAAAAAAGGAAAAAAATACAATAGTGATAACACCTAGGAGATAAGCCTAACTACCCTTTGAAATATCCCCTCAATGTAAAATGTCATGGGCTCCTACTCTATCTCCTATGAGACCCTCCTGATGCTAAATGTTGTGGGATCCTAATTTATATCTCATGTCTCTTATCATTGGTACCTACTTGGGAGGCCTCTCTTACACCAATTTGTATAGTAGACATTACACACCTACTTCTCACAAAAATAAGATCACTTGGGGTCTTAACATGAGCCTATAACACTGTAATATATTTACTTAATATAGAAATTTCTTGAGGTCCATGGTATTTAGAGTAAACACATCAAATATCTTGCCCATAATCTTAGGTGTCGTTGTATGAATGAGAATATCATCCTTACTCATTTTGATGGCCACATGAAATAGGTAAAGATAGGCATCCTATATCATATTGTGCTACTCAGTCATAAATTATATAGGCACAGGTGAGGATGACCTTTAATTATATTATTTCTCTCAGTATATATGGATAAAAATAATCTCATAATAATAGATCCTTTATATGCATGGATTAAAGGTATCGATGTAGAATAACCTATATCGAGTAGATGGTAATTTATTCTCTAATATCAAGCGGAAAGGGTTATAAAGCCTAGGCGTATGTCGTGAGTTATAACTCAAAATAGGGCTTAATATAGATAAGTAGTTGTAGTAAAGGTAACTAAGGGGTGTATCAAGGATATAATAAGGATACCACATGCAAGGAGATAAATAAAAATGGCAACATAGATCCAAGTAGATATAGATACTAAAATAATAAGAAGATAAGTGGTGTAATGGTCAACCAATGGGAAATTTATGAAACTTAAGGTGATAAATAAAAGGCCTAATAAACCCTATATGTAAAAACTTATTCGGTATAAAGAGGATCATAATCAAGGATAAAAATACATCTACAATAACAATGAGCAAATAAATATCTAATCTACTAAGTAAATAAAGGAGAGTAGGAATAAAGATAGTTAATTTTGGGTGGACCCATTAGTGACTCAATCTACCCCTTTTGCTCAAGTGGCACTTTCCAATAAATTTTTTAGGTTGAATACATCAAATAGTAAGAAAAATACTTAGATATCATTAGTTTAGGAATTTAATTACTAGGACATTTCCTAAACAATATTGTTTCCATTGAGCTTATAAGACCATAAGATATAGTAGACCTCCAATATAACACTGCAAATCTCTAACTCTTCCTTTTACTAAGAGAAAAATGTGAGTGGAAGCAAAGAAAATGAGTGTGTTATATCATTTATTAATGAAATATGGACCCTATATATATGGCTCAAATACCTAGAACTACCCCTAAACTCTAAGTCGATAATATTGACTAGGCTAATACAATTAAAAATATGTTGGCTTACATAGTAATGTATTATCTAGGTTGATATAGTGAAAATTATAGAAGACAAACTCAGGACTATATTTTCCAAGCCAATACAATGCATGGAGAGACAAGTATGAAATAAACTATATCAGTCTAGTTGATATAGTAGGAATATATGGTGGCTAGCAAGACTACACAAAAATTAGATGGATAGATAATATGAAAAGAAACTTAGAGGAGATCAGACTGATAGTAATGAAGGAATAATTGATAGTAATGAAGGTATGATTGAGTATTACACAAAAATCTCTTGTAAAGTACTATTATCACTTAGATTTTGCACCCATTTGTTGATGTGATAGTTCACTATGCAAAATATAATGATACAATGGGAAAACAACCAAGCTATGGGACTTTGGAAAATTGAGGTTAACCTCTAGATAAGGCTATATTACTTTCATTAAATTTTATGCAACTGATAAAATATTAGTTTTTTAAAAAATTTGCTTGCTTTAGTGTTTGTGCTCCTAAAATAGATTTTGACTGGGAAAAGAGTTAAGAGTGAAATTTAAAAAAATAAAAATGGTGATTTCACCAAATATTTTATTGGTTCTTAGTGATTTATTAAATGAACACAAGATAACAAGAAATCTATCAAAATTTATTTGAGCACAAACTCATGCAAATGAGAAATCAAAGGCAATATTTGTTATTTTCATATAAGTGAAAAAATTATTTATTTTATCAAAAAATCTTTTAGAAGTGTATAAAATACCAAAAATGAATTATTTTGATTAAATAATAAACTTAATATCCAAAAATACTCAAATAACTTTCATACATAAGGATTTATTAGACAAGAAAGGCAAAATCTTCAATTTATTTCATTCTCTAGGTTACAGCTTGTAGAAAATACATTCAAAATGTAGAATAATATCCCTAATAGAAAAAATATAGATTGGGATATGGGTTATACCCATATTTATATAAAAATATCCCATAGATGAGATGCATTTATCAAAACTTTAACACCCAGTAGAAGAATCATGTAAATCTGAGAATTCATGCAAAAGAGGTGTGATATCATATTTGTGGCATCCTTTGTCTTTGAAAAATGGTTTAGAAAAATGCATAAAAGTATTGGAATGGTATCTAACTTTATTTTCAATTGATGAAAATGGAAAATCTTCATGCAATGCCTCTTCTTATTCATGCAAATACAAGTTAATTTTCATGCAAATAGGTGTTGCCCAAAATAAAACTCAACGTTTAAACAAAAGATAACTTGAAAGTAACTCAAGTCAATTTTTGTAAAACCCTAACTTGAAAATAAAAAGTGATAATTTCAAAAGTTTTAATTCATGTCACTTTTTCAAAATAGAATTTGTAATTTTCAATACATTCTTATAAAACTTTTAACAATTGTAACTTGTCAAAATGAACAGTGTAATTTGTAATTTTGATTTTTATAGTTTCCAACTTTGTCAAAAATATAAAGTGTAAAATACATATCTCTCTTTATAAAAAAGTGATATAAAATATATTTTAAATTATAATATACAAATTCATAATGTTTTTTCGATAATCAAACTACAATTCATGAAAATGTTTCAACATAAAGAATTAATCAATTTGTAAGACTTCCTTTGCCTTCTATTCTTTCTCGGCCTATAGCTTTTCAACATATACATCAAAAGACTTAAATATATATTGTATTATATCCTCATATATTCCAAATTATTATATTTTGGAGACCTCACAATTAACTACTATTTCAAAAAGTTCCCATTTCAAAGCCCTGATTTCCTACATTTCTTTACCCATCTTATCTAGTGCATTCTGATACTTGATATAGCAGTGGATAAAACTTTGGGTGAATACTATAATTTTGTTAGATTCCTTTTCAAATACTTCATTGAATTTTATTTGAACCTATTCTACTGAAAATATGTTATCATCATCTTCTAGTTGGCATGACAACTTATTAAACATTTGTTTAATGTCATACATCACATCAATAGCCTTATCATGTGCAACTGTGGCCTTGTGGGTAGTATCTATAACTATTATTATCCTAAATTGAGATGATATATGAGATTAATATTTCTCCCCATCATTTTTTATTATCCCTTTGGTAAGGAGGATGTCCATATAGATAGAGTATACATAAGTCAACTTGGGATAATACAGATTCAATCTTTGTATTTATCCTTCATACTTACTGATTTGATCTCTTAGGGTGGCCTTTCTTTCTTTGATAACTATATAACAATACATGATTATATAAATAACCTTATTTCCCTTATAAATGAGTTATTTCAACCATTCTTTGGTAGCCCTTCCCGTGCTATAAATTTTAGTCACCACATCTATTATTGTTTAATCTAGAATTTGGTTGACTAGCTATGTTGACTCTAGTTATTCTAATGATCCATTGGGCTCTATGAATTTATTAATTGAAAATGTGAGGTGATCTACCTTGTTCTTCAATTCATCCTTGGAGTTTTTATCATTTTCTATTCTATCAAATAGGGATTTGATGCTAGTTTGAACACCATGTTTTAGTCTATCCCTTGTTGGTCATCTAAGATGAATCTTTGAAATATGATAATCCAAAACCACAAGGTCTTCCTTTGGTTTTTCTAGTGGGGGGACTAAAATATCAACATATCTTTCCCCTTTATCATCACACAAAATTTTGGAGAAGGTTTAGGGAGTAGAGTTGGACTTCTTCTTCACATCTAATAAGCTAAAGTCTAGTGTACTAGGGAAATTGTCTGCTTCCACTTATTTCCCACTATATTTACTAGCCAATTTGGGATAGGATCTTTCTTCATGGACACTATCACTTGAGAATTAGTAGCCAGTGTGGTTACATTGGTAGGTATTATGATAATTATGGAGTCTTGTGTGGATGTTGCCATTGGTTACTGAGGAGATGCCTATGAAATTCCATCTCTATCAGTAGGTTACAAATACACATTTACATCAAGCAATTATGTTTCTCCTATCTCCAATAAAGGTGTTTTAGAAACCATGGAAATGGAAGAGGTGAGGGTAATGGGAATAATTATGTCTATTAAAGGTGTGGAAGTTGGAAATGATACTATTGAGGGAATAGACATAGGGACTCTAAATTTAAGAATTAGTGAAAGGGTGGAATTAAAGTATTAAATGAATTAATAAAATGAGTCAAGCCACTCAGGGTTGGTATGAAAGGGGATGAAGATGATGTAGTACTTACCCTAGGAGTTGGGATAACTAGCGGGACTGAAGATATGATGACTGAGTATGTAGTTATATACTACTAAGTGGTATTGGAAATCCATGGGGAAGGAATTATTAATGGAATTGAAAAGGGGAGTGAAATTAGAGGAAGCGAAGATGGAGTGGAAACATAATAATCCACTTATAGGGAACCCTAAGTATCGACTTGAATTGATTTTACTAGTTGTAATTGATTTATTATGGTAGGTAAAGTGGTAGGAATGAGAGGTGGAGTGGAAACTTGAGATGTAGGGGGAGTAGAGATATAAGGTGGAGGTGTTGGACCTTTAGGAACTATGTACATGGGTGGAGGGTGAAAAATAGAAATCAAGGTTGTCACTATGATAAATATTGGGATAGAAGTTATGGAAGCCCCTACTATAACTATGTCTTCTGACAAGATGTCAATTGATTGATCTACTATTTACCCCTCTTTACTTTATTTCCCCTTCTTGGCCTTAGTTTTATTCTTTTTCTTCTAGGAAGTCACTAGCCCCTCTAATTTTTCACCTGTTGTCTCACTAGGACCCTCTACTAATAGAGAAACTACTTATTTAAGCTTTAATAGCTTCTCTTTGATACCTAGTATCATTTATTACTTGAACCCCCTTACTTTTCAGCCAATTGATTATCTTGTTGATTACATGGGTTATTCTATCAATCAAAGAAAATAACTCAAGAATTGACCACCTTATTAGTGTAAGGGGTTGGATGATAATATACTTATAGTTATTTGGGTCTATTGAGGACTCATCATCCACCAAATCATTTGGGATTGGTGTTAAATCATAATATTTAACCTATTGTAAAGTCATTCTAGAATGATCCTTCATCTTGACCCTCTCTTCATCCTCTAAGTCCTACCAGTAATCTTTAAAATATGGAACATAGAAGTATGTAGAAACTCCTAGTGTGCTATTGATATTTCCATAAACATCAAATAATGGCCTAGACTCTAATGTTCTTAGGGTCATTTGGCACATTTCTACCTCAACATACTTTGATTTGAAGAGAGAGGGGCATGTGTATATACCAATACTAATTTGGAAATTAATTCCTAACTTGTGCCTATTGGAAAGAATATTTTAGGTATTCACAAGTTGCCTTACCATCTCCATCAATGCCCACTTATCACTAACATATCTAGGGAGTGTGTAGGGGTAGCCACTAAATCTACTTACTTGTATATATGAATAAGTGGGGAAGTGAATGAAGTAAGAGCCCCAATTTATGATCTTCATTATTGTTTTTGATGAAAATCTCATTCTCCCTAGTTCTTTATCAAACATGATGATAATGTAATAGATAAATGCATCATTGACTAGTTTGAAGTGTTGTCTTCTAGCCTCTAACATGAGGTCAGGATAGTAGTTGTATACTCTGATTATTTCATCAAGTACTATGTTAAGGCCTGGGAAAGATCTCCCTTTGGCCAAAATGTATACAAGGTAAGAAGTCATGAACTTCCCAATTTTTTGCACCTCCATCAATTGTGTGTGCAGGGAATCACTTATAAGCTAAGCCCAGTGGATGTATTGGGAATTTTGATTGATGACCCAAATGTATTGGTACATCCACTCCTAGAAGCTATTAGCATTAAGAATACTAATAATCTTGTGAAATAATATTATAATATCCCATACCTCATCTTTGAAGTCAATCCTTACTAATGTTTTTGGTAATTTGGTGGAGGTAGCCTTGGGGTCTTTAATCCATTATTTATTTATCATCTTCTAACATCTATCTCTATTATCTTGGAATAATTGATGGGATGTATCTGGGGTTATATTGGTATAACTCTTGAATTTTGGTATTAAAAACACTAAATTAATGAAATTAGGGTCTAGACTCAAAATCTTTTCCCCTTTGTCATTCATAAACTCTCATCTATCATGATCATAATGTTGGGCCAGTGTTAGCACAAACTCAGGGCTTTGGATCATTAGAGGGAAATTTTTTTCCTATGGAGGTCTAGAGTCATAGATACCCTAGATCTAGTCATTCTTAAACTCTCCATTTATGTGGGTCTAGAAGTCCCCTAGGTCAATGTGACCTAGGTCTATATCAGTTATCTTTGTAGTGTTTAACTTTAAGCTGAGAGTCACCCCAAGAACTTTTGATTTAAACTTAATATCTTTTTGAGACATGGAATATGGAGAGAAAGATTGGATAAAGCCAACTACAATAGCTATTGGGGTTTTTAGGTGCTTGAAGCAAGTGTAAAGTCTAGTGGAAATGGGAGGTGCTCTAAATAGGTGAAAATTTTGGTGGAACAAGTAGGTGTTCAAAGCAAGTGATAAATCCATAGAGCTACAAAGTGTTCTGAGAAATGGTAATTTTTTTAGAACTAGAAGGTGATATAATTAGGAATATATCCCATGGGAATGGGAAGTTTTTAGAATAGGTCCAATGTCTGTAGGGACTTGTAACCTTATAGGGATTATAAGTGTTTGAAACAATATTAAAACCTATAGAAATGCAAGGTGTTCAAGGTAGGTCTAATGTTTGTAGAATATCTGAGGAATATGCTCTAGGTATGTTTTTGGAATATGCTATAGTATATTCACCTGGCTTTTAGTGAAGCCCTAGATTCTACTATGAATCTTTGGGAAGAAAATCCTAATGTTTTATAATGAAACTTTTGAAAATAAAAATCCTAGATTTGATTGATAGAAAACTTTAATAAAATGGTAAATACACAAACAAAAAAACTTTACCAATACCTAAATAACATAGAGAAGACCTAAATAATGATGCCAATGTAAAACCATAATTTAATGGAAACAACTTTTGTGAGAAATGAAAATAACTTGAAAATCTTAGATTGTAGAAAATAATGGTAGAAATTACAAGGATAATACTATGAAATGGTGAAAATTCCATGGTCACTTGGTTATGGATGTGTCTTGGATGCATGGATCACAGAGTGGTCATGATCAAAGGACATTGTTAGAGCTCAAAAATCATAATTATTAGACTAAACAAATGACTAAAATCCCCAAATTACATGTTTAAATAGAAAAATCCTTACAATAAATGCTCTCATGGTGGTTGGTGGTGGAACCTTGAGGTGCTTGGAGCAAGTCCACTATATTTAGGGTTGGGATTTTGACTCACTTTAGAAATGGGAAGGTGTAATTCTACATGCAATTTTTAATTTTTCAAAATTTCAATTTGTACTTAAAGATCTAGATTATGTGGCTTGGGTAGTTGGTGGGAAGCAGAGCTCAAGATGCAATTTACAATTTACAAATTATAGTTTAAGTTCTAGATCCCATGGGGGGTGTTTGGTTTATGGGCTCTAGAACTTGAGATGCAATTTTCAATTTTTCAAACTTACAAATTGCATTCTAAGTTCTATATTCTGTCAGTTAATAGTTCACAGGATCTAGAGCTCATGAAGTAATTTACAATTTGTAAAATTATAAATTGCATCCCATGTTCTATATTTTGTCAATTATGGAAATTTAGTGTATTGCAAGAGGTAGAGCTTAGGAAATAATTTTCAATTTTTAAAATTGAAAATTTCACCTAGAGTTTCATATTTTGGAATATAAAGGGAAAGTCAGTTTTTTGTCATTTCAAGATATTTCTCAAAAAATTAGGGGGTCTCCCTTAGGATATTTATCATTATGATATTTTTGGGATAAAAATATCAATATTTTTCATGATTTTTATGGGATTATTGCTTGCTAATCAGTTTCTATTTAGTATCCTTATATTTCATTGGGCATGGAGTCATTTTGGCTTAACAAACCTTAACCTAGTGAATAAAAAACTAAGACTTACGTAAACAAAAAAATAGGGAAAAATAAACAAACTAAGGAAATAAAAACTCTTACTAAATTGAACTGTGTAGAAGCACTTATTTTGAAAATATAATTAACCCTACTATATACAAAATTTTATCTTTTAGAATGAATTTTTGCCTCAAAATCAAGATTTGAGGTATATCCCATTGGCTGGGATAGGTAGTTATGATCCATCAATCTTGGATAGATTGAATGCATTATCTCCTTTGTGATGAGTTATAACGTATGATCTATTACATATTACATCAAACTTAGTGTGATTTCCTAGTTTATCCTTGTGTGCATCCCATTTGAGAACCATATCTCCTTCATTGAAGCTCCTGTCAAATGCCTTTTTATGAAAAGTATTCTTTATTTGAGCCCAATTTGCTTCCAAGACTTTCATCGATTGGTTCCTATTTTTTTCATGTTCCATTATATCAGCCAATATTACTATCATTTCATCATTGTTAATCAAATCCAATCAGTGATTGAGTTCTAAGGATGGTAACTCAATTGATAGTAAGAATCATGCTTATCTTCTATTTACTGACATGAAGGGGGAATTACCAATGGCTCTCTTAGGAGTGATCCTATCATCCCATAGTGTTGATTTCAAATTTTTGTGCCATGTTATTTGGTTATCTTCCATTATTCTTTTGATAATTATGATGAGGTTCTTATTGGTAGAATTGACCAAGCCATTATCCTGAGGGTAATAATTGGAATAAGTACTTAGGTACACATTATTATTTATATCCCATTCACTCACTTGAGTTCCCATGAATGCTTGAGAATTATTTGAGATAATGGTGTGAGGTATACTGAATCTTGATACTATGCCATCCATGAAGTCCAGAATGGATGCCTCCATAGCATATTTTAGCAAAACTACCTCAATCCATCATGTGAAATAATCTATTGCTATGAGAGCCCATTTTTGTCCTACACTTGATGGTAGATTGATCATACCAATGAAATCCAATCCCCATTGAGTGAACAATTAATTTGCTTGAATTAGTCTAAGAGGGAGTGTTATTAATCTTTGTTTTCCAATGAAGTAAGCACATTTTTCATAGTTTCTAACCCATTAATGGGAATATTTGAATAACTCCTACCAATAATAGACCCCCATCATTATCTTTATGGTCATGGTTCTTGTAGAGAAATGCTTTCTTGATGGGCCATCATGAAATTATTTGAGTACTTTAGGGACTTTATCATGATCAATAAATATTAG
Source organism: Torreya grandis (assembly GCA_037957365.1). Taxonomy (NCBI): domain Eukaryota; kingdom Viridiplantae; phylum Streptophyta; class Pinopsida; order Cupressales; family Taxaceae; genus Torreya; species Torreya grandis. Next base: position 179,567 of record JARHVA010008228.1, on the reverse strand, counting down.
CATGATTCCATTCATATCATTTCTAAACAATACTCTATAAACAAGGATGTAAGGAATGGATTGGATTCTATAATACTATTTCTTATACTATTAAAGATCATATTGGTACTTGCTAATCTACAGGAAGCTAGTCATGTCTTGCATCTAGTTGTTGAAAATAAGTGGGTTACTTGGCTGAGGTGCATTTTGAGAATATAATACTTTAGATTTTGTTTCAATATTCCTAATAGTAGAAGCCAACTACTCACATAAACCCTTTCCTCTCACTAGCTTGGTAACTTTGATGTCCATTTCATACTCCATGACCTTCATGATCTATCCTGCTCTTTTTTTGTTTATATTTTGGATAAATAGAATTTATTTGACACTTTGATGACTCACCATCAGATGAATCTTATTTTTATAGAGAATATGCCTAAATTTATTGAGAGCCTTAATTATGGCATATACCTACTTCTCCACAAAACTGTAATTTTATTCATATCCTTTCAAGGATTGACTAAAGAAAGATATTCGATGATCTAATTATTCTTTATTTTTCTTGGTTAGAATAGCTAAGATGTTACCTTCCCATACAAAAGTGTAAATAATAAAATATTTATTATAATTGCGGTTGACTAAGGTAGGAATTTGAGAAATAGCTTGTTTGATGGCTCCAAAATTGTTTCTTCCTTCTTGTGTCCAGCTGAAAACAATACCCTTTTTAAGAATTATAGTGAGGGGTTTTTCCAAAGAGGCAAAATTTTGGATAAATATTCTCATAAAATTCATTTTTCCAAAGAAACTCTATAATCCTTTCTTATGTCTTAGTAGTGCTAATGTAGAAATAACACTAACTCTTTTTGGGTCTATCACAAGACTTGCCTTCAACACTATATATCCCAATAGATTCCCTTCATAGATTAAAAAATCACTTATTCAAGTTTAAGTAAATATATAATTCTCTATACCTTTCAAAAAATTTCTTAAGGTGATGCAGGTGTGTTTCAACATGCTTTGAGAAGATAGTGATATCATCCAAATATAGTACGATCATTTCATTTATCAGACCTCTGAATGCCATATCCATGGTTCTCTAAAATGTTACATTAATATTAGTCAAACCAAATGACATCTTTTTTTATGCATACGTACCCCATTTTATGGTGTAGGTAGTTTTATATTGGTCTGATTCTTGTACTAGGATTTTGTTATAGCTAGAATAATCATCTAGAAGAGAAAACATTTTAGATCCTGATACAGTTTACAAAATTTGTTCCATGGGGGGAAGAGGATAATGATCCTTTAGAGATGATTTATTCAGATCCCTAAAATCCACACACAACCTAATTTCATCATTTTTATTTATTATAGGGACCAAATTTGTAACCCAAGATGAGTGTTTGATAGGAAAAATAATACTAGCCTCTATTAATTTAGATATCTCATTATTCATCAGGGGTTCTATTTTTAGATTAGTGGGTCTTTTCTTCTATCTCATAGGATTGGTATTTGGATTTAATTATATTATATGTTGGGATAAGATAGGTTCAAACCCCCTTAGGTCATGATAACTCAAAGTAAAGTTATCATCAAACACTTGGCATAATTCAACAAAATCTTGATTTTCAGAATTAGTACATACCTTTCCTATCTTTAATTATTTTCCTTTTAAAATGATCACTTGCTTATAGTCTTATCCATTCAATATGATTTTATTCTTCTTGCCTTTTATTCGATCATCTAAATTTAAGATGTTCTCAAGTATAACAAGACCCATAGGTAGTTTGTTTGTCTTCAATTGGATGACCTGATCTCCATATTAATCCTAGAGTTTTGGTTGGTTTATATCTAAGAATTCAGCTTCTTCTCTTAGAAAGTTGGAAATCTATTGACCATTATCAAAGAATTTCCAATTAGTTACATTATCAAGAATAGATGGCCTTATTATCAACCTTACATGTTGATTTTTCTTCCTCTTTATTCATTTTGGTAGGTTATATTGGAACCCTATGGAGGCCATACGATCAACATATTTATTTTGTGCTTTTGGTACCATTTGAATGTTCAAAGAGGTAAAGTCTTCCAATAGATCCCATAACCTATGTTTATAAGACATTATCATATTATTCTTGGTTATGCTTTTAGACCTTACTTGGTGAACAATCAACTCACTATCACCAAATATCTATATGAATTTTATTCTTCTCTCCTTGGCCAATTTTAGTCCTCAAATCAAAGCTTCATACTCAACTATATTATTTGTGCAACTAAATTTAAGTCTAAAATAATATAAATAAATCTCATTTTGTGGAGAGATCAAGATAATACCTGTATCTACACCATTCTTGCTTCTTGAACCATTGAAGAATAGTTGCCACATTCCTTCAGAATCTTCAATTGGTTTTAAAATATTAGGAATGATTGCATAATTTTCATGTATGAAATATGTACCCAACCTAATTTATTATACATAGTCATAAGGATAAAATTAGAGAGTTGATCCCCATTCATCCAAGTGAGTGTCTGGAATATCTTTTATGGGTGTTACAAATTCATGATCAGTTTCCTCTTCTAGATATTGTAATATATAATTCATGTTTACAGGGGTAGGAGTGTATGGCTCAATATGATCTTTAGCTATTGTCTCAGCTCTTATTATTACTTTTATTTCTCATCTTATCTTGAGCAATATATGAGACCAATATGTAGATAGATACCCTCCCATCTTCATAGTGAAATCTTATGAAAGACAAATGGCAAAGTGGGGAGATCTATTACTGAGATATCTCGAGAAATTGACAAACTTGGACAAGTGTGAATAGTGAGATTCAACCCTATTATCATTACTAGTATATAAACAATAGTCCTATCTAATTAAAAAACTCCTTTATTGATAGGTGTATACTTAATGTTGAGGGCATTATTTATCTTTTTAGACATTACTAAACTACTAGCCCTTGAATCTACCATGCAATTATGAACAAGATGCTTCCCTATTATGAGTGAAGATAAAAGGGGGGAGGCTTATAATTTTTAATCAATTTAGCATCAATTTAAGGCTGACATAAATTAATTATGGTATTAAGTCCTTTGGCTAGAACCTTATCTATTATTTGGAAGTTCTTCAAATCCTCTTGTAGTAAATCTCTTTGCATGGGAATGGATAGTACCTCCCGCATAGTAACATTCATATTGGTCTTCTTCATTTGCTCAAATATACTAAAGGGGATATTACCAACCTTTGTCAGTGCATTTGTTGTAGCTATATTTTATTTTAAAATGTTTGGAGTTGGCACTTCTACTTTAGGCTAGCCTATAGGTATAAAGGGTGGCCTTTACACTATATTATTTATGTAAGTTTTGCTACAACTTTGGAAGTTGTAGCTTGCTCAACCCTGGGTGACTGATCACTCTCCATTGATATTTTATTTGAATCCATGTTGGCTACTACTAGACCTATACCATTTAAGAATGCTTCTTACTAATTTACACCATAATTATCATCCTATTACCAGTTTAGAAAATTTCCCTGACCTTGAGTAGGTTTTTGTGTATCTACTTTTTGGGAAGTGGATTCCTCCTATTGTCCTTATGTGCTTGATATGCCTTGCACCATCAAGGATTGACTAATAAAACCATTAGGATAAATATTGTGATTATTTGGCTATGAAAAAGGATAACACCACTCATACTCTTGAGCTAAGTTATTCTGAATAGGTACAATAGACTTATAATCACCTGGTGTAGGTAAAGCATGAATATTTGGAGGTTTTGCTTGCATACCCTAACCTTGTGGCTATGAATTACCTTGGATTGGATGTGAATCACCTTATTAAGGTTACCTATTGGGTCGGTATGCTGTATTAGCCTATTGATAAGGTTTGTAGTTCTAGGATTGCTACCTTTTCATTGCTACTGATTCATTGCCAAAACTCTTAAGTAGTGAACTGACCTTATATAGTTCATCCATTGGAATAGAGGTCAAATATGGTGCTTTGTTTATGGTGGGAATTAGAGAAATTATAGGTAGTGGGATAATAGGTGTATGCAATAAAAAATTCATCATGTATATAAATCAATCTGAACTTGAATAAGATAGAGCATACTTGTACTTTTGATTGGGAACACATTTGTTAAGCAGGAGCATGACCAATATATGGATCCACCAGACCTAATTAGGGTATTATTTATCATAATAAATCATGTTAAGGAGGGTTATAAAGCCTCTAATATAACATAATCATGCAATAACCCTAAGGGGGTCTTAGGTTCTGGTATTTCACCTATACTAATAATAAGTAAATTAAATCTAATCTAGTGCTCACCAAAGCTTTTGGCATAAAGTGGGGGTTAAAAAGAATAAAACTAAACATGTATAGAAGACATATACTCATGTAAATGTATACATAATACTAATACATGGAAGAAAATAACAAATACATATCTATCTATGCTTACAAAAGGATAAATAAAGTTATTAATACTTACCTTTGAAGATGAACCCATTGAGACTCAATCTCTCCCTTGGCCAAGGTGATTCACAAGAGGTTTTGGTATATAAGGATGACAAGGATAGATCATCTCTAGGCTACACAACCTATCAATTCATCCAAAAGACAAGATCTATATCTCCAAATAAAATATGGAACCTTAAGCTTTAATTCTCAATTAGAATGGTTTATAAGTAGATGTTCATTTTCTCTTACTTATTCTTTCACTTATCCTTAATAAATTATGGAAATGAGCTTGTATTTATAGGTAGAATTGACCCTTGACCCTTCTAAAAATCCTAATCCATAGGTTTAAGCCAATAAACCTAACACAAGTTTGGATAGTTATTCACTAGGTCACAGGCTAGGTCGGCCAAAGGCTAACCTAATTTCTAAGTGAAAATATCTTGAAACTGTATAGGGTTGACCCATTCATCCTAGCATAACCAATTGACAAAAGGGATTTAGGTGAGGAAAATGAGGATAAAATGTATCAAATACATAGAAAGGTTAAAATAGAGAATAAAAAGCTTAGGTTAATGGTTTTATGAGATAAGTGTGTGGATAAAAAGTGGCAAAAGGGATAACAATCCTGCAAAGCACCAATGGTCTACCCATGCCTTTCTCAGTGCACCACTTAAGGCATGCACTTAGAGATATTGAGACTTGATGGCTTAATACAAGATACAAAGTGTCAGTAATTGATAAAGGATTTAAAATATTATGTGTATACATATGCCCCACTTGAATCTCATCATGTGTCACATGAGTGTAACACATGATGGTGTTTTAGGAAATAAAAAATGATAACACATAACATTAATGCTAAGTAAAATGTAATAATTAGAAAATAAGATAAATGAAAGGACATAATTTAAAGACACATACCTTTAATTACCTTAGTGTTCTATATAAATAAGTAGATAGCATGAGAAGTGAAGGTGTCCAAATGTGAAGAACACTAGGTGAATATGTAGAAGTTAGTTCAAAAAATACCCAAATATCAAAAGTTTTGGAAAATAGGCATATGGTAGTGGAAAATATTCTCTATGTCATCATTATTCTATAATATTTTTTTGGTTCAAAAAATGAATGAGTAAAAACAAAGATAGAGGTAAAATAAGGAATCTGTCAGAAAATAATTGAAAGATTTAAATTTTGAAAAGAGATTTTAAATAGGATGAAATGAAAGTAATTTGTTATTTTTGACTTTTTAAGGAGATAAAAAGAGATATGAGAGACCAAACAAGATAGGATGGTGAGGATACAACAAAATCTCAAGCTCATTTTTGAGTATGTTAGTGATTTGAGTGTATTTGTAAAAATTTGTAATTTTAAGCATTTCTATATGTCAAAATGAAACCAAATTAGGTGTTAAGGATAAGAAAAACCATTTAGGGAAATGGGTTTGAAGGGTTTATGGAAATAAATATTAGAAGGAACTTATTTCACAAAATGTAAAGGGACAACAAGGAAAAATAATTGGGTTGATCGAGTAGGCTGAAAAATGACAAAATTAATACTACCAACCTAGTAGGTATGTGCTAACCCAATACATTTTACAGACTGTCAACCCAATACAATGTTGATGACTAAGAAAAAAAGTCCAATATGATAACACAATATTAAGGGGAGGAAAATAAGAGGGTTAACTTAGATTTTTGAGTCAACCAAATCAAAAATAGGGAATTTTTGGTCCAACTAATGTTGACCAAAATACCAAAATAGTATGGAAATGTGTGTAAGTGGTCAAAAGAGTGCTATAAGGGCACAAAATGACTAAGGGAGGGTTAAAAGGGCTGAGTAGGATAAAAATAGGGGAAATTTATTAAAAATGACAAAATAAAATTAGGCTTGTTTTTTATTAAATTTTTTTAAAAATGTATTTTGACTATACATGACATGGAGGATTTAATACAAATTTTGTTGTTTCTTAATTGCAAGGGCATCCAATATTCTGGTATTTGGTGGATTCATCACGAATCACACATCTATTGGAGTGCTTTTCAATATAGGATTGCATGAGATTGATATTTGTATGCTTAGGAGGCATAGTAGAGATGTGTAGGATACCCCTGAGTTAGATTTATTAATCATGTTCTTGGGATGCTAGGAAGATTGACTAACACTTTTAGATAGGAGGTGAAGGGGGATAATATATATGTGGGCACTACCTTAGAGGATGTGAATGCCATCTTATGATTTCCCATAGTAGGGACACTTGTGGTCATAGGGATACCTGATAATGATGAGGATAAGAGAGTCTTAGTTGTATGGGCTATAAGATCAGAAAGGATATACTTAGGCTAGAGGGTGATCATTTTTGATGCATATACATCATAGGTCTTAGACATTTAGAAGGCAATGATATTAATTGTGATAATATGAGTGTTGTGGCATAAGCTAGATGATAAGGTACCACTCTTTATGATAGCCTTGAGCTAGGAAATATTAGAAGAGAGGGTGTTATATGACCTAGGGATTGTCATAAGGGTATAACTCATACATGACATGTATGGAGTGATGTCCAAAGGGTATAATTTGATAGGTCTAATCATATTATTGATGACATATATCTATGAGAGGTTCCTCATATATCAACTAGCAGGGTTTCCCCATGTGATCGATGATAGGTCATTTCAAGTATAGAGATGGAGATAAGACCATATAGCATGGGTTATGCCCCATATGCTAACACTATGGATAATGAAATAAGTAGATATAATATGGAAGCCATATGGGCACATTGATACTATATAACCTACTTGGGACATAATTACACTAGTTTTGGCATGGACATAGGTGACAAGGAATTATACCTAGTGAATGAAGCCACACTTGATGGCATGAGTGCTAGGATAGATGTGTTTACCTCACCTAGTGGCATTGATAGTTATGCCCATGTTTTGGGCCTATCTTGTGATAAATTCATGGGGGAGAGTAGGACTAGGGCCACTAGTGGTGAGGCTAATGTTCAGACCACATCATGAGAGACCATGGATTGGTTAAGCATGATAGGTAGTAGAGTAAGAGGAGATGGGGGTAGAGTTAGGAGAACTAGAGGTGCCACTACCAGCTTTATAGTGAGATGAGAAGTGGCCATTGAGGATATAATGATGATGGAGGTAGTAGGAGATAGTAAAGATATTATATGTCTTAGATGACCTTGTAGGTGGTCTAAGATAGAGTTAGACTATAGAGAGACCACTTAGGTATAGCTTGGGATGGGTATGAGTGGTATTTATAGGATTTGTTTTTAGGAGGTGACCGATAGAGGAGGTTCATGGAGTAAATATATATGGAAAATGAGTAGTGGTTTATACATAGATAGGTAAAAAAAGATGGTTGCTTAAGTTTTTATTTTGAGATATACTAGATATAGATAGATTTGGAGATATATTAGTGATCTAATATCTATTTAGTTTTGATTTTTGTAGGTGTGGTAAAAGATGAGGTAATCAGATGGGGTTCCATAATGAGGGGATAACTCCATGATGTCTTAAATGAGGTATTGATGTCATATGACTTTACCATAGTAGAGGATCCCAAGGTAGCATTTGTCCCAGCTCAAGTGAGTTGGTTTAAACTAGCTAAATAGGCTTTAATGAAGTTATAAGCACATAGAGAGGGGATGAAGCCACCAATAGAGATGAGTGCAAGAGAGACACGGGCATGAAAATCCCTAGGTGAAGAGAGAGTTGTAAATCTAGCTACAGTGACATAGATGGCATAGCTATATGCCTAGGAGAGGGAAACACATGTAGTGACCCTGACCCATATGTCATAGGTACAGGAGCAAGAGAGTGACACATCTAGTAACCCTTGTCTAGTTAACACATGTGTGAGCCCATGTAGCTCATATACATGGGTATGTGTGGAGATTGAGATCTTGGACAACCTCTTTATAGCATTCTATGTAGAGGAGTCAGACTAAAAAATTGATGGGTATCATGGTGAGGCCAAGAGATAGGTAGGATGGGGCCCAGTCATAGAGCTAGAGCATTTTATATGGTTGTATTTTTTGTATCAAAACTCATGACATACATACATACATACATACATACATACATACATACATATATATATATATATATATATATATATATATATATATATATATATATATATATGGATCATTTTGTATATTGATTGTATGTGTTATCATTATGGTTGTGGTTGTTGATGTTTAGATATATTTATTTATATCACATGTATTTAGTTGTTTGTTGTATATGCTATGGGAAATATATGAGGTTTGGTTTCTTTTCTATCATTATGTAGAACACATGCATGGTTAAAAAAATTAAGCAAAAAAGACTTGGTAAAATATAATCAATCAAAAATAAATATACTACACACTATTTCATGTTGGGAAATGTGTAATAAAAATAAAATGACTAAGTATAAAGAACCAAAGGGATAAAAAAGATGGTAAAAAGGATTTTTTTTAAAGACTAAATGAAAGATAAGCAACCAAATTAAAACAAAATAAAATCACACTAAATCATATTAGGAAGCATGAAAATAATGTAATAAAGTGGAAGATCATGTAAAAGGAAAAAAATGTATTAAAAAAAAAAAAATTATTTATTCAAATCATACTAAATCATGTTAGGAAGTATAAGAGAAAAACAAAATTGGAAAAAATTGGGTCTTAAATTTATCACACTAATTCAAGTTAAGAAGTATGAAAAATTCAAAAAATGGTTGGATTCTTACATACAATCATAAAATAGGAAGATAAAAGTGAAAGAGAAATGAAGTAAGCAAAAAACATAATAAATCAATTTGATAATTATGTCAATGATGTGCAAATTCATAATCAATCACATCTTATCTCATATTTGACACATGTAATTTTAATTATGACTTGGATTATTGGAAAATTTTGTGAGAAAGGGCAGTTCCTATCTATGGTATTATAATTAAACTCACAAAGGGAACACCAAGGAGGTGGAATAAAAGTGAAAATATAAAAATAAAGGATAGTGGTAATAAGAATGTGAAATTATGGTAATTTATGAGGATGGCTAGATCCTATCCATGGTCTTACAATACAACTCACAAATGGAATTCCAAGGGGAGTGATCAGTGATCAAAATAATATTTCTCAAGTGGAAATATGAGGAATGTAGGGAATTAAAAAGGTAATTTAAAAATCATAACTTAGGCATATTATGATAAGACCTTAGGAGACAGGAGACATACTAAGGACATGAGAAGATACTATGTGATTAGTGACCATTAATGCAAAAAGGAAACTTGTTCACTATAGGCACAAATAAATTTAGGCAAATAATAATTCTATTAAGATAAAATCATGAAGGTATATTAGTAAAATAAAATTCAAATGGACCTACCTTCCCATGATGTGTTCTTTATTCCTCAGGACCCCTTACAGAGTCATCAATCTACTATGAAGATTGGGTATTTGAACGAGAATGTAGGTATCACTAAAATATTTTTTGTTCTCCTTTTATAATCTAATATACTACCATACCCCAATATACCTTAACTCTATTGTGAGGCCAACTATGGATTTTGAGATTTGATTAGAAAAATGTGTTTTTTGAATCATGTTTTTTAGTGTGATATGGATTTTAAGAATTTCAAATGTTTTTGCATTTTAGATCATTGCCTTTTTTTAAATGATTTGGATTTTAAATATTTTTAATACTTATTAATATTCCTCCTCCATACATACTTGGAATGATCAAACATGAGATATAGAGTGATACACATAAATGAGTTGTAGGCTTAGGCTAAAGGAAGCTAAGTGATAAAAGATAATACTAACTAGAATACTTAGGCTTAAAAATGAACCAACATGTTATCTCAAGTCTAAACCATGTATATTCTTAGTTTATGAGAAATAAATAAAGGGAAAAAAGAGATCCAAAGTGAACTGGGGAAAGGAGATTATATTGAAATTTATTGTTGGCTAATTGATCACATGGTAATTAGGAATGACTAAAGGGAACTATGTTTGTATAGCTGGGTCACAATGAAAATTATCCTTTTAAAAATATAGATAAGAAATCAAAAAATAAGGAAGAGAAATTTAAAAAAAAATTACGAAAGAAACTCAATAAATAAAAAGAAATCAATGAGAAAGAAAAATATCCATAAGAAAACATAAATTATAGTATAAGCAATATAGAGTGTGAAAGTAAAGTCACCATGTAAGATCAATAAGAATTTGACATAATGTCAAATGATATAATAAATAGATAAAGATAATATTTAAGCACATGTCCAAATCAAATGAAAATGTAAAATCACCATGCATGTGCTCATAAATACTAATAAATATACCCACACACATTATCCAAAACATTAGATATATCTTTATGAATTTGGATGCAAACTGCTACTAATTTCTCATCTATCTTCAATTAAAATTAATAAAATACTTCTCATCTAATCTCCTCAACATAAAATGTATCAATACTTGATGGGTCATGATGAAGAGGTATATTAGGCAAGAGATACTTAGAAGAATACATGGGAGTGGGATCTACATGAGATGTAGGAATCATCAATGGGGAAGGATACATAGGTAAGGGAAGGTATATGGTTGAATTAATCATGGGTGAAGAAGAATCCAAAACTGAGGGAGTCATTGGGGGAGGCACAGAAGGTGATCAAGAGACCATTGGAGGGGATGGAACCACTGAAGGTGGAACCATGGGAGAAGAAGATGTAGCCTTCTTGTGATAATAACATATGTGAGGAATGTTAGAAGGTCCAATAATAGCTATAATTTTATCCTTAAGGTGTTACTAAAGGATGTGGTAATGATCAGTGTGATAGGTGCCACATTGTTACCAAATATAATACACCAGTCCATAATTGGGAATATACTCAAGTAGTAATTTCAGAGGAGGTATGGATTTATTTAAGGATTTATGGGAATAAGGACATAAATTATCAATATATTATCATATCTTGAAATAATGCATGGAATAATGGTTATCTATGTCATGGAAGAAATATATATGTCTAGGAGTAGGCTTAGTAGAAGTACTCACAAGAGGAGGTATAATAGAAACAAAAGGAGATGGGGAAGACACATCAACCCATTTGGTGGGAAATGAATCCATATAAGGTAAAGGAAGGAAACCATCACCAAGAGAAGGTGATGGTGTAGAAGGAATGAGATTAGGCTCAATAGAAGGAGAAATAGGATTAGAAGCAAGGATAGGCTCAACAATAGCAAGAGTAGAAATGGGCTCAACTATAGTGGTAATTAGAATAGGCTCAACTATAATAGGAATAAGAATGGTCTCTAATGATGGATATAATAAGGGAAGGGTAGGGTATATAAAAGGCAAAATAAGGGTTGCGTGCATCTCAAGAATAAGTAATCTATAGGGTTCAGGGTACCTAGCAAAATGGCAAGGCCCATTCATAACATAATCCATGAACATACTCCTACAATGTTCCTAAAAAATTGGAGGTGTTAGCACCATATCTACCCTATTATAAAGAGAAAAAATACCAAAATTAGGAACTATAAATGATGGAACATGACAAGAATCACTAAAGTACTAAAGCAAAGAAGAATGATAATGGATAATCTCAGCATCACAAGCTTAAATAAGATCACCTAGGAACAAATCATCTAAGGTGCAACCATCATCATAGTTAGGTGTGTGAATATCAATGATACATGTAGTGATGACCTTATCATCTGATGAAGTGCGGTGAATAAAATGCTGAGTCTTAGTCAAAATGATGGAAATATCATCATAATGAGGTTTACAATAATGAAGTTGTAAAGAAGCAAGAATATGAGAGATGAGATGAGGTGAGAGAAAATAAGTTTTAATATTTAGGTTGATTTCATCAGGCCCATCATCATCAAAATCTAAGAGGTTAAGAGGAATGTTCCCAATAAGTTCAGGATGACTGTTGTAACCTTAAGTGGAATTGATGGGGAAATTTGAATCATTGAGACTCATGAAATGGAAAACTAGGCAAAGGCTCAAGAGTGGGAATCTTGAAGACACCATAGTCTTAGAATTATTCAAAATTATAAGGGTTAGTATCACCCTAAATCCTATAAATGGCTCCATTGTGAGGGGAATTTAATGCATTGGAATGTGGAAGAAGAAACTTCTCTCATATGGTGAGTCCATGGACTACCAAGCAAAATATTATAAGATAGAAGAAAATTAAATATCATCACTTTCACATGAACGGTGACAGGTGAGATGGTAATGGGAAGCCACACACAACCTAAAGAAGGCATTTAACTTTGATCATATCCTTGGCATTTGTTGTGTGTGGAATTGAGATTGCATTAAAAATATCTAAGGGCTTTGATAAAATCAAGAGAGGTAACATAAGTTCCAGAACCCTCATCAATAAATGCATGCTTGACTTAGATATCACCTATTTGGACACTAATAAACAAAGGAGGATCATCCAGATGAAGTATAATCTCATCAAGAATCATAAAAGTGATGATAAATTTTAAGGAAAGAGAAGTGTCAATTGTTTCATCAACATGGATGGACATCTCTTCACATTATTGTAAAATGCTATCCTTAGATCTAGATAAGGTTACTTCACATCCTATTAGGGGAGGAGGAGGGATGTCATTTTGAAAAATAATTACATAAGATTGTTTCTATGACATGGAGAGGTCCTCATAAGCTTAAAGAATGGAATTTAAGATGGGAGATTAGTGAGTTCCATAATAGTATCCCACTCATAATAACCCATAAGAAGGTTGGTAGAAATAAGTGCAAAATGATTAATGAGGTCCTCAAAAAGAGGAGCTGAAGTACATTGGAATTTGTGTTGATGAGAAGTAGAAGGTTTATTATAAGGTTATAAATTATGTTGTAAATATGAAGTAGTTGGTTAAGGTGTAGGTTGAGAGTTGGTAGAAGTGTTGATATAAGCTTGGTTATCATGAGTGTTAGGTAAAGAAGATGAAGGGAGATAGAAATAGAATGGAAAATGTTATTCAAAGGAGGATTTGGAGTTGGTTCATCAAAGGTTATAATCTCATCTTACCCTAATTCATTTAAATGAGTTAGAGAAGAATCCTGGACAACATGAAATGTTTGGGATAATGGAAGAGTGTAGAGAGGTTGAGGGTCAATGAAAGAAACCACCCTTCACATATTAGTCATATTAAACACATTATCTTCATAAATGAGTTCAACAAGACTTTCAACATTGTTGGTGGAAGGGGAAGGCTTGTCTTGGTGGTCTTGATTAATTTGGTGATTAGGAAGATGGTCTTTATAGATAGCTAAATGAGCATTAGCTTGATTCAAGGCTTGAGATTTAGTATATGTTTCACGAGCCTTAAAAGTGATGTCATAGGCTTGTTTATGTTTTCAAATGATATAATCATGATCAAAATTTAGACAAAGAAGAAAATCCATAGCTAAGTTATGAAGCTACCTACATGTCTCATGAGAATGACCCCAACTAGCATGAAACCAACAAAACTTATTAGGATCATACTAGGATTTCATAGGATGAGTGTGTTGATGCTTGAATATGTATCATAGGTGTCTAGAGTATTTAAGAAACACTTCTCATTTTAGAATTCTATGAATTCAGTGCATGAGTTGTAGGCTGTGATAATCCTATTATCTATTGATGGAATAGAGGCAAAACAAGTAAACTATTCACAATATTAATAATGTTTGGTGGTTGGGAGCCAACATGTCTAGTTAGTTATCTTTGAAAAGAGTAAATTAATTTGAGATAATATTAGTGAATTATGATCAAATTATAATCTAAAGGTTAATCTAAAATGAATATTTATAATGTAAATTAAGCTAGAGTGATCTGGTTAAAAAAGGATAAAAAGGAAGGGCAAAAAAGAAAAGAAAGATATTGTTGGTCTTTATTCCAAACATTCTGACAAGGTTCAAATCTCATCTAAACATGCATTTAACCAATGTATGAAGTGAAATAGATTAATCCTAGATCATAACATATATAAGGCCAGGTTCTAAGGAAGGTATCAAATGATGCAAATAGGAACCATGCTCACTTTAAAGATTCACTCCTCCAAACAAAACAACATTAGCCTAAATACTAAATAAGTGTAGAAAATTAAATAAACCTAAGAACTTTCAACTAATATATCATTGGCACAAATTAGAAACTCTACATTTAAGATACACATCTAGAATCCATAGGAACCATTCAAATCTGAAAGTGAAACCAGACAACTAAGAGAGAAACCATATAGCTCTTCACACAAGCAAATATGGATAGAATTTGTAGAATTCATTATTTGTATTCATTTCTCAAAGTTTATAAAGTAATTTGGCTCTAAGAATTCCTTTTCTTTTACAATTGACAATACCTCTTTTATATAATTATCAAGGTAGTATGTCAATCAGTCCTAACCAATTAAAAAAGTAAAAGTGTAGGGATAGTTATCCTTTCCACAAATGTTCTAGAAATACACTAGACTTTTCTAATGGACTAATATATAGGTAGTGTGTTTTAAAAACCACATATGCCTTTGCACATATAATATTCCACTTTTAAAATGGATAAGGTTTAGCCACAAGAGGAATATTCTAATTTTGAGAACCCTCTAGTTGATGAAGTGATTCATTATTGCTATCTTTTATCTTTATAATAGTATATTCATCATGTAATGCTTCTCCTCAATTATCTCAATGTTGCCAATTGGTTTCATGAAGAGATCTTTCATTGATCTGGTTAGTCCTTGTGGTCTTTATTCACTTTGTCTAATGATTCTCACCACACTTATTGTTTCCCTTGTATTTATAATCATCTCCATGATCCTATCAAGGTCAACAATAGTCTTACCTAAGCTTTGGTACCTTAGCCTTTGAAAAAATTGGGAGGCTCTTTGGTTGACCTTATCATTTGTATTTAGACAAGTTGGACCAAGTGTAGTAGATCTTTTATAAGTTGCTCAAGGTCATTGGAGATGTCCTCCTTTTCTCAATATTTATTTGGTTCTCCTTGAATTCCCAGTATTTTTTTAGTGTTTATGAGCTACTTATCATATTCAGTGTGAATTTCTAAGCTCATGTGCCATATTTTCAACCTTGTTTATCAAAAACCTGATGGCTATGAGTTCTATCAAATTTATCACTAGTGGAATTCAGATCAACTTGTAGATCAAATGATTTTTTCATAAGTGACAATCTAGCTCTCCTTGGCTTGATCTTAATGAGCACATGGTTAGATTAGGGTCTCCATAGTCAATATGGCTTATTTGTTGTTTAAGAAGGTTCATAGGGGGCTTTAATGGTGAAAACTATGAGCTTCAATCACAAGTTTGAGGCTTAAAATGTATCCTATTCATACCTTTGCATCCTCAGTCCATAAAATCTTCATTTTGTCACTTTTGCTTATATGGCACCTTTATGTCACTTCCATGGCACCCTACTCAAATTTCATGGTTCTAAGCCACTTTGAAAAGTCCATATTTGCTTCACACCATCGGATCATCCTGCATAGATTAATGTGGTTCATTTATCTTGGTCCCAAGAGTTAAACACCATTATCTACCTTTATTGTGTTTCATATGATTATGACATGTGTCATTATTATGTTTATCCTGAGCTTTGTTGAAAAGTCTTAACTTGATCATGCACCATTGGATCAATTATGCTTAGTCAGATGCGTGTTGTTAATCTTCCAAAGATTCTTAGTCTTTAACTTGAGAGCTGTAGCTTTGACCTTTCAATGTTGATTACACAATATTGGATCATTTGGGTATGAATCAATGTACTTTTTTGATCTCTAAAATATGCTCAAAATTTAGTTTAGGGACCATGCCTTGAATTTTCAACATTAACCTCACACCATTAGATCTTGATCTGTAAGTAAACATGAGTCATAGGTTATAATCCATGGGGTTGAATGTGATTGGTTCTTGTAATCATAAAAATTAATTACGTAAGCTCAAGAAATACATAAATCTTTAGACCAATGTTTTATTTGTATTAATAAATATGAATACTTTAGTCTAAGGTTTCAAAGCTAAGTTTACATGTAAAAAGACCCTTCGAATAAAAAAATTCATAGCATAAGTCTTTAGCCTAAGGTTTTATTGTATTAATAAATACAATAAAAAACTTAGGGTAAAGCCTTGGGCTATGTCTATGTAATAAAAGGGACCCATTTCAATCTCATGTTGATAGATCTTTGACATCTACTCAAATGCATGTCATTTATCTGGATCCATGGGGTTGAATGATATTGGCTCTATGGATTAACATCCTTGAATTATCAAGCACATCTTGCACTATTTGATTAACTTCCCCTGAGTGAACATGGGTCATTGATCCTACAAATAAACACAATGCTTAAGTTAAGAGTCGAAGACATATGGAACTTAGGATAAATTCTTAATACTAAGGTCTTATTTATGTTAATAAACATGAACAAGACTTTATGATTAGTTTATAACAAAGGGACCATGTGTGTAATAAAGCTAGACCATATTAAGATAAAATGGAACACAAGGGTTTTGGGACATAAAGGGGACCAATCATATAATTTTAAACTAAGGTTTGGTTGTGTTAAAAAACATGACTAAGCCTTAGTATAAAAGTTGAACTAAGTCTATGGCATTTTTAAAGTGTTCCACCTTAATTTTTTCCTTCCAATTTTAAATTTAAATCAAGGAGCCTAAGCTAGAGTTTTATGACCAAGGGTTTTAGGATGATCAAAATGGATTTAATCTTTACTTTTGAATAGACCAAAAGCTAGTAAAAAGACTAGACTAAGATAAAATCATAAAATTTAGACATGGTCCATTCAAGGAGGTCTCCATTAAATCTATAATCTAAAACATATAGATCTAATTATTAGCAAATTTTGACAAGGGTAGACCAAAATTATGCACAAATATGCTAACTATATCAAGTGGGGATGATCTTCAAATAAAAATAATGTGTAAACATGATAGTAACACTATGATCAAGTGGATTTCCAATTCCAACGTACAAATTTGCATAATTTGACACATGGATCCCCATTTTTCATAAATGGTGGTATGTTGACCTCAAAAATGGTGACTTCTAAGGGGAACATAGAAATATGTTAGAATTTAGAGACTCTTGTTTAGATTAATAATTAATTTACTTATTCCATTTGATTAGGTACCATTATTAAGATCAGTTCATTGTTAGAAAAAATATTGCATATATAGAATTAAGATCAAATATCAAAACTCAGTCATGTTGTGTGTTTGATTTGATTCCACTTACTAATTGCTAAAGTATTTAGAGAGTAACTTCTAGGTTCATAAATTTAATCATTAGCATTTACTTTTAGCATGTTTTAATATTCATTAAGAACCATGCTTTAGCTCAAATAAGGATTGGGTATTTCTCTACTACTATCCAGGCATCCATAGCCCCAATAGAGATGCCTTTAGCTCCACTCAAGGCCTTGCTCCACTGCTAGCCAGGCATACATAACCCTAGTAGAGATTACCAGAATCACCTCTAATTAGAAATTTATTTGAATTTTGTAATAAGGATCTTATTTTTTGATTTTTTCAAGTCATTTTGACTTTATAGCAAATGTTGGGAACTAGGTTAGCTAGGTTTATGGATTTGGTCAAGTGTTTAATTTTTAGACAATCATCCTTGGCTATAAACTTTGTCCCAAGAAATTGATATTTTTTAGGTGCAAGCATGACTATGTCCTAATAGTGTAATATTTCATCCTACATGTGCAATCCTTCTTAAAACCAAGCTTTGATTAGAACAAGGTTTAAAATATCAATGAATAATTAACTTATCCATCAGTTTTTGCTAGCTTCTCTAAACTAAAACATCAAGCTCATATTTTAACAATCCATGATCAACCAATGTTAAAAAGTCATACTTGTATTTCTAAAATATGAAGTTCTAGAGTAGTTAGATGAAACTTGAGCTGAGGTATATCCAAAATGACTTATTTATAATCAAGGAAAAAATCATAAAAAACAAATAAATATATGTAACCATTATTTACAAACAACAGACAAGAAGGAAAGGAATAGGAAAGAAACTAACCTAAAGACCTATACTAACTCCATAAAGAGCCTACCTCCAGGATTAAATGGAAAGTTATTTAGCCTACCATGTAACCTTGAAACATGATTTATTTCATTTAGTGGCCTCTTATTGTGGATAGGAGCACTTGTATGCTTGTGTCTTCTAGGTGATGTAGATTGGCCTCTTATCAACATTCTCAGATGTATGAATCAAAAGTATGAATCTAAGACACAATCATATTTTTCCCAAATCCTTTTATCTTGCATCAAGAGTGATAATTCTCATTCATTCATAGATAGTGACTTATATCATCTTCATTAAATGATGAAAACTCAACTAGAATTCTTGTCCTAATGTCTTCATTAAATTTAGCTTGAGGTGGGGATAGACTACCAATATTTGTTCCAAAACTTTCCAAGTAATCCTAAAAGGATACTTCATCCTCATCAGTTGAAAGATCATGAAATTTATCTATAACCTTACCATTTGAATCAAATTGATCACATACTTCCATGCTTTTGAAGGTGTCATATAAAAATTCTTGATCTGTTTCACTTGCTTCATCCTCATCCTCTATGTAGAATGACATCTCAGCTACCCAATCGAGTCCCAACTCATCTTGCTTTGGATTCTCCAAAATGATATCACTATCCTAAAATACCTCAATTTCTTTCAATAAATCTTGGTATAAATGCCACTAGTCTTCTTCTTCAAAGATAGACTCTATTTTAGCAAATGACCTCATATGAATTGCCTTCATAGTTATCTTCTAAAGAGGAATTAGATTGTATTTGATCTTGTTCATAGGACTATTCATATTGAACATCCATTTTATCTTCTAGATCATCTTCTATTTCACTTTCTTCTTCAAATGGAAAATCAAAAGCCTACATGAATGATTTAGAAGTTCCTACAAAGCTAGATGTCCCTGCAAGAATGTCTTGATTAAGCATAGGTTCAGATGTATCCATTTTACTTTGACATGCTTCTAAGACATTATAATGATAATATAGACCTATATCACAAATATTAATTTCATTTATGTCCTTAGATGACTTATTATTATTATTATCATGAAATTTATTTATGGAACTATTGAACCTTTGAGAACCATAATCTATATTAAAGCCTTCCCAAGTATTGCTCACTTGCTTTTACAATTGAATGAAATTAGTGCTCAATATTTAAACCATATTAAGTATGGATTCTTCCTCATTCTTTGGTATTTATGAGTTATGAACTTGATTATCATTAATAGTGGATACCAAATCTCTCTATCCTTGTGGATGAAATCCATTTGTATAATTGTTTAAGAGCCCCAAATTTTGGCTAGGATAGGCATATATTAAGGGTAATTGGTTCAATATTGGTGTCTGATTTAAGGTAGAAACAATCTCATTAGCATTAGGAATGACATTCAATGTTGGGAAATTAAGGTTGACATTTGGGATAACATATGCAAGCTGACCTTGAGGTTGCATTTGATCACTAATTATTATAGCTTTAGCATAAGCTAATGCTAAGGTGTTTATGCCTCCAACAGACCTTTTAAGAAATATAGAAGTCATGGGATCCAAAGCATCCTTATAAATCTCTAAGGCCAAAGCCTCTTTAGGTCTATAAGGATCTATGGTTCTACTAAACATTTTTTGTAACCTAGCATCAAAGGCTCTAATGAGCTCATTTGAGTCTCTTATGACAGTGGTAAATTGTTGATACAAAATGCATGGATTAATGATATTGCCAAATTTATCAATAAAGATATTATTAAAATAATCCCAACTAGATATGAAATTATTTGGAAGGTTAAGAAACCATTCATACATAACATCTTTAAAATTAAATAGGAATAATCTACGTGATATATCTTCATAAATAATATTCAAAAATTTCAAAGCAACCTTAAAAAATTTAACATGTTCTTTAGCTATGACAATGTTATTAGGACTGAAAGAAGGCAAATACCTTTCAATATTTCTTGGTAAGTCATGTACTTAGCCATGCACATTGATTAAAGAACCACCTAGCCAAGCCATACCTTGAACACATGAGCACCCTGACTTCATGGAGTTGGTTGAGACCTTGGAAGTTGAAGCTTACCTCAGTCTCAATTTTAGCAATTCTAACTTGTGACCTTGAAACCTATTTAAAATATGATGCATCAAACCAACCTTTGTTAATTATAATGATTAAGTTTTCACGTTAAGCCAATTTTTCAAAAATACATGTAAATTATGACTATCTTTAAATTAATAAGCTCAAATATATGTCTAGACTGATGAATGAGAAGGATATTTACACCAATAAGCTCAAATACACTCAAATTTTCAAAGCACTAGTCAATATTTTTGTAAAAAATTGCTATTACTAACCTTAAACATGAAGAATACACAAATACTGAACTACCTTTACAAGAATATCCATAGATCTTCAAATAATATCGATATTTGGCTAAAGGAAGCTCAAAGACTAGCCTAAAACCATAAATACCAATGATATTTACACAATTGAGAAAAGTATTAACTCAAATATGCAAATAATACACCAATTTTTTTCATCAAAATACACCAGGATTAGAAAAGATTCTATAAATTCACAAAGATATAACTAAGGCCCTCCTTCTAGTGCCAATGAAGTTCCCCTTATTGATGCCTAAATATGTATCATAGATGCTCAGAGTGTTTAAGAAACACTTCTCATTTTAGAATTTTTGGAATTTAGTGTATGAGTTATAGGTTGTGATAATCTTGTTATCTATTGATGGAATAGAGGCAAAGCAAGTGGACTGTTCATAATATTTATAATGTTTGGTGGTTAGGAACCACCATGGCCAGCTAGTTATCTTTGAAAAGAGTGAAGTAATCTAAGATAATATTAGTGAATTATGATTAAATTATAATCTAAAGGCTAATCTAAAATTAGTATTTAAAATGTAAATTAAGCTAGAGTGATTTGGTTAAAATAGGATCAAAAGGAAGGGTAAGGTAGAAAAGAAAGATGTTACTAGTCTTTAGTCTAGACATTGTGACAAGGTTTAAATATCATCTAAACATAAATTTAACCAATGTATGAAGTGAAATAGCTTAAGCCCAAATCACAACATACATCATCTAGCTTCTAAGGAAGGTATGAAATGATGCAAATAGGAACCAGACTCACTTTAAAGATTCACTCCTGTAAGCAAACAACATTAGCCCAAATGCAAAAGTAGTGTAGTTTATGAAATAAGCCTAAGAAATTTTAACTAATCTAGCATGGGCACAAATTAGAAACTTTGCATTCAAGATACACATCCAAAATCCATAGAAACCAAACAATTGAGAGAGAAACCATATAATACTTCACACAAGCAAATATGGATAGACTGTAGAATTGCTTGTTTATATTCATTACTCAAAGTTTACAAAGTAATTTGGCTCTAAGAATTCATTTTATTTTAAAATTAATAATACCATTTTTTATAGAATGATCAAGATGGTATGTTGGTCAGTCCTAACCAATGAAAAAAGTACAAGTGTAGGGATAACTATCCTTTCCATAAATGTTTTAGAAATACACTAGACTTTCCTAATGGACTGATCTATAGGCAATGTGTTTTACAAACTACACATGACTTTTCAAACAAAATATTCTGCTTTTAAAATGGATAAGGTTTAGCCATAAGAGGAATATTTTGATTTTGAGAACCCTCTAGCTGATGAAGTTCTTCATTACTATTATCTTTTGTCTTTCCAACAATATCTTCATCTTATAATGTTACTCCTCAGTTAGCTCAAATTTTCCAATTGGTTTCATGAAGAGCTTTTTCATTGATCTACTAAGTCCTTATGGTCTTTATTTACTCTGTCTAATGCTTCTAACTGCATTTATTGGTTCCCTTGTATTTAGAATCATCTCCATGATCCTATCAAGGTCAACAATAGTCTTGCATAAGATTTGGTACCTTAGCCTTTGCACAAACTAGGAGGCTCTTTGCTTGACCTTATCATTTATATTTAGACTAGCCTGACTAAGTGTAGAAGGTCTTTGACTAAGTTACTCAATGTCATTGGAGATGTCTTCCATTTATCAAGATTTCTTTGGTACTCGTATTCCAAATATGTTCTTAGTGTTCAAGAGCTACTTATCATATTCAAGGGGACTTTCTAATCTCTTGTGCCATGTTTTTGAACCTATATATCAATAAACTAATGGCTATGAGTTCTATCATATTGATCACTAGTGGAATTTAGATCAGCTTCTGGATCAAATTATTCTTGCACAAGTGACAATCCATCTCTCCTTGGCTTGATCCAAATGAGAACATGGTCAGATTAGGGTCTCCATACTCATGATGTATTCTTTGTCATTTAAATGGGTTTTTAGAGAGCTTTAATGGTGGAAGTTGTGAGCTCTGATCAAAATTTTGAGGCTTAGACTACATTCTATTCATACCTTTACATCCCTAGTCCATAAAATCTTCATTTTGTCATTTTTACTTATGTCATGCCTTCATTTCACTTTTGTAGCATCCTACTCAAATTACATTGGTTATGATCCCCTTTAAAAATTCCATGTTTGCTTCATACCATCAAATCAACTTGCATGGATCAATGCAGTTCATTGATCTTGGTCCGAGGAGTTAAACACCATTGGATTCCTTTTGTGTGTTTCATATGGTTATGAGATGTTTCATTACTATAATTATCTTGAGCCTCATTGAAAATTCTTCAATCAATCACACACCATTGGATCAATTCTTCCTAGGTAGATGCATGTAATTGATTTTCCAAATATGCTCAATATTTAACTCAAGAGTTGTAGCTTTGACCTTTAAATATTGATTACACACCATTGGATCAATTGGGTATGAATCAATGCAATTCATTAATATTTGAAATATGTTGAAGCTTTAGTTTATGGACCATGCCTTGAATTTTCAACATTAACCTTACTCCATCAGATCCTAATCTGTGAGACAAATATGAGCCATAGGTTATAATCTATGGGATCGAATGTGATTGGTTCCTACAACCATAAAAATTAATTAAAGCTTAGGAAATACATAAAACTTTAGACCAATGTTTTATTTGAATTAATAAATATGAATACTTTAGTCTAAGGTTTTCAAGCTAAGTTTGAAATATGTAAAAAGTACCCTTCAAATAATAAAAGTCATAAGTTTTTGGCCTAAGGTTTTATTATATTAATAAATACAATGAAAAACTTAAGGTAAATCCTTAGGTTAGTTTTATGTAATAAAAGGGATCCATTTTGATCTCGTACCATTAGATCTTCAACATCTACTCAATTGTGTGCCATTGATCTCGATCCATGGGGTTGAGTGAGACTGGTTTTGTAGATTGACATCTTTGACTTATTGATCTCATCTTGAACCATCTGATTAACTTTGCCTATGTGAACATGGGTCATGGATCTTGAAAATAAACATAATTCTTAAGTTAGGACTCAAAAACATATGGAACTCAAAATAAATTCTTAAGACTAAGGTCTTATTTATGTTAATAAACATGAACAAGAATTTATGATTAGTTTATAACAAAGGAATCATGTGTGTAATAAAGCTAAACCATGCTAATATAAAATGGAATAAATGTGTTTCAAGACATAAAGGGGACCAAGCATATAATTTTAGACTAGGGTTTAGTCATGTTAAAAAACATGACTAAGCCTTAGTATAAAAATTGAACTAAGTCTATGACATTTTTTAAGTGTTATCGCATAATTTGTTCCCACTAATTTTGAGTTTGAATCAAGGAGCCTAAGCTAGGGTTTTATGACCAAGGGTTTTAGGATGATCAAAATGGATTTAATATTGACTTTTAAATACACCAAAGGCTAGTAAAAAGACTAGATTGAGACAGAATCATAAAATCCAGACATGGTCCATTCAAGGAGATCTCTATTATATTTATAATCTAAAACACAAAGATCCAATTGTTAGAAAATTTAAACAAGGGCATACCAAAAGTATGTAAAAATATGCTAACCATATCAAGTTTGGATGATCTTCAAATAAAAATAATATGCAAACATGCTAGTGACACTTTGATCAAGTAGATTTATAATTTAAAGGTACAAATTTACATAATTTGACACATGGGTCCCCATTTTTCAAAAATGGAGGTATGTTGACCTCAACAAAGTGGGATAAAGTTTTCATGGTAGAGGCCTAGGTAGATGTTTAAGTAATTCAACTAAGGATAAGGGTTTATGAATGTTGATAGTATTTGGTGATAAATGAGGATTGGTATATTGTTGAGAATGGGGAACTAGTTCCAATGATTGGTAAGGAACAACATCTTGAATGGTGTGAATGGTGTCATAAGAGCATCATTGATATCATTATGATTCTTGTTCTTGAGTAAGAGATGAGGACCTATAGAAGGTTGGGTTGGCTTAAATTGATGCATAAGGAAATATCTACATTTATCATGGTGAATAGCCTCCTCCAAAGTACATGGAGAGAGAGTGAGAAACAAATATTGTAACTTGGGAAAAAGAGCATTAGTAAAGAGATGAATTTTTTTATCATCAGACATACTATGTTCACACTTATTTGAAAAAGTTTTCCACCTTTTAAAAAAATATTGGGCAATTTTATTTCCAAGTTGTTTACAATTTATGAAATGAGCCAATGTGTTTTTAGGTAGATCACTAGTTTGGAAATCTTGAACTACAGCATTCACTAAATATTCTAAACTAACAATAGAATGGGTTCTATGTTGGTTGTACCAATTTAAGTTGTCACTTGCAAGTGTTTTGGCTAAGAGCTTGGTAGTAGCAAAGGTGTTCAATTTGACCCAATATTTATAAATATTTCTAAATGCTTTAAGATGAAGGGTAGGATCAGTTGATCTATTATAAGAAATGGTAGGGGTGATACCTCCTATATCAATATTAGTAAATTGAGTGGTAAGAAGATCATTTTGAAGATGTTTAATGGTTTTTTTAACCAAAGGAGGTTGAGGGATGAGATTGCCTTGAGAATATCAAAGAGGAGGAAGGGGATAATTTTGATTATACAAGCCCCAAGTAATTGGTTGAGGATGAGTTTGAAAATGGAGAAGATGATTTTGCATTCTCATCATTTGATTTGTATTATGAGCTCGAAAGGTATTATTTTGATTGAGTGTTTTTAACAAGAGTTTGTGGGTTTGATTGGCATTGTTATCACTATTTGAATCATTAAATTTAGTATTAGTGTCTTGGGTACCATGATTAGTTTTGGTAAGAGCTTGAGAGGAACTATGAGAATATGAAACACTGGTAGCAAAATTTGCTCGTGTGGTAAAAGATGGACTAGTGAAGGGATGATAAGAGGAAGCACTATAATTATGATTATATTGGGTAGAAAATGATGCAATAATATAATGATTAAGTATAGTGGAGCTTATACGAGGCCCATTAGATGCAAAACCTGTCATGTTAGTGGAGATACTAGGTATGGAGGTAGAAAAGGTTAAAGAAGAAGAGGTCATGGTATAAGAAGGGGTCATAATCAAGGGAAGAGGCTTAGAATTAAATAAATTGGTACCCATAAATCTATTTGAGAATATGGGAGTAGGTGAATTAGGATCTTCAACTTGACCACTAATCATGAGGTTTTAAATGGTGAAGGGATCTTTTCCTTGATGTTGAGGAAATTCAGAGATATAGAAGAGCATTTTAGGGGTGAACTCTAATTCAAGTTGATATTCAAGAGAGAAGAGAGGATTATGCTATCAAGAAGAATGAGGAGGGGTCCCATATTTAAATTTTCAAGTGGCTATATGAACATTACTCTCATACAAGAGAGGATCCCTACTCTACATATAGGAGACCCTATGAGGATTGGTAAAATGCATCATGTTTATTGAATTTGACTTAGTGTTTTCTTATAACAAAAAAATCATGATGAAGGAGAAAGAATAAAATAGAAAATAGAGATGAGAAATCAAGGAAATAAGAAGTGACAACAATTTTACAGAGTTGACTAGGTCGATCTAGCATAGAAAATAAGGCCTACAAACTATACAAGGTTGATTGGGTCAACCTAGCATAATAGATAGAGGATAAAAAATTGTATAGGGTTAACTGGGTTGACCTAGCATAATAGACAGGAAAAAATAGAGTCTATAAGAGACCATGTCGATTGAAATGATTTTGCATTGAAACAAGAATAATTTTGAAATTATTTAGAAAATCAATAACTAAAGGGAAAAAATAATCAATTGGATCAATAAGGGTGATATAATTGAGGAACACAACACAAAACCTTGTACCAATGCTGGCTAATGCAATTTTTTACAAAACAACACACAATTTAAGCAAAGAGAAATCAATCAAATTGAAATGTAAAAGCTAACTAAGTGGTCAACCTGAATGTCATTAGATTTATAAGAATATAATTTCAAATGTGATAGGAATTTAGTTGTAAGGAACTAGAAAGAAATCTAAGGATAATTTTAGGATGTTTGGACTGAAAGGGATATATATTTGCAATGGTATAGGCTTGGTATCAGGGCCTACCCACTCATTTAGACACCACAGTGACAAGGGTGTCAGGTGCTTAGCTAAAATATACCATTAACTATGTGTTTATTATTGGCTAAAAAACTAAGTCAGCTTCCACCTTGGTGATGAAATCCAAGTAGGTTAGCCTTGGGAAGACAATTGTTAAAACACTTGTTTAAGATTTTGTGATTTAGTCATGTGTGCATAAAATAGAAAATAGTGAAACTAAATAGTATATTAAAAACCACCTAATTAGACTATGTGAACTATTTTAAGCATGTAAGTAACAAGACATGAAAGTGTGAGCTAATTACTAGTATATAAGGGTTAATTCCAACTTTGAAATAGAGTAAAGTGTCGATTTAGTCGATAATGTATACATATAATTTAGAATAGGGTCGATAGTGTCACCTTGGTACTATAGAAGAAAAAGGTCTTAAAATGATAGGGGTGATAAGGTTTACCTAGTTATCTAGGCGTCACATAGAATATAGACCTATGTTGATATAATTGATCTAGTTGACTATCTAGGGGTAGTTTTATAGATTATAAACTATGAAAAGAAAGACTATAAAGAAAGAGATAAATGATAGAAAGGAACCTTGGTGGGTTTTAAGATGTATATAAATGAGACTACTATCAAATAACCTAGCTAAATTTTTCAAATCTTGCTAATAGGGTTGACTAGATTGACCAAGTTTTGTAGAGGCCTATTGTCAAGTGCCTAAAATGTACAGGGTCGATTGGGTTGACCTAGTAGTCTAAATCTAATGCCTAAAAGTGTACAAGGTTTATTAGGTTGACCTATTAGTATAGACTAGATGTCTAAAAAAATGTACTATGTCAATTGAGTCAATCTAGTAACCTATATCTAGAAATGAACCTATACAAAAATAACAAAGTCATTTGGATGTGACTATGTGTTTAAAACTATGCACATAAGTTAGTACTATGTTGATACAGTCAAGCCAACATTCCAAATATATGATAATAAAAATGATAAAATAATGAAATAAGTGAAATAAATATTGTAAGGGTTAGATTCACATCAGGTTCACCAAAATGTATGCAATTAGAAATGCATCATTTTTATAAATCAATCCTAACTCAGATAAGATAGAGCATACCTACACTTACGATTAAGAACATATTTTTTAAGTAGGAGCATAACCAATATGGGGATCCTCTAGAATCTATTAGTGGATCATTTATCACAACTCACCATTCTAAGGATGGATCCAAAGCCTCCAGTCTAAGATAATCACATAATAACCTTAAAGAGGTCCTAGGTTTTAATATTTCACCTATACTAATAACAAATAAAATAAATCTAATCTAGTGCACACCAAAGATTGTGGCACAAAGTGGGGGTTAGAAACAATAAAACTAAATATTCATAGAAGACATATACTCACATCAATGTATGCAGAATCTTAATTCATGGAAGAGAAGTAGAAATGCTATCTATCTACTCTTATAAAGGAGAAATAAAGTTAGGAATACTTACCTTTGAAGATGAACCCACCGAGCCTCAATATATCCTTTGGACAAGGTGCTTCACAAGAGGTTATTTTGGTATGTAAGTATGACAAGGATAAATCAACTCTAAGATACATAACATATCAATACATCTAAACTACTTCTCTATAAGACAAGATTCATATCTCCAAAGAAAGTATGGAACCCTAAGCTTTACTTCTCAAGTAGAATGGTTGATAAACAGATGTTCATTCACTCTTATTCTTTCTCTTCTCCTTAATAAATGATGTAAATGAACTTGTATTTATAGGTAGATTTAACCCTTAACCCTTTTGAAAATACTAGTTGATAGGGTCGACCTAGCATAATTTTGGATAATTATTCACTAGGTCAGCCAAAGGCTAACCTAATTCCTAAGTGAAAATATCTTAAATATGTATAGGTTCAACCTAATTGACATAGCACAAATAGTTGATAAAAAGGGATTTAGGTAAAGAAAAAAAGGATAAAATGTATAAAATGTATAAAATGTCTAGAATGGGTACAATAAAGAAGAATAAGCTTATGGTTAATGGTTTTAGGAGATAAGTGTATAGATAAAAAGTGGTAAAAGGGATAACAATCTTGTGAAGCACCAATGGTCTACCCACCCCTTTCTTGATTCACCCTTTAAGGCATGCACTCAGATAGATTGAGACTCGATGGGTTCTTACAAAGTATAAAGTGTTAGTAATCGATAAAAGTTTGAAAATATTATGTATACAGAAGGTATTTATGGAAATAGGGGCATTGGTAGCCTTAGGGAAATTTTTCTATCTTGGATTAAATAATTTTTTGTTCTTATAATAATTTCATAGGCAGTAGGAAGTGTGGTGCCACCCATGGACTAAATCATAACAACAATATCACTATTTAGGGCTCTTAAGTAATATAACAAGACATTATTTGGAGTTGGCTTGACTAATATTGGAATTCTATTTCAGGTCTTTTGAAAATGGAAATTGTAGTCAGTGATGAGATCATGAGGAGCCCGTTGAATGGTAGTTAGCTATTCAACCAAGGAAAGGCGGTCACTCTTATGTTTAAATTAAGCACATATTGTAGAAACTAACTCATCCTAAACTCAAATATAATTGGGAAAAAGACTTATGTACCATTGCAAGGGTTTACCTTTGAAAGAGGAGACTAGTAATTATAATGTTGTCTTCTACCACATTATGGAATGAACACAGATTAGTAATGTCTTGTATGTGTTCCATAGGAGTGGTGTAAGTTTCACCAATAAAGTATGGGAGGATTTTTAAAGCTGATGTTGGTATATCATACTACTAGGCCAACTGAAGTGGACTGCCTCCATTGAAAGCTAAAAAAATTAGATTTATAGCCATTATAGGAGGTTTGAAACTGATAGGAGTAGGAGCACTTATAGGAGATGCAAATAAATTTGAAGGACATACTTTATGGTGAGGTAAAATTGATTTAAATCTCTTTTTAGATGGAAATGATAACTTTAAAAAATCAGCTTTATTACCTTTAGTAGATGATCTTGTTTGCTTGTTTGACATATGTGAACCTTAAAATTTTGAATCCATAGGCTAGTGGAGTCACCAAGTGATTTTAAATTTTTTACAGTGATGGCAAAATGCTTCTTAATAATAAAACCAATCTCTTTATAACTTTTGTGTCCTATCGAGTGTGCCAAAAACTGTTATCACATAAATTTTACACCTGTTTGTTGATGGGATAGTTTGCTATGAAAAATATAATGATACAATGAGAAAACATCAAAGTTTCAAGACTTTGTAAAATTGAGGTTAACCTTTAAATAAGGCAAACTTCCTTTCACTAAATCTAGTGTAATTGATTATTAGTTTTATAAAAATTCTACTTGCTTTAGTGTTCTTACTCCTAAACTAGATTTTGACTAGGGAAAGAGTTAAGATTGAAATTTGCAAAATTTAAAATGGTGATTGCACTAAATATTTTTAGTGGGTCTTAGTACTTTCTTAAATGAAAAAAATAGAATATAAAATTGATTGAAATTTATTTGAGCATAAACTCATGCAAATGGGAAATCAAAGGCAATATTTTCTATTTTCATAGAAAGGAAAAGATTATTTATTTTATCAAACAATATTTTAGAAGGTTATAAAATACCAAAAATTAATTATTTTGACTAAAATAATAAATATTATATCCAAAAATACTCAAATAACTTGCATACATAAGGATTTCTCATACAAGAAAGGCAAAATCTTTAATTTTTTTCATCCTCCAAGTTACAGCTTATAGAAAATACATTCAAATTCAAAATAATATCCCTAATAAAAAATATGGATTGGAATAAGGGGTCTAACCTTATTTATATAAAATTATCCCATTTATTAGATTTAGTTATCAAAACTTCAATGTCTAGTAGAAGGAATCATGTAAATCTGGAACTTCATACAAAAAAGGCATGATCTCTTATTTGTGGCATACTTTGTCTTTTCAAAATGGTTTGGAAAAATGCATACAAGTATTGGTTTGGTCTATAACTTGATGTGGAATGGATGGAAATGGAAAATGTTCAAGTAATGCCTCTTCTTCTTCTTCTTCTTCTTCTTCTTCTTCTTCTTCTTCTTCTTCTTGTTGCAGCTATAAGTTACTCTTCATGCAAATGGGTAGCGCCCAAAATGAAACTAAATATTTAAACAAAAGATAACTTGAAAGTAACTCAAGTCACTTTTTATAAAACCCTAACTTGAAAACCATAAGTGATACTTTTACAACATATAAGTCATGTCACTTTATCAAAATGTAATTTTCAATACATGCTTTTACAAATTTTAACAATTGTAACTTGTCAAAATGAAAAGTGTAATTTCTAATTGTGATTTTTACAATTTCTAACTTTGTCAAAAATATAAAGTGTAAAATGCATATTTTTATTTCTCAAAAAGAGATATAAAATATAGTTGTAATTACAATATACAACTTCATAATGCTTTTACAATAATGAAACTACAATTCATGAAAATATTTCAACAAAAATAACTATCTATTTGTAAAACTTCCTCTACCTTATGGTCTTTCTTAGCCTATAGATTTTTAACATATATTGAAAAAGCCTTGAATATCTCTTGTATTTTATCCTCAATTGGTCTAAAGGAGTAGAGGTTGGAGACCTCACAATATGTTATTCTTTTAAAAAGTTCCCATCTCAAGGACCCATTTTTTTGGATTTTTTTACCCATCTTATCTAGTGTATTCTAATACTTGATATAGTAGTGGATAGAACTTAGGGTGAAGACTATAATTTTTTCAAATTCATTTTCAACTACTTCTTTGAACTTTATCTAAACCTCTTCTACTGAAAATAGGTTATTATCATCATCTACTGGCTAACATGACAACTTATTAAACATTTCTTCAATGTCATTCATCACATCAATAGCCTTATCATGTGCAACTTTGGTCTTGTGGGTAGTCTCTGTAAGTATTTTTATCCTAAATTGAGATGATATATTTAATTCCTCTTTCTCCCCATAATTTTTAGTATCCATTCAACAAGGAAGATGTCCATATCAATAGAGTCTATATCAATGAAATTGGGTTAATACAAATTCAAGCTTTGTATTTCTCCTTCATACTTACTGACCTGATCTCATAGGGTGGCCCTTATTTGTCTGATAACTATATAATGTTCATGATTATATAAAAAACATTATTTCCCTTGGAAATGAGTTCTTCCAACCATTCTTTGGTATCTTTTCTCATGATAGCAAATTTAGTCACTGCATCTATTATTGCCTGATCTAAAATTTAGTTGATTGGCTATGTTGACTCTAGTTATTTTGATGATCCAATGAGATATATGAATTTTTTAAGTATAGCTATGAGTTTATCCACCTTGTTTAATTCATAATTGGTGGCTTTATCACTATCTATTTTATCAAAGAGGGAGTTGATGCTAGTTTGAACATCATGTTTTAGTCCCTCCCTTATTGGCCATCTAAGATGAATCTTTGAAATATGATAATCTCCTACCACAAGGTCCTCCTTTGGTTTCTCTAATGGGGGAACTAAAATCTCAACATATCTTTCCCCTTTGTCATCACAAAAAATTCTAGAGAAGGTCCAAGGAGTAGACTTGGACTTCTTCACATTTGATAGGCTAAAGTCCAATGTATTTTGGGAAACCATTTGATTCCACTTCTTTCCCACTATCTTTGTTAGCCAACTGGGGGTATCATCTTGTTTCATGGACACTATAACTTGAGAATAAATAGTTAATTTGGTTACAATGGTAGGTACTATGATAATTATGGAGTCTTATGTGGATGTTGTCATTGGTTTCTTAGGAGGTGTTTGTGAAATCCATCTCTATCAATAGGTTATAAATCCACATTTGCATCAAGCACTTATGTTTCTCCTATCTCTACTGAAGGTGTTGCAGACATTATGGAAGTATAAGAGGTGGGGGTAATTGGAATAGTTTTGTATATTGGAGTTGTGTAAGGTGTAAATGATACTATTGAGGGAATAGACACAGGGACTCTAAATTTGGGAACTAGTGGAAGGGTAGAAGCCAAAACATTAAATGAATAAATTAAATGAGTTGGGACACTTAGGTTTGGTATTAAATGGGATGAAGATGATGTAATATTTACCCTAGGAATTGGGATAACTAGTGGGACTGAAGTTAGGATGATTGAGTCCACAACTATATATTATTGAGTGGTGTTGGAAATCAATGGGGAGGAAATTATTAATGCAATGGAAAAGGCGAGTGAAATGGAAGGAAGGATTTAAATTTTATGAAGGGAATATGGAGTGGAAACCTAAGTATCCATTGATGGGGGATCCTGAGTTTCCACTTGAATTGATTATATCAGTTTTAATGGAATTATTATGGTAAGTAAAGTGGTGGGGATGAAAGGTGGAGTGGAAACTTGAGATGCAAGGGGAGTATAGATCTAAGGTGAAGGTTTTAGAGCTTAAGGAAATATATACATAGGTGGAGGGTGAAAAATATAAATTAGGGTTGTCACTATGATAGATATAGGGGTAAAAGCTATGGAAGCTTCTACTGCTGCTATTTCCTCTAATCAGATGTCAATCGATTGATCTGATGTTGACCCCACTTTAATTTATTTCCAATTATTGGCCTTAATTTTCTTCTTTTTCTTATGTAAGGTCACTATCCCATCTAATTTTTCACATTTTATCCTACTAGGACCCTCTGATAATGGAGAAACTCCTTGTTTAATATTTAGTAAGCTCCTCTATAATACCTATTGTATCCTTTATTAATTGAACCCCCTTACTTCTCATCCAATTTATTGTCATGTTAATTACATGGGTTGTTATATAAATCAAAGAAAAGGAATTGATAACTGACCACCTTACTGGTGGAAGGGGTTGGGTGATAATATGCTTATAGTAATTTAGGTCCACTGAGGACTCATCATCCACTAAGTCATCTGAGACTGGTGCCAAATCATAATCTCTAACTTGTTACAAAGTCATTCTATAATGATCCTTCATCATATCCCTCTCTTCATCCTCTAATTCCTCTTATTAATTTTAAAAATATGGAACATGGAAGTGTTTAGAAACTCATAATGTGCTGGTGATATTTACATAAACATCAAATAATGACCTAGAATCCAATGTTTTTAGGGTCATTTGGCACATTTTTTGCCTCAACACACTTTAGTTTTAAGAGAGAGGGGCATGTATATATACCAATACTGATTAGGAAATGAAATCATGAATTTTGCCTATTATAAAGAAGCTTTTGGGTCTCCATAATTTGCTTTACTAGCTCCATCAATGCCCATTTATCACTGACATATCTAGGGAGTGTGTAGGGTAAGACACTAAATCTATTTACCCTTATCTATGAATAAATGGGGAACTAAATGAAGTAAGATCCCAATTTTTCAATCTCTATTGTTGTTTCCTATGAGAATCTCATTATCCCTAGTTCCTTATCAAACATGATGATGATGCAATAGATAAATACATAATTGATTCTTCTAAAGTGTTATTTACTAGCCTCCAATGTGAGGTCAAGATAGTATTTGTATGTTATTTATTTCATCAGGTACTATTTTAAGGTCTCAAAAAGATCTCCCTTTAGCCAAAATGTGTACAAGGTAATAAGTCATGAATAAATTCCTAGTTATTTATAGCTCCATCAATTTATTGTGGAGGGAATCACTTATAAGTTGAGCCTTAAATGTATTGGTACATCCACTCTTGAAAGCTCTTAGCATCAGGACTACTGGTAATCTTTTGAAACAATGTTATAATATCCCCTACCTCATCTTTTAAGTCAATGCTTGCCAATGTTTTTGGCAATCTGGTAGAGGCAGCCTTGGGGGCTTTAAGCCATTATATGTTTATAATCTTCTAACATTCATCTCTATTATCTTGGAAGAATTGATGGGATGTCTCTAGAGTTATATCAATATATATCTCAAATTTTGGTATTAAAAACATTGAATTAATGAAATTAGGGGCCAAATTCAAAATATTTTCCCCTTTATCATTCATAACCTCTTATTTATCAGGATCATAATATTGGGCTAGTGTTAGCACCAACTCAGGGCTTTAGACCATTAAAGGGAAATTTGCTACCTATGGAAGTCTAGAGTCATATATACCTTAGATCAAATCATTCTTAAAATTTGAATTTATGTGGGTCTATAAGTCCCCTAGCTCAATGTGACCTAGGTCTATATTAGTGAAAAGTATAGCATAACAAGTAGGTGTTCAAAGCAGGTGACAACTCCATGGAGACACAATGTGTTCTGAGCAATGGAAATTTACACGTAACTAAAAGGTGTTATAAGTAAGTATATATCTCACAAGAATGGGAAGTGTTCAAAATAGGTCCAATATCAATAGGGACTTGGAACCTTGCATGGATTATAGGTGCTTGGAATAATAGTAAAATCTATAAAAATGTGAGGTGTTCAAGGTAGGTCCAATGTTTTTAGTATCTTCAAGGAATATGATATGGATATGTTTTGGGAATATGATACTATATATTCACCTAAATTTTGGAAAATACATATATTTGATTGAGAATATTTAGAGATAAAATCCCAAGGTTTTATTATGAAACTTTTGAAAATAATAACCCTAAAAAAACCCTAGATCTAATTGACTAAAAACTTTGATAAAATGGTAAATACACAAACAAAAAAACTTTACGAATGCCTAAATAACACAGAGAATCCCTAAATGATGATGTTAATGTAAAACCCTAGTTTAATCAAAATAGCTTTTGTGAGAAATGAAAATAACTTAAACATCTCAAATTGTAGAAACTAATGGTGGAAATCACAAGGAGAATACCATGCAAGGGTGAAAATGACATGGTTACTTGGTTTTAGATGTGGCTTGGACATGTGGATCAAGGCATGGTCATTATTGAAGGTCATTATCAGAGCTCAAAAATCATGATTAGTAGATTAAACAAATGACTAAAATCCCTAAATTAATGTTTAAATATAAAAATCCTTGTAATAAATGCTCTCATGGTAGTTGGTGGTGGAACCTTGAGGTACTTAGACCAAGTCCACTATCCATATGGTTAGGAGTTTGACTTGTTTTATAAATGGGAGGGTAGAATTCCACATGCAATTTGTAATTTTGCAAAATTGCAAATTACATTTGAAGCTCCAGATTCCATGGTTTGGGTAGTTGGCAATAAGCAAAACTCAAGATTCAATTTTTAATTTGTAAATTAATTTTCAAGTTCTAGATCTTATGGGGGTGTTTGGTTTGTGGGATCCAAAACTCATAATGTAATTTTTAATTTTGAAAAATTACAAATTGTATTCCAAGTTTAGGATTTTACCAATTAGTGATTTACGAGATCTAGAACTCAGGAAGCAATTTACAATTTACAAAATTGTAAATTACATCCTAAGTTCTAGATTCTATCAGTTATTAAAAGTTATTGTATTATGGGAGGTGGAGCTCAATAAGCAATTTGAAATTTTGCAAATTGTAAATTACATCTAGAGTTTTGGATTCCATAATACAAAGGGAAAGTTGGTTTTTGGTCATTTTGAGGGTTTTTTATCAAAAAATTAGGTGGTATCCCTTAGGGTATTCGATGTTATGATATTTTTGGGAAAAAATATCAACAAGTACCATGATCTAATCCCATCCCAATCCTAGTACACCCTTTAAGGCATGAACTTAGGGAAATTAATTCATCGACAATCACATACAATAAAAATTATTAGTAAAGTGATAAAGTGAAAAATATCAAGTGTATGCATATGCCCCACCCAAAAATAATGATGTGTCACAATAGTGTAACACGAGATGGTACTTTAGGATATAAACATAGTAACACAAAAGAGCATAGCTGAAAATAAATGCTAAAGTAATTGATGATAAAATAAATAACTAAAAGTGTTATATACATACCTTAACTTACCTTTATGCTAAATTATTGCATAAAATTACCATAATCTCAATTATGGAGGATGAAGTAATTGATTTTGAGAAAACCTATAGATACAAGGATAAAAATCATGCACACGTACATATGATGGTCAATAAATAGACATAAGATGAAAAACTATCATAAATTACTGAAAAACCTAGAAATATTTTCACGCTGAGATCGATAAGGCTAAATTATAACATATAATAAAATAATTTTACACACATCTAATGTAAGATAGGTGGGAACCCAAATTAAATAAAAAGGATAAAAGTGACTATAAAACATCCTAATAAATATAGGTGAACATTATTATCAAATAAGGACATGTGGTAAAAGAAACCAAAGACTCTAAGGAATGAAAACTCAAAATCAATAATTATGCTAAAGTAAGATGTAGGAAAACATGACCATATACTATGATGAAGGAGATGGTGTTGAAATATATAATGATGTCATTTTATGAGGAAGGATTTTTTATATTCCCCAAGGTCTTAAAATATAACTCACAAATTAAAAATCCAAGAGGTATTGTAAAAAGGATGCTAAGAGTTAAATATGAAGCAACAAGATAAAAAAGGGGAATGTGAAGAAGAGGTACATGATTAGATAATATAAATATCCATCAAAGGGATAGTGGTAAATATATTATGGAGATAAAATTATGGAAGGTGTCACAAAGGTGATGTATAAATCCTTATTAGAGATAAGATAATCTAATCAAGAGGGCAAGGCTAAGAATTATCAACATTAAAGACCTAGATAAACCCACCTAGCAAACATAGCCTTAAACTAATAATTAAAATATAAATATCATCTCATGAATGATAGTTTATGAAAAATAATAGGGATCCTACCTTTCAGTAATATTTACCCCACTCCTCAAGACCCCTTAAAGAGTTGTTAGTCTATAGTGAAGATTGGGTACTTATTTGAGAAATTAGGTAGCACTAAAATGTATAAGTAATGATATAATGAGACCTTCTACCCTATTTTATTGGCAATTTTCACCCTAACTGGCCTCAACTATATCATGAGACCAATTTTAGAGTTTGATATTTGACTAAATTAGGAGATGTGCTAAAAAGATCACATCGTTTAATGTGATCTAACTTTTAAGATATAAATTGTATTTTAACATTACCTTTTATTATAATATGCATTTTAATTCCTTTGGATTTTTATATTTTCCTCCTCCATATGAATTTTTAAAAAATAACAATGGGTGTTAAATATGACTAACACAAGAGAGCCTACGCCTAGTCACTAGAGAGGAGAACTTAAATGCCAGGGTGCCTAAATACTCACATAAATTCATAATAGGAAAGAGAAGTCTCTAATCTAACCCAAGTTTTTCCATGTGAAAGGAGAGGTAAATATGGGATCATAGAATATTTATCCATTTTCAAAATGGTGATACAATGAGTATATGTTATTAGCTGACATAAGAAGGGAAAGCTTTTCTTCAAAAGTGACTAAATAAAAAGAGGGATTTGAATGTACATGTAGATTTAATTCAAATTATGAAATAAAAACTTGAATAATGGAAATGTTATGAAATAAGGTGATCATATAACTAAAGCTGCCATTCTAACCTGAAAAGGGCCTAACATAGGCACATATAATATGAATAATCCCAAAATAGGGGGAATACATACATATACCAAATAATCAGAAGAAAACTAAGGTTGACTAAAATATACTATAAACATGAAAAATAAACTCAAAGGTGTTCTATAAGATCCACAAGGGAAAGGAAGGCCAATTATAAATCATCCCAAAAGAGGGTTAAAATAAAATGCTAAAAAGTAAAACCTGAAGGTGTTACCAAAGATCTATAATGGAAACTAAGTTTGACTGTAAGTGAAATAAATGTTAAAAATAAGATATAAGGTTGCTAGCTAATATCCACAAGAGAAAATAAGTCTGAATGTAAATCAATTTAAAAGAGGGGGAAAATAAAATGATAAAAAATAAGACCCTAAGTTTCTATCAAAGATCGACAAGGGAAACTAAGGTAGACTATGGTAAAGAGAGAGTGACTATAAAATTAAAATTAGAGGATGCACATTTATGAGGAGGGTCCGGTTGATTCCCTATGTATTATCATGCAACTCATAAAATGAAAAAAATAAGAGGTGTAAAAAGGACAAGAGACCTAAGGACTAAGAACAAGTACTATGAATGATGTTAATAAATATAGAGATGTAGATGAAATGAAGCTAAGATAAGAAAGTGTTAACAAAGAACCTACAAGAAAGTGTTAGCATGATAAAATAGAATATAACTATGTAAAAAAAATAAACTATGAAAGAAATGAAACTAAAAAAACTAACATATGGTTATCTCTCTCAAATTTCATGATGTTTATATTTGTTTATGATTATCAAATATGGGAAAATATCAAGCATTATAGGATGTCCAAAAAGGTACTTTAATGTAGGGATGGGAATTATAAATGCCCTAAATTCATAATTAAGAGAAGGGCGGGCATCAAAGACTCCCCAAGATATGAAGTGAAATCTAGATGGGCATGAAAGATGTCCCAACATGTGATGTAGAGTGAGGTGATGTAGGATTATGCTTGGTAAAAACCTCAAGATTGACATATGGATTACCTTTGTTGTCAATTTTTGTGTAGAGTTGTTTAACAATAATAATTTTATGAGATAGGGTAATTTTAATATATTTAAGAGGTGATGTAATTTTATTTGTACAATGTCATAGAGGTTGATACACTTAGATTTGATTAAACTTGGTAAAACTATATCAGGCATGAAAATATAGTTGGTTGAAATTGAAATGTCTTCAACTGTATTATCTAGGATGATACAATTAAATGAATTTTAATAATGTTCAATACATTTATGATTATCATAATAATAATAAATTAGAATTTTTTTGAGACTATTTAAGTCATTACCAATGTATTTGATATTTTCAGTATGTAGGTGTAATATTATATTAGCACTTGATAAGTATTGGAGATATATTTGAGTGTCAAGAGTTGACATTAATACCATATCAACAATTTTTTAAATTTATCCAATAATATTTTGATGTTATAAATTAACTATATCAATAATTTCTAATTATTTAGCCAATACCATTAGATGGCTATAAATGAATTGAATAAAAAAAAATTAAATGTTGACCAATATCATTAGATGGTTCTAAATGAGATATATCAACACTTTCTATATAGTTGGGAGAAGCTAATTTACTATGGAATTTTATCATTTTAGATGATAAAATTAGATAGATTAGAATGGATTTGAACTGAATCGACATGGTTAATACAATTGAAATTAAGTGATTGTGTCAATTTTAATTATTTAGAAGGGATTTAAAATAAAATTGGACCCATGGGAGAGGTATGAACAATCAATCTCTAAGATTAGGATCACCTATATTTCACTTTGGATAAATTATTTGAATAAGGCAATATTGAGGCTAATGTGACTTAATAGGTTGAGAATAAAAAAATGATACAATATGCTTTATGTTTTTCACATAAATCAAAATTTCCTCATTATTTCAAGAGTTATGATTAATCATGGTTTGTATAACATTATCATTTTATTATTGATTCAAAGAGTTTGGAGATTGATTGTTAGATCGATGTGAATGGTGAGTTATATGTGATTGGTATGAGTGGGATTTATAAGCTTTAATATAGTAATTATAGAATTCTTGGGTGAAGGATTCATGGTTGAAGTGTACACCTAAAAATAAGGTAAAATAAAATATTTTAAGTTCATTATAGCTTTCATGAGAATGACCTACTATTACATGCCATAAAAAAAATTTACTATAATTATATAATGGTGGGGGAGGCTTAGAAGGGTCAAAAATCATGGGTAAAGAAGGTGAATTTTTTTTCTTGAGTTCTTGAAGAATCAAGGAAGTTTGGGAAGGGTTTGCATTTTTTGGAGTGGGATCTCCTACTTGAGATTATAGAGGAGGATTTTTTTGAGATGTATTAGTGATAATTTATTAGTTGATGTTGGTAAATATTGATTAATAGCATTTTGTGATGGTTTAAATTGGCTCATAAGGAAGTCTTGTATATTTTATTGATTAAAAGCATATTCCAAAGTCTTAAGGGAGAACATCCAAAAATTTTATTGAAGAGGGGATTTTATCGTGGTAACAAAGATATTGAAGAAATTCTCAGCACTTATGTTATGATCTGATTTATACACTAAAGATTTCCATTGCTTGATGAAAGCATGAGTAAATTCATTGGGTAATTGTTTAAAATTAATTAAGTTGCTAAATTTATTGTAGGGAAGTTCATTATGTTAGATTTATTTAACTAAAGCATTGAATAAGTATTATATTTATGTAATGGAATGAATTTAAAATTGGTTTTACCATCATAACACATCTCAAATAAGTCTAGAAGCTTGGTAGTTTCAAAGGTGATGGTTCTAATCCATTCCTTGGAGAGGTTATAAATTTTTTTATGATAGCAAGCAAGATCGATAGTCCCATCATATGTGATGATTGGATAAATGATTCTAATATGCATAGAAAAAATGAAGGGATTCAAAGGTTCATTTTTAAGATTTTGAAGTAGTTTTTCTTGGATTGGAGGTTGGGGGATGATATTTACATTGAAATATCTAAGAGGAAGAATAACATAATAATGATCTGGTTAAATCATACTAACTTGAGGAGTTTGATTAGAAAATTTTAGGATGTGATTTTCCATTTGAATGATTTGACTACCACTAGAATGTTGCATAAAGGCCATCTATTAAACCAATTGTGTAGGAACATGAGAGATATCAAGAAAAGGTCATTCATTGGAATTGTTAGGATTATTAGTAGGATAATTAATATCAAGGGGATTCCAAACATTGGTGTTAAGGAGAGGACCATTATTGGTTTCCTTAACTATTGTAGTAGATGGAATGATAAGACTATGACTCCCATTATTATTTTAGATATAAAAAATATTATTTTCAATTTATTAATAAGTTTATTAGATCTATTTAATTTAGAATCAAAGAGAATTTAACCATATTTCATTGAATTGTATTGTGTTAATTCTTGGTATTCTTGTTGTTAGTGTACTAATAGGATTATGAGCATTAGTTTCAATATGTGGAACATAATGTGATGTTATAACCATTAATGTGGATTTTTTGATGAGTTTATGAATTCTATCTTTGGAAGGATTAAATGTGATGTAAGGCATATGGGTATTATGTTATCATAATTTTGGAATTGCCTTTGGGAATTTTCTAGATATATGAGGCTGTATTGGGTATATCAAGATTGAGATTGAGGGGAAATTATGACTTGAATAGTTGCCTTCAAGGGTGTAGATGGTATGGATGAAGGATTATCCCATGTGTAATATAAATGGTTTGAGTTTCACTAAAAAAACCCTAAGAGGGGACATCATTATAAAATAATAGAAAAACTAAGAAGTGTAAATAAGAAAATTTTGACAAGAGGTGATCATAAAATTGAAAGCTCTAAGAATTAATATATGGAAATGTAAATACAATCCAACCAATGGTGGGATAAGATTCACATCAGGTTCATAAGATTGTATGCAAGGCTAGGATGACCTATTACTATCCTCTTTACCTAAATAGGCTAGGACTCAAAGAAGGTCATAACAATAGATATTTTGTATATTTGGAATGTAGGTAAGGACATATAATAGCCATAAACATACCATATGGTAATATATACTAAAATGTCACGAGGAAAGGGTTTTAAATCCTAAGCTTATGACATGGGGTGTAGATATAACTAGGGATCAATATATATAAGTGGTTATAACAAAGGTAACAAAGGGGTGTATCAAATATATAATAAGGATAAAACATGTACGAAAATTACAAACAAGGGTAATATAGATCCAATATATCTATAATTACTAAAATAATAATAAGATAAGTGGTACAATGGTCAACCAATGAGTGGTCTATATAACCTAAGGTGATAAATGGAAATCCTAATCAACGCTATATTTATATTATCTTATTTAGTATAAGGATCAAAATAAAGGATAAAAAAATCCATAATAACAATGAATAAATAAATATATAATCTACTTGGTAAATAAAGGAAAGAGAGTAAGGGTAAATATACTTACCTTTGGGTGGATTTATCAACACTTCAATATCCTGCTTTGGATCAAGTGTAACTCTGAAAGAGATATTTAATATTGAATACCTAAAATGAAAATAAGAAGACTTAGATATCCTTATTTATGGACTCTAAATACTAGGACACCTCCTCGACATGACTCCTCCTATTGAGATTCAAAGACCATAAGTAAGACTAGACCTCCAAGATAGGACTCTAAACCTCTAACTCTTACATTTAGTACTTAAGAGAAAAAATGTGAGCACAAGTAGAGAAAATAAGTGTATTATATCATTAAGGAATGAAAAATTACCCTTATATATATAAATCAAATAACTATAACTAACCTTGAACCCTAAACTAATAATATCAGCTAGGCTGATACAATTAGAAAGATGTTAGCTGACATATTACTATATAAGCTATGCCAATAAAATATAAATGATAGAATATGGACTCAAAATAATATTAAATAGTATATTCTAATACATATAGATAAATGTATGAAATAAACTATGTTATCCTAGA
Source organism: Torreya grandis (assembly GCA_037957365.1). Lineage (NCBI taxonomy): Eukaryota > Viridiplantae > Streptophyta > Pinopsida > Cupressales > Taxaceae > Torreya > Torreya grandis. The sequence continues at coordinate 136,014 of JARHVA010008228.1, read as the reverse complement.
TGATATAATAGGAATATCAGATGGCTATCAAGATTAGATGGAAGTACATGAAGAGGTAAGATGGAAAGATATTTGGAGGAGGTTATAATGATATAAATTAAGGTAAAATTTATAGTAATGAATATATGATCAATTAGTATGTATACATATCTCAAAAAGTACCATAATTTGATCCCACCCCATTCCCAATGTAACTTTTAAGGTGTTCTCTTACGAAAACTGATGTGTCAACAAGCCTCTACAAGATAAATTGTTATTAAAGTGATAAACTAAAAAAATGTCATGTGCATATAGATTATACACATAATTAAACACACATGTGCATGTGTATGAAATATAAAAAGTGTATAAAACATAAAACTAAGAAAGCATAAGAAAAATAAAGTTACCTATAAACTTTGTTGGATCCCCCTACTACTAGTTAGGGTTAGAATTGTCTTCTTAAATATCTTACACCCATCCTTATATCCATACTTTGGTTGAGCCTCAGTAATATCCTATCCTCCCTTATATTGATATAAACTATTATCCCCCATTCCAAGGGCCTATCTACCACCCCCTCTAGCTAATACCTACTAATACATAGTATCACCTCCTACTCTAGAGGCCCATCCCCTCATTCTCTTATAACTTATGGATCTCTTCATATCGATGTCCCTAGAGTTAATGAATACTATCCTAGTCATATTATATGAGCATTTTTTATCTCCTTATCCCCTTTTAGATCACTTGTATGATATGAATGTTTGAATCATACTAGATTCCAAATTGTCGGTGGAAAATATCTATGATAAGTGGCACCATATTTCCTCTCATGTACCTAACATGTCTATCCATTTACTAAGCCATTAATGTAATGGCATCATACACCCCATGCCCCTCATCCCAACACAAGGTTTGAAAATCATGTCTCATGCATTCAAGGTACCCATAATTTATAAATATATTTGATTATATCCATAACCATCCACATAACTACCTTGATGTCCCTTGCATATCTAATCCCAACTCTTCTCTAGTAGGGAGACATGCCCTCATAAAGTTAACTCATCTCCAGTGTTAGGTAGTTAATAGGGAGTGCACTTAATTTATATATATTAAATAGGTATCTATACTCCTATAAAATAAATAATGTTCCCAACTATACCACCACATATTTTACCTAATATCCTAGACTATAAGTTTATAATAATATATAAATCTTTTAGTGCCCTTGTTCTTGACCAAGTGTGAGTCCAACACCACAATGATGACCTTATTGATGGTGGGGATATTTACCCTCATAACTCTATCTAACCTGACCCCCTCTTTGGCACCAACATTGGGTGACTCCCCTTCACTAAATTAGGTGGCCTATCTCTAAGCCACTACTATGTTTGTATATTATTTTAGTGTCAAAGTCTGATCTATCATGGATATTCCTAGAATTTTATAAACATCCTCAAGGGTGATTGTTCACTCACTTGAAACCTATGGAAAATTTAAGGTGTTATAGTCTTCATTTAAATAATTAAAAGGGTATTCTAATATTCTACTATATGGGGAAACCAATCCCACATAAGTAATTCTCCATATCCCCACTTGGTCTAATTATTTTACCCTAATTTAGATTAAGGTGAATGTATAATAGTATGATTAATTATTATAATTTGAGAAATGATATATGCTAAATATAGTAAGTAAAAAAAATGGATGAATACTTAAAATTTTTGGTTGATTATCTAACTATGACTATATTTTTGAAGTGAAAATAAAGATAAATCAAGTATGTGTTTGTTCAATTATAAACTTGATTCTTTATCTACATTGGGTCAATTTCATTTATGTGGGTTAGTATCATTTGTTGATAGCGACTTGATAGTCAATATTTAATTCCATTAAATTAGGATACAATGACCATATGGTCACCTACACCTATCTCTTCTTATAATCTCAGACCTTGATGATGCACATAAATTCATAAGTCAATCTCCTTTATCTTGAAACCCTAGGTGTGCACGTTCGGGCTATAAATTTTATAAATGGGGAAAGTGTAATGGATTAATTCAACCACAATAATCTCCATTTGATGATTTACCAATGCTTATGTATTTGATACTCTAAGGATGAAAATCAAACCACATGTAGTTCTCCCACCTAGTGTGATTGTGTAGTTGTGCTCCTTCGCTATATGTAGGTAAATAATAATTTAGATTTGATACTTGACTATGCTTACTTTTAATTGGATTTAGAGTGATTTAGACTTATATTATGACTTATCCTAATGAGAGGTTTTCAATTTTTGAATATTAGGGTAGATTTTATCAATTTATAATAGTGTATGGATGTATATCAGACAAGTGCCAAGTCCCTTTTGAATTTAACCTTGATTTTTTTGCATATACATCAAAATGAATAATTTATCACACCATCAACATTATAAGATGATGGGATGATCTTAAGGATATGTTTAATTTTATAAAATATCCATTGTTTGGAGTGGGTTGGTAATGATAATTCTAGGTCAATATCAACTAGTGATACTGATTGAATATAGTGGGATCGACCTATGTTAGGTAGACTACATTGAGATTTAAATATGTTTATGTAGGATATTTAGTAGGTTTGAAATAGATAATGATGTTACTATAGGTGTTTAATAGTATAAAATAATGGTTAAATCATAAGATAACATGTAAGTGTGAGATAATGTTGGATTATGACCTTATTTGAGTTTTCAATTAATACATGGTAAATGTGTGTCAATCTTGTCATTGCCAAGTACCAAAAACCATTTTTTATTATCTAAAAATTCCTCAATTTTATTCTAGTAAAGGAATTACAAAGAAAAAGGATAAAATATATATGATTGTGTATAAAAAAATTATATTTGGTATGAAGATCCAATTATATAGGTTAGTCAATATAAAAACATATGTTCTAGTGAAAACCATGCTACCCTTTCAACTTATTGGAGATTATGCTTCCTTGTTGAAGCATTGGAAAAACTTATAATTATCTATTGAGGCACATGTAGAGTTAGGGTTTAGTTATGCCCCTATTTTGTGTAACTATGTAGGCTATTGGGTTATAAAGGCAACATGACCTTACCCTCATGAATGTGGGAAAAAACATGCAATGTATTAACCTAAAAAATTACATAGGTAAATGAGAGAACTATAAAGTAAAGTTCACTTAAAGAAACTAAATCAACCACTATAGATAGATTATATATTCAAATGTATAGTTTCACTAAATTTCACTCCTTGTAAAATAAATGCATGACCAAAAGGGAATGAAAAATGTTCGTAATCCCATCATGAACATAGTTTTGATTTTATAGTTTCACTCAATGTAGAATAGAAAGCATGATAAAAAGAGAATGAAAAATGTTCATGTTTCCATCATGACCACATGTTTGATTGTAATAAGTATAGATAAAATGAAAAACATTTTCATTTCAGTTGTACATTGTGTTATTGTGTATGTGTGCATAAACAAATATGATCCCTCATGAATCTACAAGAATGTTTATATGTGTATGAATAAGTATCATGCCATTTGATTCAATGCCAATATTATAACCAAAAGTATGCATGAATATATGCTCAAGTGTTAATAAAGTGAGTACATATTCCTGTGTAATCTATATCAATGTGCCAATATCTATCATGTATCAAACTATTTTAAATCTATAATCTGATATGATTTTATACTCATAGAGCTTTATGTCTCAATGATAAGTCCATTGTAATGCCCCCATTTTGAGATGAAAGATGTATCTTATAACTCATCTCAAAGTAATATTCAACTATTATTGACCAATTTTGCCCATGGGCAAAATTTTGGTCACCTTCTTCCCCTGCTATTCAATGCCAATTAATTTTGGGTTCAACAAGTTCAACATGTTTGGTTCATGGCCTAGTTCAAGTGGTTCAACCACCTTTGGTTCAAATGGTCCATCTTCAAATTTAGCATCTCATTTCAATGAGTGTTGAACCATTGAACTATTGAACCATGTTTGGTTCAATGTGTTTGGTTCAACGTGTTTAGTTCAATGTGCTTGGTTCACTGGGTTCAGTTCAATGGAAGTTCATTAGCCTTGGTTCATCAGCATGCTTGGTTGAACCCTTGAACCATTGAACCATTTTTGGTTTAATGGCTTGGTTCAAGGGTGTGTCCTTGGCCGAAGGGTAGTTCAAAAGGTTCAGTACCCTTCTGAAGGGCAGTTGCCTCAAAGGAATTTTTTTTGGGTAAGTCCTTTTCTTGCTTAAGTTCAAAGTTACTTCAGTCCTGAATTCCTTTAGACTTTTTTCCCGAAGGAATTCCTTCGGAGAAAAAGTCTGAAGGAATTTAGGCGCACACCAATACAAAAAAAAGCAAGGTTGGGCAGATAATTTCCATGGACTTTTTGTTCACGAGAAAATGTCTGCGGACAAAAGTCCATAGAAATGCATGAACCCACATACCCGGGGAAATTAACCTGGGAAAGTTGTCCGCAAGAGCCCGAGAGGTCTTCCATGTAGTCAAGGGACCCGCCGAAGGACTTCGAAGGGTAGGTGCCCTTATGGGGGACTTCTAGCCAAAAGACAAAGGGGGGAATTTTGAGGGCCAAAGGGTGCTAAGGATAAACAAAGGTGAGGAATGCCCGAGGAGAAGCCACATGGACCTGATGATGTCTCGGTGGATGTCAAGTTTATCAAAAAGGGAATATCCATTGGTGTTCAAAGCATGACGGCCATAGGGATGCCAAAATTGACAAAGAGGAATGGCTATTTGTTTTCAAACTGGCAGAGTGCTAACTAGAAGCCCATAATGCAGCGACCCACCTGAATGTTCACCCAAAGGGGCCAAGGAGCTAGAAAAGACAAGATAGGAAAGGGACAAATCTCAGATGACAAAGCAGTAGAATGATAAGGTGCAGGAAGGGATGAAGTAGTCTAAGTGGCAAAATGAAGGTGATTTATTGCCTGATAATCCCCAAATGGCATAAATAGCAAGCAGCATGGCCCGTGAATTTAAAGGGGGACATATTTCAGTCTATTTACAGAAAAGGAGGGTGCAGTCTATGTTTCCACATTGATGCTCAAATGCCAAAGTCAAATTTAGCACTCATACAGCATGGTTCTAGTAGGCCTCTTCTAGAATGATGACATCAACAACAATGTTTCCCTCTTCTTAATGAGGGGATGCAACAGACTAACTTGTCAAAGAAGCACCAAGTTCCCTTCTCCTTTTCTATATATATATATATATATATATATATATATATATATATATTGTAACTTCTCATTTTGAGAAGGATCTTTTCACAATTTTACAAGGTACAGCCCTTCTAAAATTTCCACTTGAATCAAATAAAAATAGATTTTACCTCTTCTTAGATAGATACTCTGTGTATGTCCTGAGTGTTTGATTTCTGTTCAGTCATTGTCTTTTGATGCTCTCACAGGTTCAACACCAACACACCAGTTATCTACAAAGTGCCATTTTTTGTAGCTGACAGGAGAAGAGCTCTATTTAAAAGTATAGAATAGAGGAAGTCATTTACAGTATGTATTCCACAGCATCTTGGTGAGTCCCTATTCTTTTATTTTCATAAGAACCTCCCTGCCATTTTTTGGCAGCCTGGTCTTTTTGCCAAGTCTAAGTGTATGTATGTTGTTTTGTCTGATCTTGAGTGTAGATGTGAGAAGGTCATTTCATTTTGGTGTATCACCTCTTTAGAGTAGGCTTGTTTTCATGCATTCTCTTTTCCCTTTTCATCCCCCCCATTATATAGCTATATATATACCTATATTTTGCACTTGCTAGACCAAACAATGATACATCAAAGGGAGCTAGTCCTTACCTAGAGACTCTCCCCTACAGCTTCACTAGTCCCACAGGTGAGAGGGGAGTTTCCATGTTATGAGGAGGAGATAGGATTTTGAATTCTTGTCACTGGGTGCAATTTCCCATGTTAATAGTTTTGGCATGCCTGATGGGACACACAGTTTGATATCGCAGTAAAGTTTTAGGACTGATGTTGGTCCTGTCATAGCAAATCAAATATCTTCAGCATCTAGTGACTCTAAGTTAATCTACTAGTTAAGCAGCCTGGTGCCATCAAAAATCATTTCTTGTATGTATATTTCCTTTGCTCAAAATCATGGGTCTTATTTTCCTTCATATGAATATGATCAGGCTCCAGATATTCATGCAATCCCCTCAGGCAACTCTCCTAGTTGCCCTACAATGACAAGGGAAGTGGTACTCTAATTGGAGATTAATAGGTTGGAAGAGTAGTATAGATATCAGTAGGAGCTGATGTATAATGAGGAGTGCTTGTTTGGGCAAGCACAGGCCTTATAACCCATTGTGGAAGAGGTAACAAAATGGAGAAATCCATTTATTCCAGGCAGTCAGCCTTGCACGCCCCCTCTTATCTTGAAGAAAACCCCCTCTTTTGCACCAAATCCATTTTATCAAATTGCACTTGCTCTCTCTAGCTCATCAAATACAACTACTCCCAATCTCGTGCACCTAGCTTTCCAACAACAAATGACATCAGAACAACCTCCCATGGAGATGAATTTTATAAATTTCTTATATTATGAATCTTCCATTGAAGGGAGTTCCACGAACCAACACATCTCTCTCAGAGCTGATCCTGCTCATGATGATGCTAGTCACCTCTAAGAAAGACTCTTTCAGGATAGCCTAGCCAAACAAATTGAAGATTTAGAGGCTAGGATGAAGCTACTTCTTGAAATAAAGTTAAAATTTCTAGACCTTGTGGAGAAGCCTCAGGGCCTTGTGGAAAAAAAAGTTGCTACCTGTTCATAGAAGCGAAATTCTAATTCAAAAATCCTGAATTGGGGGAAAATAGTAGAATCATGGGGTAAAAAGGAGGAAGAAGAGCAAGGTTTTTTTCAAAACCTTAAAAAAGATAAAGCTGTGCCTGATCATGATGTTACTAGTGACCTCTAGGAAAGGCATTCCCAAGAATATCTGGCCAAGAGAATTATGGAGTTGGAATCCAGAGAGAATTCCTCAGCCAATGTGTGATGGACGGTTCAGACCAAAAAACATTTTTTATGTCTAAACACACCCCACATACACATTTCCAAGAGAGTTATCAGGCCATACCTGATATTGATGAAGTGATAACCAAGTGGAGAGAGGATAATCATTCAATTCTAGATCAAGGATTGCCTCCTCTTCCAGATGTTTTCTCCACTCCACCTCTTCTTGAGGAAGAACCTGTTATGCAAGAGGTAGGTGAGGAGAAAAAGATCCAATCTGTAGTTCTTCAAGAGGTTGTCATGAGTGACAACAAAGAATAAATCATCATTGATGATCCTTGTGAAGACCTTATCAGTAGTAGAGAAGATGCAGGGCTTGCATATATGCAGATGTTCTAGCAATATGAGGAGGAACAAATGCATGGTGTGCTCTCTTCCCCTCTATTTGATGAATTTCCTTGCTATTCTGATGATGAGGATGTCTACACTAAAGAGCCTAAGTTAGAGGAGGATCAGGAGAATATTTTTGAAAATCTAGAAGTCCTGATCAGCAAAGAGGAAAAGGAGAGGCCTGTCTTCCTGGAGGAATGCCTTGAAGAAGATAGTTTTGAAGAAAGAGGCGATGTTCTGTGGGATGAGCAATCAGACATCACCACAGTCACCCTTCTTCAATAAGGCCAAAAGGAATCAGAGGATGAGTCTGACAAGATTTTCAACGAGGTAGAAGGAAACAAGTCAGAGCATGATACATTGCAGAGGGAATGTGCAAACCAAAGGGCTTTTGGTGATGAACCAACAACCACTGATTTCTTGGTGAGGAGCACCAATATGAAGGACTAGCATTTAATAGGCTTCTAAGGACAAATAGAATATATATACGTTGAAATCATGTTCAATTTTGATCCACTCAGATACAAGCCAACTCAGGTGATGGGCAAGAGGAGTAGGTCACCAACTCTCTTTTTCATTCAGCTATTTGCCTGGCACCATAAGTCTTCTTGCTAAGAAGGGGACTTGAGAAATTTTCCCTTTGATCTAGGAGGGAGGTGAGCTTTCCTAGTTAGCTATATATAATAGTTTGTTTTCAGTTGTTTTCCTATTTTCCCTAAGTACAGTTTGCACAGGTAGTATTTTTAGCCTTGTGTGTTTCCCTTCACATGTGGGGTAAAAGCTTCATGTTTGATTCTCGATCTTTTGGAGCTATTGCTAACTTTCATTATAGCTACATCTAACTCCATGCCTAATGGATATGTAAGGAAATTGGATATCTAAGCATAGTAGGCATGCTTCCCCTGTGAGTCACCAATTTGTTGACCAATTTTGCCCACAGGCAAAATTTCAGTCACCTTCTTCCCTTGCTACTCAATGCCAGTTAATTTTGGGTTCAGCAAGTTCAACATGTTTTGTTCATGGCCTGGTTTAAGTGGTTCAACCACCTTTGGTTTAAACAGTCCATCTTCAAATTCAACATCTCATTTCAATGAGCGTTGAACCATTGAACCGTTGAACCATGTTTGGTTTAATGTGCTTGGTTCACCAGGTTTGGTTCAATGGAAGTTCATCAGCCTTGGTTCATCGGCATGCTTGGTTGAAACCTTGAACCATTTGTGGTTCAACGGCTTGGTTCAAGGGTGTGTCCTTGGCCGAAGGGTGGTTTAAAAGGTTCAGTACCCTTTCGAAGGGCAGGCGCCTCAAAGGAAATTTTTTTGGGTAAGTCTTTTTCTTGCTTAAGTTTAAAGTTACTTCAGTCCCAAATTCCTTCAAAAATTTTTCTTGAAGGAATTCCTTCAGACAAAAAGTTTGATGGAATTCGAGCGCGCACCAATATAAAACAAAGCAAGGCTGGGTGGAGAATTTTTGTAGACTTTTTGTCCACAGGAAAATGTCCATAGACAAAAGTCTGTGGAATTGCACGAAGCCACAAACCTAGGGAAATTAACTTGGGAAAGTTGTCTGTGGGAGCCCAGGAGGCCTTCCATGCAGTCAAGGGACCCACCGAAGGACTCTGAAGGGTAGGTGCCCTTGTGGGGGACTTCTAGAAAAAAGACAAAGGGGGGCATTTTGAGGGCCAAAGGGTGATAAGGATAAACAAAGGTGAGGAATGCTTGAGGAGAAGCCATGTGGACCTGATGATGTCCCTGTGGACATCAAGTTTATCAGAAGGGAATGTCCGTTGGTGTTCAAATCATGACGGCCGCAGGGATGTCAAAATTGATAAAGCGGAATGGTCATTTGTTTTCAAACTGGTAGAGCACTAACCAGAAGCCCAAAATGTAGTGACCTACTAGAATGTTCACCCAAAGGGGCCAAGGAGCTAGAAAAGACAAGATAAGAAAGGGACAAATCCCAGATGATAAAGCAGTATAATGACAAGGTGCAGGAAGGGACGAAGCAGTCCAAGTGGCAAAGTGAAGGTGATTTATTAACTGATAATCCCCAAATGGCACAAATAGCAAGCAGCATGGCCCATGAATTTAAAGGGGGACATATTTTAGTCTGCTTGTAGAAAAGTAGGGTGCAGACTATGTTTCCACATTAATGCTCGAATGCCAAAGTCAAATTTAGCGCTCATACAACATGGTTCTAGCAGGCCTCTTCTAGAATGATGACATTGACAACAGTGTTTCCCTCTTCCCAATGAGGGGATGTGATAGACAAACTTGTCAGAGAAGCACCAAGTTCCCTTCTCCTTTTCTATGTATATTGTAACTTCTCATTTTTAGAAGGATCTTTTCACAATTTTACAAGGCACAACCCTGCTGAAATTTCCACCTAAATCAAATAAATGTAGATTTTACGTCTTCTTGGATAGATATTCTGTGTATGTCTTGAGTGTCTTATTTGTGTTCAGTCGTTGTCTTTTGATGCTCTCATAGGTTCAACACCAACACACCAATTATCTACAAAGTGCCATTTTCTATAGCTGACAGGAGAAGAGCTCTATTTGGAAGTATAGAACAAAGGAAGTCATTTACAGTATGTATTCCACAACATCTTGGTGAGTCCATGTTCTTGTGTTTTCATAAGAACCTCCCTGTCATTTTCCTACAGCTTGGTCTTTCTGCCAAGTCTGAGTGTATGTATGTTGTTTTGTCTGATCCTAAGTGTGGATGTGAGAAGGTCATTTCATTTTGGTGTATCACCTCTTTAGAGTAGGCTTGTTTTCCTGCATTCTCTTTTCCCTTTTCATCCCCCCCATTATATAGCTATATATATATATATATATATATATATATATATATATATATACACACACACACACACCTGTATTTTGCCTTGCTGGACCAAACAATGATACATCAAAAGGAGCTAGCCCTTACCTAGAGACTCTCCCCTCCAGCTTCACCAGTCCCACAGGTGAAAGGGGAGTTTCCATGTTGTGAGGAGGAGACAGGAGTTCGACTTCCTGTCACTGGGTGCAATTTCCTGTGTCAAAAACTATATCATGTCATGTATAAACATAAAATCATTTAATATTAATTGATCATGTGGAACATATGTCATCATAGTAATATATTTGTCAATCAAGGCATACATGTAACATATGTAATGCATGGAATGTAAGTGTCATGTCTAGATAATGTATTAATCAAGAACATAATATAAGGATAGTTGAATAATACTAGACAACATAATTACATGATATAAATCATGGAACTAATAAATATCAGTAAGCTTAAAAAGTATTAGTGGTAGTGTCACACATAATGCTAAGGGCCACATATAAGGGACATAAAAATGTCACAAAAAATGGTTAAGGGCCACATGTAAGGGGACATAAAATTTTGAAAACAAGGGACATAATTGATGTCATATCAAGAAAGAGCCCATGATCTAGACATAATATTCATGTACAAAGTATTGTATCACATAATATAATTACATCAATTGAGCATAGCACAAGAACACTAGTCTACACCATTTAAATGTATCAATTCCACATCATAATATAATAAATTATCTATGTATCACTATGTAATATATGAGTAACTAGTTAGTCATGTGTAAAAAATATATGTATCTCAACATGAGACAAAGGTCATTGAAATATATAACCTATAATAATGAAACATGTAGAATAAGTTTCACCTAGTATCAACATTGAAACTAGGCAGAGGAGGATACAACACATATATCTCCATTTTTAACCTATATGCCCTACATAACACTCATATATTGTGAAATGTATGTGTTTTTAAAAATAATATGCCATCTAAAAAACAAGTGATAAATAACATATGTAAACAATGGAATCTATAAATCATGTCATGCTTAGATCTCGATTTGCAAATTTTTGAATGTTTTTATAGTTTCTAATTATTTGATTTGTATTTTTTAAAATATTTGGGATTTTAATAAGCTAAAAATCATTATATCAAAATAAGGGTCATGGGAAGTGCCTGTATTAGATGGTGGAGGGGTCCTGTATCATGGATTAGAGGTACCAATTGTGTGTGGGTCAATATTAAAAAATGAGTTTGGTGATGGCTGAATTCGTAATGTAAACTAATCTACCATTTTAATTATCATGAAGGTTAAAGTGGAATAATAGAAACATGTTATTTAAAATTATTTATAAAGCATGCAAAAGGTGTTTTTAGGTTTAAGAGAGTATTTGAGACTTAATAAAATCTTAGAGATCAATGAGATTTCCTTTCAAATAATTAAATAGTTTAATAATTTTTTTTTTAAATTTAGTAATATCTATATGAGTTTACTAAGTATTATTAATCCCATCTGATAGAGAAAACCTATTGAAGATCTAATCACTTGAAGGATAAAATAGTTTGATGTTTAATCGAGGATAAAATAATCTCTTTTATATAAGTGATATCCTTATATTTTTTCCTTATTAATCCAAAAAAATACATAAAAGAAGAGAAAGAATGACACAAAACAAGAAAAAGACACAAGTAAAGAAGAAAGAAAAAAATGAAGTATAATTTAAACATAAAATCAAACTACATAAAAAAATAATTCCATCAATAATCTAAAGAGAGAGAAAAAGTGATACAAATAGAAGAAATGAGAATGATATGATACTACAATAAATCAAAAGTCAGTAATTGAACTAAAGAAGTTATTAATAAAATGAAAATGAAAAGTGAATATTAAATAAATAGATATAAGAATATCCATAAAACAAAGAGTGAACTTAATTTATGCTAAAAATTAGAAATTTTATTAAAAAAACATGAATTTCATAATTGATTTACAACAATTATAAGAAGCAAAAGTTGAAGATAATGAAAAATCAATCTATTGCACAATATCCAATGTATTATCCATTATTCAGGAAAAGTATAAATATGATCCACACATATGAATATATTATTTTGAAACCATCAAAATTTTAAGAATCTTGTCCATATTCAGATAATTAGTTTATAAATCAAATAATCAATCTGGATATAGCTCACTACATTAAGCAACACACTTCACTATCAGAGAATGTGTTGTTTGGACTTACTACATGTAATAATCAATCTTAGAGATTTATATAGAAGAGAGTATAATATGAAAATTGAAATTAATAGCTCTTGTACCTATAGGAGTTCCTCCTTTGAAGTGTTATCCTTCAAGTATTTTTAAAGCCTCCACTTTAGAAGTTAGTTGTAATTTAAGCTATAACTGTATTTTTAGTTAAATTAAAATAAATTTATTAAAAGTTAACTACTTTATATTAAGATTTTAAATAATAAGTTCACAAAGTGAACTTATTATGACTCAAGATCTCAATTAATTTAATGGACTAAAAACAACTTGATTGATCATTAGTACACATTATCATGAAATTCAATCACTAATAAATTTCTAATATTTGAGTAATTAGTATTCAAATTTCATCTTTAATTTATCATTTTTTTTTCAAAAATGATAAAAACACAATAAGCCAACATATCACTATTAAAAATAGCTAATTGTAATAAATTTACTAGAGTACTTCACTAAATCTAATCTAAAATTAAATTAGAAAACAACATATTATATAGATAATAAAACCAGAACTAATAACTACCACTATTATAGTAATATCATAATGACTAAAATCAATATAAAAGTTTAATGCAAAAATCTCTTTATTGTCAAATCAAACATACTACGTGCTAAAAAACAATCTTGGTCAAACTAGAAGTAAAACATAAAAGTGTGAAAATTTATAAAATATAAAAACCTAATAATAATAAACTATTTTAATCCTATTCAAAAACTAAATTAGTCAAAGTTCCCCTTATTCAATTTGATACTCAGTGTATTCAAGAAGTGTTATAGGAATCTCAATCCTAGTAATGCCTCCATATTCATCATCGACTTCCAAATTGTTTTTCTTCTTGAAGTGATTTACCAGAGTTGGGGATGAAGGGATACTAGCATATAAAAACTTGAGTAAGAAACATTAGATGGATTAATGATAGGTTTAGATGTTTCAAGAGTCAACAAGGAATTATTTTCAAGTTTAGGATGAACATATGGAGTTAACTCATTGCTTATAGGTTGCATATAATGGGTTGAAGTACTTAGAGAATCACATTCAAAATAATGAGATTTCAAACTACTTCTATAAAAAGGTCACCACACATGATTTCCATGGGATGACAAAGAAATAGAAGGTACAATTATTATAATATCCAATAATGAAGGATCAATAACATGAAAAAGAATGGAAACATGAGTGCTAGGAATGAAACCATAGGTAAAATTTATATAGCACCTTCAAACCTTAAAGGGTCCACCTAGATAATTGTCATAATTAGGTGGCATGGTATCATTTGATATTCTCTTCCCCTAAAATTATTTATATCAAAATTTTATGAACATCTACTCAAACCTAATGTGATGCCTCTAAATAGAAAGGAAAAAAGGCCATAAATAATTCTTATGTTTATTTTCATATCAAATATCATTTCCATAATTATCACATATTTTTATAGTCATGAAAACATATGAAATCCATATTTAATCTAAATATCAAACATTGTTAAACTCATTTGAATAAAATAACATACATAGAAAATGTTTGTTAACATTATGTATATTTTAACAAACAACGTTCTTATTTTCATAATTTTTTCTATATTAACTAAATTATCATGAAACAATATTTTCTATGTTCACATTCATATCCATAAAAATTTGAAAAAAAATCCAAAAACCATTTTGAATTGTCTTGATATTGTAGCTAGAACCACTAAAAATAATCCTAAAGCCCTTCAAACCTGTGTTCATATTTGCAAATAGGATGTCTTAAAAAAAACCCAAAATAATTTCAAATAGAATGAGTTAAAAAATAATATAAAACCTATAAAATAAAAATAACCCATGTATACATGTAGGGTTCTATCTCTATGATGTTTACATATAGTCAAATATGTCTATGTATGCCTCAATATACAAACTAAGATTCAAATAGAAAAATATCAAACATTTTGTTTTCAAAACCACAAGAACATTAATATGCATGTAGGGTTCAAAAGATATAATGTTTAAAAGTAAAGAAACATATTTATGTATTATTCATTTACAATTGATATTTGAATAAATAAATAATCTCAACTTATTATGTATTCAAATAACCTAGAATCACCAAGAAAACCAAATAACCTTTCAAAACTACAAGAGATTAATTGCGGAGTTTACACCCAAAAACATATCAATATTAATAACCATAAATATGCATACGGGTTTAAAATCCCTAAACTTGCATCCACAAATTCACCAATGAAGTCTTAGATTCTAAAATAGATAAGAAAAAAGATTAAAATTGACCTAAAATCACAAGAACAAAAATTGCATATAGAGGTATGCATTTTTAAAAATATCTATCAATTGAAACTAATAAAACTAATATTTATTTTGAAGCTACCTAAATTTCATGAAAATATGTATAGTTTTAAAACACATGTACCAAGTGAAAGATAAAAACCAATTCTTATTTAAAACATCAAAATTTGAAACCACCTAGATTCCATTCAAAATTTCAAGAATTGAAACTAGAACTAAAAAATATTGTTTGAAAACATAAAAAGATCTTATACCTACACCTTAAAAAATTTTAAGTATGAAAATAACCTCAAAAACTTCAAAAAAGTTAAATAATCTGCCAAGAATAATGTATATAAGCTTATAGGTGTTTAATAATTATATAAAACTTTATATAACATCAAAACAAAGAGTAACAATTGAAAATAGGTTAGGAAGTCCTCAAAAGAAAAAATGGTAGTATTTAACTTGCATAGAGAATATTGAAAATAAGAATGTATGACCAGATGAAATTAAAACTACTAGTTACACCCCAATTCTAAAGTCTCATTACATGCAAGATCAGAGGCTAGGTGGTGCATTGAATTCTTGGCACCTACACACTTTCTTGAATGAATTACAATGACTATCATTTTGAAATTTATTTTATTAAAAAACTTGTTGAAACCTTCACTAGCCTTCCCGATAGTTTTATCAATGTAACCGACTCACTTGCTACAAACTTTAACCATTTCTAAGTCTACCAAAAATTATATTTATCAAAACTTCAAAAAATGTCTATAGATGCCAACTCAAATTTCCAAATTGATTCATTTAAGTGACATAACTAAATACCTTTTCAAGACCAAAAACAATTCTTAACAATACTTTCAAAACAAATTCTAAGTCCTTCACAATAAAATTCAAATTGTGATAAATAAATCACCTTATACATATATGTTTGAAAGAATTTTCAATGTCGATGCCAAGAATATAATGTATCCTAGAACCACTTGAGCATAACTTTGGATAGGCCTTGAGACTTTAGGATAGGATTTAAGTTTTTAATATTAGAATAATAGGGTTTATAACCTTAGTCACTAAGGTTTTAATCAACATTAAAACTAGTAAAAACTTATTAAAAATATAATCCTAAATCATGTATTAAATGAAAATGTGATACAATTAAGCATCAAAATTGAGATAATCTGAGCTTGAAAATTGTGGTGGAGATGACAAATTTTTTCCAAAGACTAAAAAAAAATTCATATAAACATAAACTTCATTATATTGATGGTATTATCTGAGATGTTACTAGATGTGACATTTACATAAATATTATCATTTGCATTATTTTTCAACTTATCACTATTCAAAGAGGTTGAGTATGTGAAATGAGTAGTATTAACTCTACACTTAATGAAATAAAATTCATTATTTTGTATACTTTCTAACCAAACATGTTATAATTTCAGCTGAAAATTACACTAGAAATAATCAACTATGATAATTAACACAAAATCACATAATTATAACGATAAAAAGCCATTAAAAAAAAGTTAGATCCCACCATGTGTATTGTTTTGAATGTGTTACAACATAGAATTTTATTTATATATTTTTTTACTAGGGTGTTAAAATTCATGATAATAAATTCATGTGGTGAACCATATCTACCATGATTTTTGTTCATGGAACTTCACATATCATGAGTAATTCTATATGGCTGAGGAATATGTGGTATTTTATATATAGTAAGCGAGTGTCTCAGTGTTTATGTTTTCTATGGAACACACTGACATATCCATGGTGATAATTGGATATGTATTATAGTAGATAAAAACCTATTTGGTCTCTGATTAACTATCTGATGTGATTGATGATGAATGGTTGGATGTATAGATAGATCTTTTATATGTGTAATAATTGGCTCTATATGTTGATCATGAATATGTGTATAAACCATCTTTGAATAATGATCCTAAATAGGTGTATCAAGATTATTTGAATAATGTTCTTGAATAGGTGTATCAACCATCTCTGAATAATGATCCTATATACATGTATCAACCAATTATGGGTGGGGGTGGGGGTGGAGGAGGAGATATCATTAACTGTATAGGATACTCATACCATACACCTAAAACTCTGACTACTCTATTTCATTGTATGTAATTTAGGCATTAGTGCATTATAAATGGAACTACACAAAGTCTTTGCATACAAGGGCTTCTTAATAACATGTCAAATACCCCATTATTTCATAGAACCAAGAATGGTGTTGCTAATATGGATGATCCCACCTAAATAATTATTATTATACATCTCAAGGTATTTTATTTCTATTCATAGAATTCCTTAACTAATTTTTATGTATCTTGTAAATATTTTCATGTATACTCAAGGGAGTCAAGAAGTGTCATCATGAACACACTCTCACTTGAACTATTTTAAATCATAATATAGTGTATGGGTTGTTCATCAATGTAGGATATTATGAAGAGTACACGAAGATATTAATCATCATCAACTATCTCACTATCATCGAATGTGATCATGGGCTACTGAGGTGGAATGTTTTTAAGTATAACAATGATAGTATTTAGTGAATGATCATATGTCACCAGTGGAGGATGTAATTTTTATGCATATTGTACCTTTGAAGTGTCCTTAATTATTTTTTATCTCATTTTTAGGAAAAAGAACACTAAAGATATTCAATTTTGATTTTTTTTGTTGTGGTCTAGATTCCTATATGAGAGTGTTAAAATTGATAATATTGTCATCTATGAGATCATGTATCTTATATCTTAGCTTGAAAAATATATTCGTTAAATTCCCTAAAATTTGATTACAATCACAATCTACATTTTCATCATAGTTCCTTGGTCTGGGTGTAGTGGAGGAAGGAGTGTGATAAGGCTACACTCAAGAAACTTCTTTAGTATCATGTGAGGAGGTGATGGTAGTATTGAAAATTACCTATTTGGTATAGATACCAATTATAACTTATTTATTGGTTGTGACACTATAATGACTATAATATTTTCCTCATTTTTGTTATCAATTAGTTTAACCTTGTATCTTGTTTTGTTTTGAAACGTCATTATTGAAGTAGTCATGGGATTTGAAGTATACATAAGTTTATTAAAATCAATTAACTCAACTTATTTATCCTTAACTATATGGGATATCCCATCAAATGATTTAAATATCTTAAATATAATTGAATCATATAATAATTTTAGAAAAAAATGTTTGAATATATATTATAATTCATTATCAGCCATAACATTGGTCATGTTGGTTGGTCTTGAATTGAAGTACATAGTTTCTAATTGTTTAATTTGACCCTTGATTAAGCTTATACATTTTTACTAGTTTCTCATTGATGTTGATGGAAAAGTGCACTCAGAATATGTTGGATAAGGGGTTGAATACTCTTATATATTGGAGAGGGATATCATAGAACCATCATAATTCATATTCCTTAAGACTTATAGAAATTTATTTGGTCAATATTTTTTAGTTGTATGCTCAGTCTAAGAATGATACATGAAATGATCTAAGGTGTTGCTCAAGATCACCTTTACCTTCATATACTTGGAGCTTGGGAGTTATAAATCTAATTGGTAAATGTTTGGTTGATATATCATAGGCTAATATGTTATGGATCAAATCATAAAAATCCATGGAATGACTATCTCTCAATGCACCTTGCTCTATTTTTTAAAAAAATCACATGAAGAGTTGTAATAGTCTACTCATGGGAATGTGTAGTAGGTGAGGTTGCTAATGGAACATGAATAATCATCATAGGAGGGGTATATTTTTTTTATGTAGGAATAGGTATGGAAATTTCTAAAAGGCATTTTGTTTCTCCCAAAATTTGGGTGGATGTCATATGGGTAACTAGAGGTATAGGTGTAGGGATAGTATTGATAGTGATGGTATGAATATATGATGTATAAGTATCAGCTTGAAAGGATTTGATAATATTTATAAAGGTATATTATTGAGGTGATTGAGATATGAATATATTATCTTGGAAATCAACCTTAGATGTTAGGATCATTGGATAATTTTACCACATATTTATGGCACTAATGTAGTCCTTCATGAAAATTTGATAAGACTTTAACTTAGTTAGGACAACATTAAGTTCACTGGGTTTAATTTTACATATGCATTCATAATTATCTTGATCGTTATGTTCATTTTAATTATCTTTGTTATCATGTTCTAATGGAGGCATATCAACATAATCATCTATTTTCACATATTCATGAATAATTACATCATCAAAATAAGAAGAAACTTTCACTATACTCATTATAGATTAGATAATAGGACTATGATTATTCTCTATATGGGTCCCACTTAATCTAGCACTTTCTCTTATAATTACAAGGGAAATAGCCTTCTTGGATGGAATAAGATGGAATTATGAAAGTATGTAAGAGGATAGGGCCAAGGCTAAAAAGATATTTTATGTATGTAAATAAGAAAAATAGATCAATGAAACACTAGGACAAAAAAATATGAGACAATTTTTATGTAAGGAGATCATAAGTGATCAATGAAACCCTAGGAAAAAAATTTAAAACCTTAAAAAGATGAAAACTTAAGAGAAACCTAGGGTTTTTCTCTATTTGATATGTGTACGGGTTTACCAATATGTTTTACCATAAAGTTTTATTGAGGTGATGAAATTAATATATTTAAGATATAACATTGAAATACAATTCAAATATTAAGATATGACATTCAAGCATACATTTGAATGTAAAAGACATAGATTGACTTTTATAATCTAACAAATGGCATATGCTAAATATTATGAGTAAAAAAGGGATGAAGAGTTATATTTTCTAGTTTATGATCTAAGTATGACTATATTATAGAAGTGAAAACTAGTGTAAAGTAGGGATATGGTTTGTTTGATTTTAAAACTAATTCTTTATCTATGTTGGGTTAGTTATGTCAATCTAGGTTAGTATCATCATTTGATATTGACATATTGGTTGATGCTAACTTGTGTAAGTAGGTAAAATTGATTCTATTATCATTTTTTATTATGTTTTATTACTCTATGTTTGTGATCCTGAACCATGATGATGTATTCAACTCTATAAATGAATTTCCTTTGCCTTGTGTAAATGATATTTTATGGTTATGTAGAACCTAAGTCTTGTACACTTGGAAAAATTAGACCTTAGTTTTTCCTCTTAGTTTTAAACTCTTCTTAATTTTTCAAGCCTCAAATCTAATCTATCTTGTTCCCCTTGGTCTATATCTTAGTTCAACCAATTCTTATATTGATGGCATAGACATTATATCTTACCTAGAATTCTTAAAATGTACTTATCTTGCACCTTTGTAAGTTATAATCTTATACCCTTTTTACTACTCCCTAGACACTAATGTTCAAAATAAATAGTAGCATCAATGTTAATGTCCCACCTAGACACATGTGTCCAATACCTTAAAGTCATCAAATTATCAAATGAAATGTATTACAATGGTCAACCTAGATATAAATAGAAGATCTACCCTAATTCATTACTCACCTATAAAATACCAAAGAGACCATGGAAATGATCAAAAATAACTATATCAAGCATTCAATTGATCAAATATTCCATATTTCCATACTAGTCACAGGTGAAACACATCTATACGTTTGAAGTACTAAAGGAGCAGCCCAAGAGCCTAATTTCTCAAGTTACAATCTAGGTCATTATTTTACTTGATTTACATAAATGACATGATTCACACACAAGAAAAAACATTGTGGATAACTACATGAGTCTAAGGCCCTCTTATGGAGTATTACATATATAGGTAGTGCCCTTTGATATCAAGGTCATTGGGGTAACCTCGACACTATGTACCCACTAACCCATTTTGCCCCAATGTCATAATGAAGATGGAAAGCTAGTGTTTTAATATTTTATAAGAAGTGATTATCCATGACCTAGATATAAATGAATTAGAGCAAAGGAAAAATAAAAACTAGATGCATCTAGGTGGTTACATCCTATTTCACTAGATATTCTATACAAGAAACTATAATCAGACTCAAATAGTAGCATCAATGTAACCATCTAGGGTTGACATAATTATTAAGATAGCTAGAGGCACTAAATCCATAATTTGACAACTATTCTAGAACTATATTCTTCCTACTTTCATCTTGTTCTAGATCCAAAATTGTATTAACATTAGAACCAGCTACGTACTTTTCTTCTTTGTCATTTCTATATATAGTCTAGTTTTACTTTTCATATCTAGACTATCTTAGCATAATAGATTTATTATATGCTTATATATAAGTTTAGTGTTTAATTAGACTACTATAGATATGATTATCACCCTTGTTCTATTTAATTTATATATTCTTAACCCTAATATTAAAGTGAAAACATATAACATATTTAATTTTAGGGCTAAGCATTTGATGAACCTAATATTTTAACATCAAACCCTAGGTCACCTAGGTCTTTTTAATTTTTCTATTGCTAAATTTTTATCATTTGTTAAGACATGGAAAATGTTAGTGCAAAAAACCAATTCCAAATGGAAGATCAAGAAACACTGGTTGCTCATATAAATAATAATAAGGGTTAATAAATGCATTATTTTATGTTATAAGAGATGAAATAAGTAAACAAGATAAAGCCAAGGCTACCTCAAATAGTACTGGTGAATC
This sequence comes from Torreya grandis, assembly GCA_037957365.1. NCBI lineage: Eukaryota > Viridiplantae > Streptophyta > Pinopsida > Cupressales > Taxaceae > Torreya > Torreya grandis. The sequence goes on along the minus strand of JARHVA010008228.1, from coordinate 114,576 downwards.
CTTAGAAGGTAACATAACTCAACCCAAACTTATCAACCCACATACATCTAATGGGGGCATAGATTATTTGAAAAAACCTTTATCCCTGAAACTACTATTGATACATCTATTATGGAATTACCCATTGTTTCAACATAAATACCAATTTTAATGCCTATTAGTACTCAAAACATTTTTCATCCCCTTTGGTAACTACTCAAATTATTAATATAACTTCCACAAGGTCTATAGTTCAATCATTCTTTAAAGTTATAAAAAACTTGGAAGACAAGATTATAAACATTGAACAAAAAGATTTAAAATCCATCATGTTATAGATTCACAAGATGTATTTCATAACCCTATTACACTTGAAATATCTTTGAATCATTTGAAAAATGGATTTTTTGCACCTAAGTTCACATTTTATGATGGCAAAGGTGATCATAAACAACATCTTCTAATATTTTATGTGGCATGCCTTGACTATGATTCTAATGATAAAATTTTGACCAAATTATTTCCAGTAAGTCTTAAGGACTTTGATTTGAGGTAGTTATATGATCTACCCCTCCAATCCATAAAAGCATTCAAACCTCTTATAAACCAGTTTTTATCAATCTTTTCCATTAACATTTCTAAAAAGGTTTCCTATGACCAAATTGCCAAAATTAAACAAGGAACAAATGAAATTATCAATGAATATGTATTGAGATATAAGAAAATGCTAGCCAAAATGATCAACCCTATGGAATATAAAGAATTACAAGATATATCCAAAAAAAGTTTTCTTTCTTATTTACATGAGTCCATTATCTTTAATAAGTTTAAATCTTTCAATGACTTATGCCATGATGTACAAGATCATGAAACAAATCTTATATCATTGAATAAGCTCAATTTTGTATCAAATACACCAGGTGAATCTACATCTAGTACAATTTTTTTAACTAAACAAAGTTATAAGGAAAAATCTCTTGAGCCCCCCAAAAAAACCACCATGGTTAACACAGTTGCACATAGCCTAATCAGATTATCTTATCTAATCACCAAGGAGATAATTTATATGTTTACATGAGTCCCCAACTTCATTACTCCTATGGTTACTAGAGTGTCAGATTATATCTATCCCTCCTCCTATTGAGGTTGATATGAGTTAACCTCTACCTAGTGGATATGATGAAAATGCTTATTATGATTATCATCAAGGACTATGACATTCTAAAAGTATATGATTTACTTTGACACATAAGATAAAAGATCTTATCAATGACCAAAAGATTTTATTCAAGGATCCTTCAAAGGAATTAGATTCATAACTTGGTGATGATCATACATAAAAAATATTTAACAATCTTTTACAAGACCATTATAAAAAATAACTATAAGTTCAAATGGCATATAATGCACATCCTCCTCCATAACATTATAGAGACCCACTAGATGGTATTATTGGTACTTACACGTGACATATACCTCATATGGTTTAGAGACCTTATATTTCCTTTGATGATAGTGAAATTAAGGATGATTAATATGATATTCATTCTTTATTAATTCAATCATACCTTGATAAAAACCCCATATGTGGCATTATGATTGATAATTATGTAATTGTAAATGTTTGCACCATGACATTACTTATGCACTTGGGTTATACTCATCATGTATTACACCCTTTTAATAGATCAGTTAGATCATTTGATGGGACCTCCATGAATGTTCTTGGTGAGATTTACTTTCTATTAGAGGTTGGTCTTGCACATGTGGTTACTACCTTTTTAGTTATCCCTTCCACATACATCTTTGATATGTTATTAATAAGACTTTGGATACATAGTCTTTGAGTAGTATCTTTTATAGTGCATGGATGTGTTAAATAAATTCATGATAATTAGGTAATTATAGTTTCCATAATTTCATATGCATCCTCTTGAACAAAATAAACTTATACCCATATAACTAGCTATCATTCCTACTAAGCCTAATCCACCATAAAAGTGTAATCAATAGGAAATAACCTTTATTAGGTGGTTAGTACTTGAGAGACCATTACATCAAAGACATACATTGGATTCCATAGAATCCCAATCTTCTATTATCAACACATCTAGTAATGCAATCCTTGAGTCCATAAAAATCATTATCTCTATGTCCATAGATATGATGATAGTTACAAAAGGTCTGATGTGGCTATCTATGTAAGAGACATGGATCTCATCGATGAGTAGGAGGTAGTGTGATTAACCTCCTATCTATTGGTGCTAATAAAATGGTAGGTGGGCTATCTCACTCTGAATCAAATTGAAGTGGTGCCTTTTTATTGTTCTTTATACTGCATACTATAGGTTGTGCTCTAGAAATTGGCTTTTTATTCTTGTAGTGCTTTTTGTTCTTTATAGTTCATACTATAGGTTGTGCTCATGATGTCCTTGGAAATGTAATCTTGTCTACCTCTATCTCTCTTTGGAAACTTTGGCTTATGGTTTGGCTTGTATTGGAATCAATTTGTCATGGTAATACTAATTACAATGTTGAGATATCTAGAGAACCTACACATGTTCCTCTTACTGGTACTCCAAAGAAATAAACAATCACTCAATAATGGGTTCCAAAAATCCCTACTCTCATCACTCCTACTATTTCTTCATAACCATAGAGTCATATTTTTCATATGGAGAGCATTGTCATTACCATAATGATAAATATTACACCTATATATGTTATTTGGTTATGTACATGGGATATTACAGTAGATTTATAGTGGGGATATATCTATGACCATCATTTAGATGGCATCATAGGATGATATTTTATATTTCAAAAAATACAATTTAAAAAAAAAAAAACATTAAAACAAAACCAAAAACACTATCAACACTTACCTATTCTATTGGCTCCTTGGCATCTATATTGATGTACCACATACTAAGTTATTCCTACATAAATATATGTGTCATACTTATAATTGGGTGTGATACAAACATATATAGTTACATTACTCACTTATTTTTTAGATGTTGAGCTTTCCCTCTACTCATTTTTCATGGACATTGGGGGCATCCACTTCTTAGATCTTGATACACACAGGTTATATGATTCAATGATCACTCTACACTATCATGTTTGAAATTATATATGTACTTACACATGATTATTATCCATGATTATATTTTACATGTGATAATCCATATGATATGCACTTGACATAATTTTATAACACATTTGATCCATGGGCCACTATGACATGTTTATGTTGGTTGCTTATGTTTTAATTTATGCACTTTCTTGTTCAAGCATTTGAATATGATCCTTTACTTATGGCCCCATGCATATGTATGATTTATTTAACATTTTCATCATGTAATTATTTGTGTTATGGACATTTTAATATGTCATTATTTCTTTCATAGACATTCGACTAAGTCATGTCCCTTAAATTGTGTGGCATTTAAACATGCTTGTTTGCAATCTCTTTGGACCATTACTTGTTGACTTACTTTTAAGTGATCTTATGTGTGTGATTTTTTACTTGTTGAGATTTATTGTTACTATGTAGATATTTCCATGATATTTATCATACATATTATGTCTACATGTGATCATATTATTTCTATGCACTTTAATGATACTTTTACCTAGACATGTTCGTTATATATTCTACATAGTCACATTCACATATTTTATAGTTGTCTTACCCTTTTGAGATGAGGTAAATCATAGTTCCTATTTTTACTTCACCTCAAAAGGGGTAATATTAATGGGGTCATTATTGGGAAGAATTCTCTCCACACTTGGCATAGTTATCAGATTACAATGGGGGCATGCTTTAAAAACATGTTATCCATACTCATTTAGTATTTAGTACATATATCAATTTACAAATTAAGTGGGGGCATGTCATATGGTAATGGGTTCCACACATTCATAATTTTTATATTTAGTGATGGAATGATTGGGAATCATTTTATTCACATTAATTTGATATATGGTATTTATATTAGTTCACAGATTCTATGGGGGTATGATTTGGAAGCATGTTATCCACATTGTTAGTATTCAACATATCCAATTTATAATGGGGGCATGTTTTGGAAACATGTCTTCCACATTGGTACTTATATAAATTTTCATATTTTCCATATATAGTGGGAGTATGATTTGGAACCATGTCTTCCACACTTATAAAATTATATGAATTCATCAAAGCACATAGTTATATGATTCAGATTCATAGTTGTGGTAGAATTCTATACATTGGTACCATTTTTATACATAGTTTCAACATGAGATATATCTAAGGTTCATATTATATATAACATGTGCCTAATATTTCAAAATCTAAATCATTTCTAGATTTTAAAGCCATTACATGTACTAATACCCTACAAACTTTTATGGATCATATAGAGCCAATCTAATGTAGCAGTTGGTTTACCTTTTGGTATGGTTGAGGTGATAAAATCACTCTATATTTCTAAGTTTTTATATTGGACTTGATCATACATCTTCACCAGGTTATAAGTAGCATTGGGTTACATGGTTGAGCTAATCTCAACTTCTAGGTGGCAACTCAATTTTACTTTCTAGTTGGGGGAAAGTGCCTTCCAATATCTCTCTTTCTCTCTTTATCTCCTTGGATATATTCAATATAAATATTTATCTATATTTATCCTGATCTTAGTTTTAGAGACTTATAATTTTTACAATACAACTTACCAATAGACCAAGTAGTACATCGATACACAAGTGTACTCCTAAACCTTGCTCTTTAATTTCAATATATTTCTAGTACTTTTAAACTAGATTATATGAACTTATTTTACACTATAACATGCTTTTGGTTGTAGGTCAATCACCAAGAAATCATTCAAATTTAACTCAAGTAAAGACAAGGTGTGCATACACACCTAGGTACTTATTCATTTGTTTTAAACTAGAAATTTAATTACTAGATTAAAGGGGGGTAATGTAGATGATATTTTATGATTATGTAGCACCTCAATCTTTTACACTTGAAAAACTAAGATCTTGATCATTCCTCTTAGTTATACACTTTCTTTGATTCTAAAATACTCACATGTGCTCTATCTTGTGCCCCTTGTCCTATCTCTTAGTTCAACCAGTCTTATATTGATGACACAAACATTCTATCTTGCACATAATAATTAAAATGTTCTTATCTTACACCTCTAAAAGTTCTAATCTTGTACCTATCTTGCTCCTCCCTAGACACTAACATCTGAGGAAAATAGTAATATTGATGTTACTATTCTACCTCAATATAAGTGTCTAGTTCCTTAAAATAGTCTAATTTACAAATATAACATATCCTAATGATTGGCCTAAGTGATTTAATGCAAGTTATTACTCAAAATGGACTGATATAAAGATAATATCAACCCTCATCCCTTCCTCACCTATAAAATACAAAAGAGACCAAGGCACTTATCAAAAATTAATCTAGCAATCATTTAATTGATCAAAGCTTCCTAATTTCCATACTAGTCATAAGGACTAAACATATACAGGTCCAAAGTACTAAATGAGCATCCCAGGGTAAGTGCACCAACTTGGCAGACAAAAAAGGACCTACCCATGGACATGATATTTTTGAAATTTGAGAAATGTGAACTTCTGTAGATAATTAGAGATGGATACACTCAAAATTTGAAGATGGTATAAAAATATGAATTATATAATTTTGAGTCTAGTTTATAAAAAAATATTTTTTTTGAAAAATGGTTAAGTATAAATGGGTCAAACATATAAAATTTGAAGAGGACCTCTTATTTTTTAAGAAAATTTAAATTGTACCATTCTATGTGACCCACCATTTTTTTAGCATCATTTAATATTGTTAGAAACCTTTTGGTGAATATTTATATTAGATCTTCTAGTGTATTATGAAATTTTTAAATATTTTTTGGATGAATATTTTATTTATTAATTTTGAAATTAAGTATATCCTAAAAACTAAAAAAAAATGGATAGTCATCCATGCGACCCACTTTAACTACCTCAAAAAAATGAAAAATGGTTTTGTTTTTGAATGTGTGTAGAATTAGGCCTAGTTTGTTACCATATAATTTGTTTTGCATTTGGATCAATGAAAAACACATTAGATAAACATGAATAGGCATGTATGGGTGAGGCATGTAGTGTCATAAAAGGGTGTTTTTAGAAATAAATATAGTTTGAACCTTAAAATAGCCTAAAAAATATAAAAATCATACATTTAGAAAGAGGAAAATATGCTCATCATAACGGTAATAATTTTTCAAATTTTGATGTTGAAATCCATAGTGTATTTGATTATTGAAGTTTAAATTTGTTGGTTTTCCTAAAACTCACGGTCTCAACTATAAATGCACAGTCCCAAGCCTTTGGCTCAAAAATCTAAGCCATTTCTCAGGCTAAAGGCTCAATTTTAAATTCAAATTCAAATAGCATGTATGTGTCATATAACATAAAAAATAACACATATGTGTTATATAATGCGTATGCATTTCTTTAAATTAAAATGAAACAAACAAATTTTGTGTTTGTTATGGGGGAAAGGTCCCATTAGCCATGCATTATTATAGGGGAAATGTCAAATTTTGTGTTTCTTATAGGGGAAAGGTCCCATTAGCTTTGGATAGTGAATTAAGGTGCCATAACAACTCATTAGACTTCAAAAAATTTACTTGTTTCAATATGTCATCTTAACTACTTATAACTAAGGTTTCAAGGTCTAACACATATACATTTGACAATATAATTGATTTTATCATGAGAGGTCATAAAATACATTTTTTAAACCTATGATCAAAACTTAACCTTTAGTGTACCAATTTTTTTGCATTAGAGTATCAATACTTGACTCTTACTTGTCAAGATGTGATTGGTTACTTTTAATTTTATAGAATAAATGTTGAACAAGTACTATATATTACATTTTTAGCTTCTGGTACACTTTAATATTTATATACACCAATATAAAAGCCTTGTTTTCCAATTGAAACATGCACAACTATTGGGATATTTCCCCTAGTAGGTCAAGGATATTCCTTACCACCTTACTTGCCTAAAATCGTAATTTCCCTTTAATTTTATCTCTTATTGATATTATCCTACTTGCCTAAAATCCTATCTTACCCTTTTGTACTTTCTTTGATATCTTTGACTAGACCCCTTTATTTATAAATTTTGAACTAATTTGTTTAAGTGGAAAACCCTTTGAATTAGACTATGTAGTATAGATAATCTTATGTAATTAGAAATAATAATTGAGCCCTTGGTGTAATAGTGCATCTTTTTGATGCCTATTTCAAGAATTCTATCTAATGGAGCCCAATACCTATGAATCATGCCTTGGATTGTCCCAAAAACATTCCTAAAATGTGTTGGATAAAATCCCTTAAGTTTCCTCTAAGGTCACTTAGTGCATATAATTCAATAGGTGCATTTTGAGGTCCTAATTGAAAGTATAATAAGATTCTTCTATTGTTACAATTATTTGAGTTTGATTCCCCTAATGTATTCAAATACATTATTCAAATTTTGCCTAAAATTAAGATATCTTGTGAAAATATGGTTAATCCTCCATTTTGTGCACCTTGTTCATCTACCCCTCCATCACACATGGGAAAACCATCAACCACTCCATCTATTCCCACATCATCAAAGAGTGTGTCTTTGACATAAGACTAGTCTTAGCCACACCATGGATGAAATAATTGCAAGCTCAAAAATAAGCTAGACAACACTTGATGCTTATCAATACTATAGAGTTTTATACCTTACTATGTAATTAGGATGGTAAGATACAAAAGTAGGATGATGGACCTACAATGTATGTACATGTTAAATTCTTAAATATTTTGGTCAAATTGGGTACACATTTTGTTTTATATAAGATGTGGTTTTGAGCTCAATAAACTTTAAATGGTCACATGTATCCATTAGTGATGATGTGGTTTTAAGATGTTTTAAGATGTTGTGTTTGTAGTGATGAATGTATAGCTTATAAAATATCTAAATGAACTAGGGAATTTGTTCTAAACTATTAAGGGATGACATAGACCTATAATTAACCAAATATGACATATGTATAAGTTACCCTAGCTCAAACTCTTTTGAACTTATTTAAGATACATCAAAATTTTGATAATGTCCCCTAAATCTGAGACCTACTTCCCCTCAAAGATTCATAGAGAGACCCAATAATTTTCATGTGTATGATGAACTACTCACCTCATATAGATGGTTGATCAGAATTGAATACCAGTGTGCACCCCCTCACTGAAGGTTTCAAGATTATATATATTTTGTACATATATATTTAATCATCTTTTTCATATTTCATTGTAATGAGTTTAAACCTTATGATGTGGATTGCAAGAAAGTAGTACATTTCTTAGAATTCTTTCTCTAGCTTGGGATTTAAGGTTGAGGCTCATCCATTGCTGAATTGTGTTCTCTCCTATGTGTAGGAATTAATATGAATATAAGTTTTGGGATCTCTAGAGGTAATTCAAGGTAGATGGATATAAATAATTTGAATATTTATATGTAGAAAACTGATAACATTCTATGCTTTCTTAATTTTTATGGGACCTTAAAGGGCTCTACATGATAATTTTCATATAGTAATGGCAAGTTAGAGGCTCACACCATGTGATTTATTTACTAGACATGATTTAATCAGATTGATGTCAATATTTAAACATTATTGGATTTTATGTATGTATGATAAATTTTTGAATAGTCCTTAGTTGGATTGGTTGGCTCGATGATCGAACATGTCTAAGTATCAAAGATGTGCATAGTTGAGAACTCTAACACTTCGCTAGGTGGACTAAACCTACACATGTGTAAATATTTGATTATATTGGGTATCTCAATTTCATGACAAATATGATTCTTATAGGACAAGTGATAGTTAGAAGTCTAACATAAATATATGTGTGTACAAGATACACGCATGCATACATATCTAATTAGATTGAGCCTCACAAGGATCTGGTAGAGTTCTTTAACACTTCTAAGACCTAACACCTCTAACAGTGTTGACACTTCGAACCACATATGAGGTACACATGGTGATATGTATTTTAATTTGGACTCCTAAGGCATTGTCAACTCTAAAACTTCCAGGATTTGATACATCTCTGATAGATTTAACACTTTTGGGTGTATGAGGTACATATGTGACACAACAAGATTAATTATAGGGGTAATTAAATCGAGGCATGGGAGGCTAATTTGAACCCCTTATTGAAATAACTATAAGATCATGATATCTATGATTTGGGACAAAATTAAGTATGATTCTATCTATCATGAATTGAACCAATTAGTCAATTGGTTCAATTAGGGACATGATTTGGGCAAAATTGAGCCCCTAAACCAAATTTATGGCTCAATCAATTATATAATCTAAATGAAATATGTATGACTTAAATAACCCTAATTTAATTAGAAATGTAAATATGATGTAAATGTGGCCAATTTTAACCCATTGAACCTAAATTAGAGTCTATGATGCGATTATAAGGGCTAAATTAGGTCATGTTTCATGACATGTTGATTATAAACCTTAATTTTATCACTTGAACACGTATGTAGTTCCCCTAAACCCTAATTTCATGACATATACACATGTAAACCTATTACACTAAACCCCTAACCCTAAATCCTAATTTTATAACAAACACAACCCCTAAGTTCCTTGATTTCATCACAGATGCATAAATTCATGAATGTGATTAGTGTTAATTTATGAACCTGTTATTCACCTAGTTTTTTAAGGACCTATGATGGGATTTTGGGAGAAATTATCTCATTTAATATTACATATTGAGCCTTATTTCATCATTCATTAGTCTTATCGCTTCATAGTATTATCAAGAGTCTTATTACATCGTGCATTAGAGATTTATGAATCATATTGGGGATTTATACATCATATTGAGCCTTAATGCATCATATGATAGCCTAATTGCATCATATAATATCTTAATTGCATCATATGATATCCTAATTTCATCATATTAGAGATTTATTGCATCATATGATAGTCTTGTTATATCACATGATAGTCTTATTGCATTGCATGATAGTCTTATTACATCGTATGATAGTCTTATTACATCATATTGAGCCTTATTGTATGATATAATAGCATTATTTAAATATTTGATAGTCTTATTACATCATATTAGGGATTTATGCATCATATTATAGTCTTATTGAGTGTTATTGCATCATATTATAGTATTATAATGGAAAATATGCTTGAATATGAGCCTTTTTGCTTGTTTTTATAGTATATGCCTATATTTCAAGGAATGTGTATGTGTTCCTTAAATTATAAACAAAAACTCACTTTTCAACATCTATTTTTATCCCAAAAATGAGATTGGTGTCCCCACAGACATTCCTTGTGTACTCTACGTACTTTCTTGGTTGTAGTTTTTCTTAAGACCCCACATTTGAAGTAATTTCTTGTTTACTTTTGTTAAAATGGGCTTTAGTTCACATTAAAGGAGGAGGAAGAAGTTGAATAATAAAACATCTGAGCAATTAGAAGAGTTGAGAGGAAAAAACAAGGTATGAATGCAAGAAATTCATTCCAAACAAGGTACAAACACTAACCCTGATGAGCTAAATGCCTTAGATAATGAGGAAATTGACAATAATTAATTAAATAATGATTAAATTTATAATAATTAAATTAATTATGATGAATTTGATAATAGAAAATTTTCATAAATTCACATTCAAAGTTTAAAGTTTTTTATTATGTTGATGAAGAGCCTATGCACGATAGTTTACCCACAAAAAATGAAGAAAATTTAATGGACTCAAATAATGATGAAATTAACAATGAAGAAAATTTCATGAAAACACATAATGAAGAAACAAACAATGAAGAAAATTTCATGGAAACATATAATTATTTTGAAACACCCTTTGAACGGATTCCACCAATAACAACACCTCCAAGAATTTTGCATAGAAAAGATAAGTACTTAATTGAAGTTGATGAAAATATTTTGAAACCAATGCATAAAAAAATTTCTAACCACCATTCAAGAAGATTGGCTCAATAAATTTGGGATAGTTTCTTTTATATATTGGATTATGATAGTCAAAGATGTCAATTATTTGTTTCGTTGATGAAATTGCTTAAGATGAGACCTATAATTTACACATTAGTAAAAAGAACCTCTAACATGGATACTTAAAATGATATTTTTTTTGAAAATATACATGATTCATATCATATTATAGGTCTGAAATCATGCAACAAATATTATTATGTTACCCGATGTATAATGACAACTTGTGTAGTAAGTGTTGAAATAGGGAAAAAATAATTGATTTCAAAAACAAGTAAAAAAATTGATATAAATATAAAAAAATTAATGAAATAAATTTCAAGATGTGAAAGACTTAATGAACCTAATACAAAAGAGCTCTAGGTATTATCTGGTAGACTTCCACAAAGGGAAAAGGTTATAGCTGATTTTTTGAAAGACTTACTTGCATAATTTTGGATAATACAAGAGTTTCACCCAATACAATAGATGTAATGAAAACAAGAGTTGGTTCTTGTAATATTGAACCACATCCAAAACATTTCTTGGATATGACTCAAACACAATTGTAATCTAAGTTTTTGGAAAAACATCCATAAATTACTATTAGTCAAATATTTTTTGAGATGGCCAAACCTTTTTATCTAAAAAAAAATCACACTTGAACCACTTGTTGTAGGCAACATGTTGAATTTTTAATGCACTATGATGTTTTTTTTCATATTCATTGTACTTTTCATACTAGTAACATTTTGTAGGAGTGTGGCATAGAAGTTCTACCAAAATCAGTTAGGGAATTTATTTTAAATAATTTTTATGAAAGACCAGATGGACAATTATTTTATTAGAAATCATGTTTGGATGGAAATTGATACAATTGTAGTGGATTGATAAAATTTAAAAAATGTATCCATGAGGAGTGTACAAGTGTAATTGGATAGGAATTAGTTGGTTTGAGAAAATACAAATCTATGACTTATCAAGTAAAATATGGAAAAGAATCTAAAAGGTGTGAGATTGTTATGAAAGAGATACCTATTTCAAAATCTATGGTCAAATTCATGGATAAAATTATTTATGAGTATGAAAGGTATACACATAGGGATAAATGGTTGGATGAACATTTAAATCTAAGAAAGGACACATTCCCACTTGATTCTATTATTTTAGAAGTTAACTTTGTAAAAAATTACACATTCAAACCACAAATGGAAATTCAATCACAGTATTACAACTCAACATAAATTGTCATATTTGTTCATATAGTATATATGCATGCACCTAATAGTACAGAGGAAGATCAAAAAATATTAAGGGAGTACCATTTCTATATCAGTGATGACTGATCACATTGTATAAAGTATGTGCAAGGTTGTTTTGATAATTTCTATGGATAGTTGACTCAAAGGAACATTAATTTCAAATGGCATTACATTTGATCAAATAATTTCACATCACAATTTAAGAATGCAAAGATGTTTTATTAGTTGAGAAATATGCATGTTACCATTGGCGTAAAACATATTTGGAGTTTCACTGAGGCTGGCCATGGAAAAGGGGAGCATGATGGTGTTGGAGTGTGTATAAAAAGAGCCATGACAAAGGAGGAGTTAAAATATGACAATATTGCTAATTTGATTGATGTAAAAACAATGGTTGACTGGTGTAATAAGAACATATGTCATGGTGGTAAGACAAATTCTACTATTCATAGACATTTTTGGTTAATAGAGGAAAAAGACTTGGAAAACTATGAGGATTGTATGACTCTAATAGGTTCAAGTGAGCTCCACTCATTTTATAGCTCAAATGTAGGTTCTTGGTCTATTTATACATGACACTTGGAATGATTTTGTTCTACATGCATGGACTTTATTTGTAATGAGTGTGAGTCACAAGAGTGGGTGGATGACTAGAGTTTTAAACCTCTAATTCAAATCAACACATATCAGGTTCCACCAGTGTTACAACTTACTAAAATGACATTCTCACATGACTTTGACCATATATCCAATCTAGTATAGCCAAGCAGAATATTAAGCTTTTTGTACTATTTATTTTGATAATCTATCTTCATAATGTCATTAAAAATTGTTTATTATGATGTAGGCCATGTTTTTGTAGTTATTACAGACAAGGATAATGAAGAGGGAATAAATTACTACTTATGTAAGTGTGTATATGGAAAGAAAAAATTGACTTCCCTAGTTGTATATGGATAAAACATTAATTATCCCATTGGGTTTATGGTAGTCACTGGAACTTGGCTTCGATGATATCCTATAAAAAATTCAAATGTATGGTTGTTTGAAGACTTTGAAAATCACAAGAAAATTCTACACTATTTAAATTTGATTCTTGCAATGAATATTTAATTGCAAAATTATCATGGGAGGCCAAGAAATAATAATCCATGGAAATTTCATGAGTTAGAACATGAAGATATTCTTGATACTATCAAGATAAGAGTATATCCAAGTGGTTCATTGGATTGAAATGTGCAGGTATGTTGACATGTAAAATGTAGATGTAATCAATTTTACCAAATATTTTTTATTTTTTAGGTAGTAAATGCATAAATTTCATCTTTAATTACTTATTAAATTTTTTTATAGATTAGTGGTACCAAATCAGCTTTCACCTTCACGTGGTTGGCATTGTTAGTAAAGAATTTCATATTCTTGAATATAAAAAAAGCTTACTAAAAGAATTTGGCATTTCTACACCCCTAAACAATTGCTAATGACAAGTTTATTTCTCCTTGTGCTATATAATAGTAGTGAAAATGCACTTATGAGTGGAAATGGGTGTCATGGTTATTGGAACATGTAGTAATTTACATATATAGTGGGAGGCAAAGTTGCTAGTTGAAGGTCAAGAAATTATCTCTTCACTACCAAAAATTTGCATTTTAGGACCCTTTACTACAAATTATACCATGGATAGATATTAGAGGTGATTCAGAATGGATTCGAGTGCATTTAGATGAATTTTCCATGTACAAAATGGACTTTATGGTTCTTCCATATGACTTATAGTTTTCATTTTATACATCCCTGAAGTTAGGCTAAAAATCAACATCTTTCTTGTATTAGGAAGGGCATTCTTGAGCCCATAATGGGTGGTGAGTTTATCATCCAAGATAGATGGGAGGCCAAAAACTTGGTATTGGATGTTATTAACCCCTAATTATGTGTTTACAATGCTATTTTTCTGCCAAAAAACACAAAAAATTGAGTTCTTGGATCGTAGCTTCAACTTTGACAACATTTGTTATTAGTGTTTTTGTACTCCAGAACAGTAGTGAAAATGCACTTATGGGTGGAAGTGTGTGTCATAGTGGTTGTAAAACATGTAATTTACCTATATATATGTGTTCAAAGTGGTGGATTTGCATCTGCCAGTCCTGAAGGCAAAGTTGTTAGTTGGAGGTCAAGCAGTTGTCTCTTTAATACAAAAAATTTGCATTTTAGGACCCTTTACTAAAACTTCTACCATGGATTTATCTTAGAGGTGATTAAGAATATATTTGGGGTAAAATTAGAGGACTTTCCCATACACATTAAGGATCTTATGATTATTCCATATGACTTACAGTTTTAGTTTTATGCATGCCTAAAGTTACGCTAAAAATCAATATCTTTCTTGTATTGGGAAGGGCATTCTTGAGCCTAGAATGGGTGGTGGTTTTATCATCCAAGCCAAATTTGAGGTCAATAACCTATTATTATATGTTATTCACCCCTTTATATGTGTTTTTAGTGCTAGTTTTCAGCCAATAAGCACTAGAAATTGAGTTCTTAGACTGTAGCTTCAACTTTGATAACATTTGTTGTCAATGTTTTCATGCTCTAAAACAGTAATGAAAATGCACTTATGGGTTGAATTGGGTATCATGGTTATTGGAACATGTGTAATTTTAATATATAGATCCATATTAAGTTGTGGATTTGCACTTGTCGGTCTTGAAGGTAAAGTTATTAGTTTGAGGTCAAGAAGTTGCCTCTTCACTACCAAAAAGTTACATTTTAGGACCCTTTACTACAACTTCTACCATATATTACTCTTAGAGGTGATTCAGAATAGATTCAGAGTGAAATTATAGGAATTTTACATGCACATGAGGGATCTTATAGTTCCTCCATATGACTTAAATTTTTGGTTTTATGCATGGCTAAAGTTAGACTAAAAATTAACATCTTTTTTATATTAGGAAGGGCATTCTTGAACCCAAAATAGGTGGTGGGTTTGTCATCTGAGCCAGATGGGAAGTCAAGAACCTATTCCTAGACATTATTCATCCCTTAAAATGTGTTGGTGGTGCCAATTTTCAACCAATAATCACCAAAAATTGAGTTCTTAGATCGTAGCTTAAACTTTAACAATATTTGTTGTGAGTGTTTTTGTGTTCCAGAATAGTAGTGAAAATGCACTTGTGGGTGGAAGTGGGTGTCAAATTTTTTGTAACACATGTATTTTGACTATATATATGTTCTTTAATTAGTTTATTTTCACCTACCAATCTTGGAGGAAAAGTTACTAGTTGGAGGTTAAGCAGTTATCTCTTCACTATCAAAAATTTAAATTTTAGTACCCTTTAATGCAACTTCTACCACATATTTCTCTTAGAGGAGATTTAGAATATATTTGGGTTGAAATTAGAATAATTTACCATGCAAATAAGGGATCTTATACTTCCTCCATATGACTTATAGTTTTGGTTTATGCATGCATAAAGTTAGGTTAAAAATCAACATCTTTCTTGCATTAGGAAGGGCATTCTTGAGCCTAGAATGGGTGGTGGGTTTGTCATCCATACCAAATGGGAGCTCAAGTACCTAGTAATAGATGTTATTCACCCATTAAATTGTATTGGAAGTGCCAATTTTTATCTAAAAATCATCAAAAATTGAGTTCTTGGAGTTAGACCTAATATAAAGTTGTCATGCCCTTAATAAACCAAATTAGGTCAAGGAGCAGAAAGATGGATCAATTCTGCCAATCCACTAAAATTGTACCCAAAAACCCTCTTTTCACACAACATATAAATTTATCATAATGCAATGACAATTATGATAACTAAATGTATGGCTTCCCTACTTTAAGTGTTGAAGGTGGTTTGGAGGTTAGGGCAAGTCTATGGGAGGAGATATGGCCAAACATCAATCCCAAAAAGCCTAAAACCCTAGTGGGACAACTTTATAATAGAGTGTAGTTGTTAGGCATAGTATTTAAAGCCAAAAAGGGGAAATAAGTGGATAATTTGGAAGAGTGGATGTCTAAGCTTGTGAGAACTATTGTTTAATATTGAAATAAGTATTATATGTGTGAGAGTGGGGTCAAGAGTGATCAATAAGGTCACAGGGGAAAAATAATCTTTAAGAACATGAATTAGGCCTACTAGGTCTTATATTACTACTTTGGAAAAAGTGGGAAATAGGTACAAGGAAGACTTGGGGCATTCAATAAAGGTTGGTTGGCATGTTTGAGGATACAGTAGGAGGTTAGAATCTATTGTATTTGACTTTGAGTGTATATAGATAAGAATCAAGTCATAAATTACATTGACACCATTTAAAATGATGATTTCTAGACTTATTGTTAATCTCTACATCATAAACCAAGGCAAAAGAGGATGATGACTCATTTGTGAAATTTGACCAAGAAGACATGTGTCACTAACTTTTGCCAAATTGGGTCTACACGCCAAAATATACCAGATCTAATCACAAAATTTTGTGGAGAGGATCACTATGACCTAATATACCCATTAAATATATTTTTGTGTATTTTTGATAATGGAAACTATTCACTATTTTAGTACAGTCAGCCCTATGTCAAATCACGGTCAATATTAGAGCCCACCTTGTAGAAATTAGTTAGTTTGGGGCATCTATAGATTGAGTCAAAGCACAAAATTTGGTAAAAATAGTATCAATAACCTAAAAAATATATAATTCCATCATAAATATCCTATAAAGAGTGAAAGTTCTTGTTTTTTTGACATAGTCCTCTTGTAGTAGAGAAGGCAACCATTGGAGATTTATAGAAGTTTTGTTAGTTCTGGATGCTAAAAAGTAGTTTAGGCCTTAGAGAGCTCTTAAAACCATGTAATATGATGGTGGAAACCTATATTTTACTATATAAGTGATCACATTTATGTTTTTCATTCAAAGTTTTCAAAAAAGACAAGTTTTGGCATTAAGGAAACATGCAAGCAGCTCAAGGTAAATTGTGGTAAAAAGGGTCTACAAGAAAAATTACATACCCAAATGACTTAAAACTTAATAAAATTTGTATTAATGACCTAATATACCAATATATAATATTTGGAAGGTAATATGACAAGTTTAACTGCTCACTATTTTGTCACAGTCCCCTCCATGTCTCATAATGGTCATTATTCATGCAGGTATAATTTTTGGAGTTTTAAGATGTGTTTGAGGGTTAAAAGCCTAAATAAGTATTTAATAAGTATTTTAATATGGTTTTAAACCTATTAAACACTTTTAAATGGTGTTCACACTCCAAAATTCATGCAATCCCCATATGTAGGCTCAAATCCCCATAGGTAGTCTCAAAGGCATAAAGGCAAAGTTGGTTTTTTGATCATTATAAAGGTGTTATGAGATGTTTTAGATGTCATGAGTATGTTTAAAAAAAATATATATCAGTGGGAAGGTCAAATTGGTTTTATATTTCTCCAAGGTTTGACTATAGGTACTACGCTCATATCTTGGTTGCAACTAAACCTCTTCAAATACAAAAAATATTATAAAATTAACAAGTATACATGCAACCAAGTTAAGAAACTCATGTTTTAAAATATAATAAAAAATTTATTTAAAAATTCACTTACCATAATCTCATGGTCCTCTTGAATTTGCCATTGACGCTTGATTGGGTCAGTGTCAGGTTCAACTACATGAATAGGCATGCCAAATGATGAAGAAATATGAGGAGTTGTCACAATAGTCATCTAAATCAGAATATAAATTGTAATATTAAATCCATACATACACAATACATTCATGCATATAATTTATATTTTCCAAAGTATATAGTAAAATTATTAAAATAAAAGCACTAAATTACAATTCAAAATTACAAGTGAATATACATACCTCGATGAGTGCCTATGAAAATGACATTGTAGTAGAAATGCCTAAGTATATATTGACTCATAATGATGGAGTGTCCACCATAGTAATCAGTTGAACAAACAACCTAATAATTAATAACTTGGGTAATTCATTGATTAAACAAGTTGCTAACAAACTTAGTCTTGCATACAATCCAAGATTCAACTATAATCTGAGCATTTGATTATTTTGGTATAAATTTATATGGAAGGTTAAATAAGGAACACATAATATTGTTGAGAATAATATTTTTATGAATCTAATTGGTGAAGAAGTGGTAAAATCTTATTTGTCTATAGTCCTTATTCTTAGAAAACATATAGTTCGTAAACTAAGAAATTTTGTGCCTTGTGTTTAGTCTTGTAACTTGGTATGGATTATAAAGATTTTTAAAAATGACATTGAATGATCATATAAATGGGTATATCATATTTATATATGTTTATAGTGATTTGACATTGAAAGAGGAAACAAACCCTGAGTACCCTGTTTGCTAAAGGGTAACATATAGTCAAAGGACTAAGTTATATTAGGTTGAAAGTAATTTGGGACTCCATTGAGATTTAAGGGGTATAATATATTCAATGGAATTGTATATAATCCCATATTATGTTTTGAAGATATTTTGAGTTGAAGAAAAGGTAAAGTAACCATGTACCTTGTTTTTCTATGTGCATAAGCAGGGTTATAAACTGATAGTTTTGAGTTTTTAATTGATTATGAGATTTTAGAACTTGTTGTATAAATGATAAAGTTGTATAGGGTCAGTAAAAACACAATGAATTTTTTTTGGGGTTTTGAAACCCACTAATAAAAAATTTATCCTCTTTAGTGTGCTCTCGGCCCTAGTAATGGCCTAAAAACCCTGATTTTAGGGTTTATTGTATAAAATGAGATTTGACCATTGAATTTTTTTAAAAACTCATAATATTACATTATTTTATGTCTTATAACTAATGGATGTTGTTTCGTGATTTTTGGGTATGGAAAATTACATAAATGAGGCTGTGATCTAGTGCTAGGCCAAGAGAAGGGTTAAGGGAGGAGGGGTGATATATAAACATGAAAAGTTGTCCAAATAAGGGGTTTAAAAAATGATTTATTCATATAAAATATAAAAAATTATATCTATAAAATTTAATATATTATAGATAAAGTTTTTACATGTTTCATACTAAGGAGATTTTCACAATTGGAGACTTAGTGGGTGAGAGGCCCTAAAGAAGGAAGTACAATTTTACTTAAGAGTTGTGTCATAGGGTTAATGTGGGAGTTGTATAGGAAAAATGGGTCCTTAAATATGTAATTATTTTCTAGTGAAGATATTTTAGATGTTCCCAACAAGGAGCTTTACCCAAAAATAGGGCTAGTAGAAGGTAAAGCTAGAAAGGTGTGTGTGAGGGGTTAGTAGACATACATTTTGAGTAAGTGACATGAAAAAGGATGTAAAAAGAGTGTGATAAGAATATATAAGGATTTATTTTACTGATATTATCATTATTATTTGATTTCCCAAAGGACTAAGGGAATGAGTTATGAATGGATGAAGGAAAACCTTGAAAGGAAGGGATATAGGCAGAGTTTGGTATATAAGTTGATATAGCTATACATAAATGGATATATATATATAGGAACTCTCTCCCAACTAGATATAGTAGGTGTTTGGTCCCCCTAAGTATGTGGTGGTAATAAACTACTCAACCCCATATATCTATATGGGGTTGAATCCCCTATTTGTATATGGTCCCAAGGCCTATGCCATATACATATAAGCTATAGTTTATAGTCAACACTCTCTCAAAAAACTAATGGGATCTAATGGATACCCTCCCAGCAAACCAATGGAATTGAATAAGTACAATGGGATCAAGAGGATATTCCATATTAATTTGTAACTCCATATATAGAAGTGAAATTAATATGCTTAGATGGAATTATGATGGGAATTGAATTGCTAGTTATGACCATTTTGGATATCGATCATAGAGATTTAACCACTATATGTGATTAGGATAATAAGGAATAAAGTGTCTGGCTATGAGGCTAGTATTTAAAATAAAGGAGTGGTGTGCATATTGATGAAGACATGCTATGCTTGATTGGGAAATTGATATAAATATATTTCACCAAATAACTTTTATCAAATGAATTATATATATATATATATATATATATATATATATATATATATATATATATATATATATATATATATATATATATACATCTAATCCTACTAATTGGGATTGACCCACTATGGAAACTACATATAATGGGATATCAAGCAAATGTTTACCTCACTATTTTGGTTATTGAAAACATAGTTGAGATGGAGGATGAGTTTCTAACAAGTTACACCAATCCATGTTAATACATCAAACAATAAAAAGTCCAATAAAATTGTATTAGGTATTTTGTATTTTCTTACACAAAATATACCAAGAATGAAATTAAGGTGTATGAATGTACATCTAGAGTATATAAGATTCACTTTAAATTTTACCTCAGTAAATGTATATGGTGTTATACTAACACTTATAGATGTAGTAGCTTGGGTTGGCCCACTACCTAGTTGTGATGTTGAAGGCAATGTCTCCTCCTGGAACATAAAAAATACATACATACATATATATATATATATAATTTAATTTAAACATGTAAATTAGTTTTTACCTTTGTATTTTGTAAATATAACTTAAAAATTTAACATTAAATTTATATAAAATATACATGCATGTGTGTAGAGACTCCCAATGTATCCAAACCAAATGTGTGTGCCAATAACTCATTAGTTAAGACCATATCCTCCAAGCCCCCTGAAGCACCACCATAATCATCTAAAGGTCTATTGTATATATCACCACAACATATGCATGGGTGGGGTCAGGTATGGCCACTAGCTGGAGTATCTCAAGCATTTATCTCTAAAAGTGTACTCGTGTGATGAATGAGTGTATCAATAAGCACACTAAATGCATGAAAAGTGTCTATCTCCATAACCTCTATCACCATAGAGGGAATATATGAATGAAGTTTCTTTTGGGTATGGATCTTTGTAATTTGATTAGGTGCATGATGTGCACTTGGTTGATCCTGCATGGAGCCTTTCCCTTGGCTTTGAAACTCACCATAGTCAAAGTAGTTTGGAATTTGATTAAGGACAAACTCACAATAGAGTTTTCTCAAAAATTACAAAGGGAACTCATGGTTATTACAAGGGGGATAGTTAAATACCATCCACCATCACTCCCAAAAATTAGCCTTAATCAAATCATGTTGGCATTGGTAGATTGGGAAACATTTGGTCATTATGGGAAATGGGGCATTGGTGGTCGGGTTGATAAATAATGCACAAATTTGATATTTTTCTATATTTTTGTTCTTCACCTTAGATGTTGATAATTTTTTAGTATAATATCCTTATAAATATCCCTATATGACCTCCATCTATCAATTTGACTCGTTATCAAGTCAACTTGACCTAATAATAACTCTAGGTTATTGGCCAAATAAGTGTAGTGGGTGTTTGTGGAAGTGGGATCCCTCATTTTCATAATTATTTATTCAATTTCAATTTTTTTCTCCACTATGTGAGTAACTATATCCTCTTGGCTACCTGAGGGATCTAGGGGAACTACAGGAGGGTTAGGTAGAGGGTTAGGAGGGTTGGGTAGAAGGTTAGGAGGAGGATTAGGTGGAGGGTTAGGAAAAACATGATGACCTATTGGAGAAAAATAAAAAAACAAACTAGATGAACTTCACATTCACAAAAAAATAAAAATAAAAACAAAAAATTTGATTTAATCTACAAAAAACATACATCTTCTTTGCAGTGACATCATTAATCTAGTGAGTGGAGGGAAAAACATGAATCTTGCAGGCCAAAATGGGAGCTTAATGGTGAAATGCAATCTTGCAAGATAAAACATGAATGGGAATCACCAAAATGTGAATGGAAAGAATGAGGAGGATTAGGGTTTTTTTATTTTATAGTTTTAAGAATGTGTACACTTTATGTAAACTTATAAAAATGCATGCACATTCTTATAACACGTACACATTTCTATAAGTTTACATAACACGTACGTGTTATTGTTATAGTACATATATAGTATAGCAATAAAACATATGAATTATGTTATAACATGTATGCATTATGAATTATGTCCATAGAATTGTCCCCCAACTCCATGCACATACCCCCAAAGAGCATGATTTGACAAGTTACAACCTAGGTCATTATTGTACTTGATTTACACCTATTTAATGATTCACACACAAGAAAATACATAGGGGATAACTACATGAGTCTTAGGTCCTCTTATGGATTATTTTATATGTAGGAATCACCCTTTAAAAGTTGTGTCATTGGGGTTATCTCAACACTATGTGCCAACTAACCCATTTTTACCCAAGGTCACATTGAAGATGGAAAGTCAGGGTTTTTTTATTTCATAATGAGATACTATCCATGACCTAGATTTGAATACACTAGATCAAAGGTGAAGTAAACCCAAAAGAATCTAGGTGGTCAAATCCTGTTTCACTATATATTTGTACATGACATTATCATCAAACTCAGATAGTAGCATCTACGTAACCATCTAGGGCTAGCATAACCATATATATATATATATATATATATATATATATATATATATATATATATATATATATATATATATATATATATATATATATAGAATAACCAGAGCTAGAATATAATGATTGTTCCAAAATATCCTTCCTAGCTACTTTTAACTTGTTTTAGATCCAAAATTACATTAGCATCATAATAAGCTAAGTAATTTTCTTCTTTGTCACTTCTATATCTAGCCTAGTTATACTTTCCATATTTAGACTATGCCAACATAATAAACTTATTATATACTTATATCTAATTTTATCATTTAATTAGCCTAATATAGATATAATTATTACCCTTGTGCCATTTCATTTACATATTATTAACCATAATCTTAAAATGAAAATGTATAACATATTTCATTTTAGGTTTAAACACCTTGAAATCATATATGTACTTGTGAAGCTTATAGTCCTATGAAATAGTGAAAGTATAATGGGTTGAGTTGACCCTAATCACCCTCATTTAATGATTTATTATTACCTATGTATTCAATACTTTGAGGAGATAAATCAAGCCACATGTAGTTCTTCCACGTAGTGTGATTATGAAATTATGCTCCTCTACTATATAAATGTAGCTAATGATTTGACTTTGGTAATTGATATTTCTTTCTTTATCTTGGATTTAGAATGTTTTAGACTTTGAATATGACTAATATTATTAATATATTTTAATTTTTTAAGAATGAGACATATTTTCTCAATGTACAATACTATATAGATGTATATCAGATAAGTGCCAAGTTTATTTTCAATGAGACCTTGAATTTTTTTATATATGGATATTATTAAATAATTTATCACACTACCGACATGTTATACTAATGGTAAAAACCTAGGGATATGTTTAGTTTTATAAAATATCCATTTTTTGGAGTGGGTCAATATCAATTGCTTGTATTGGCCGAATTTGGTGGAATCAACCTATATACATGCAGACTAAAATGAGAGTTTGGATATGTTTGTGTAGAATATTTAGTAAATTTAAAATAGAGAGTGAGGGTTTTTTAGGAATTTAATATAAAAACATAAGGATTTGATCATAAAATAACATGAAAGTGTGAGATAATGGTGGATTAAGACCTTATTTGAGTGCTCAAATCATGTGTGGTGAATGTGTCTCAAGCTTGTAAATGTCAAGTATCAAAGAATAGGTTTCTATATCTGGACTAATAAGGTAATATCATATGTGGTCAAAAAATATATGCCCTAGGGAAATAAATCCTACTCCCAAGATTGGATCCACCTCAAAAAGGTCCCCTACATCTACTAAAATAAATTATGATTAGTCTAAGCATTTCAAAAATGAATTAAAATCTTGTTATGACAAAATCAACATTATATGCAAGGTATAGTTTCAAAACCACTGATATGTTTGAAATATATCCATATTAGTTACTTAACCATGATGTTAGTTGTTCAATAACCAATCTATGTAGACTGATGGTTATGTAACTATCAAAATAATTTTTAACCTATTGATGTGATAGAGTAAATGCTAGTCTTTATAGACAGGTAGTTTCACCATGTGCCAATGGTTTCATCTATCATTCTCTTGAACCTTAAAAATGTACCAAAATTTTGAAAATTTTGATATAAAATTTTAAAATTTGCATTTTCCTAATCACCTAGTTGTAATGAACATTTTTACCACACTTTCATCAAATTGGGCATATCCTAGATGATTTTTTAAGTAAAACTAGACCTACCTAGGGTTTAGGAGAAAATTAATGAAAAAAATAACTTGTGTCTAATCCCCACCTATAAGAACTAGTTTTGGTGCCATCCACTTTCCATTCCCTATATATTTCCTATCTTTTCTCACAATTTGGTCACTAGTGGGACAAAACTCCAAATTTAGCAAGTGGGAGAGTAAGAATGATTTACAAATTTGGAATGAAATGTGATTTACAGTAAGTTTTATTTTATTATTTTATTGTGAATTTACCATTTTTAGCAAATTTTCTCATGTTAGTTGATTTAATTTTCATGTACTTTGATGCATTTGTGATTCTTGAAAGTAAGAGAAACATGAGGTAACCTAATTAAAACTCTTCCCCCACATTGAGGGTAAGTAATCTTATTTTACTTTTTTAAAAATTTCCAAAATCCTTTTCACTATTACATTTGAATCTCATTTCATCATTCGTGTTGACATATATTCACCCAAATTTGAGATTCACCTTTTGATGGGGTGAATGAGATAGTAGTTTCATTCCCTACCTAAATAGTAATTATTGTTCTCTTGTATTTTAGTTAGATAGCATGTTTTCAATTCTTTTAATACACTGCACATGATTATTGTATTTTATTTGAAGGTGGTGAGGTATTTTGACTAACTTCACTTCACCACATAGGTAATCAAGGTGAGTTTTCTAACCCCACTTTAATGGGGTTATCCACTTCTTAGGAAAAACACCCTATTTATCTCATGATAGGGATCCTTCATGAGGGGGAAATATGTAATGAATTTTTTTGGATGAAACATCTTAAAAAAACCCAATGATAATGATTTAAGGACCTCCAAAAAATAATAAAATGCTAAGATATATCTCTTTATTTATTTCCCATTTTTTGGCTTTCTAGACCTTCTTTAAGTACCAAATTTGTAAAAAATGACTATAAATCTTCCAAACCCAAAAGTTAGATAATACAAAAAAATTGTTATGGAAATTTTGAAAACATTGTGACTTTTTATGGAACTGTCTTGATGGTTACATAAACCACCATGTAAATTTCATAACTAGCATAATAATTTTGATAACCTTCACTTTATTGAAAGTGGTAATTTCATTACTATTGTTATAACAATGTATGAAACCAAAAAACATGTGTTTTATAATGTTTTTTCTTGTTCACTACTCTTTATCTGATTTTTCATCCAAGTTAACTCCCAATCCATCCTAGTGGACTCCTAATAAACCTTAGTTAAATCATAATCATCCCATTTACCTTATTCTTTAAAAATATGCATGTTCATGATGAAATTTAAATTAAAAGATCTAAGAAATGGAGTTTATTATAAAACTTGGATAAATGCCAGGAAGATATAGTCCATACTTTGTTATTTTATTATTAAATTCAGCCATAAACTTGTAATATTCATTTCACCATGCTTGAATTTGGAGTGGAAAACTCAAGATTGAATAACCTACACTCTATCATTTGTGAGAGCCAACCATGACACTCCATTTTCCCTTCACACTTTACTTTTAGTTTCATCACCCAACATATTTATTGTTGGTAATTACATCTATGTATCAGATTGAGAAACTTCATTGAGGTAGTAGCCTAAGGATCAATAGCCTACAATAAACTTTTAATCTACCATGTACACTTGATATGTTGGAGATTTATTTATTTTAGTTTTCTTGTTATTTTTATTATATTATATTTCTATGTTAAAATATTGTTAGTGAATCATAAGTATACAAATAAATAAAATATATTTCATGAGCACTTATTTAACATGCATTGTTTTAGACACCCAATTTTGGTACAAGCCCATATTTAATGTCTTTTATTGTAAATTTACACACATAGACTATTGATGATGAATAAAGTATATATTGATGAATTTATTTAGATATTATCTCTATATTTAGTATATTTATCCATTTATTGTTCATCTTTCCAAAATTTTCATGGGGATCATTAATTTTGATATTTTATCTCTTTAGTGCTTTCTAGACAAGTCCACTATTTGCAAAAAAGTCTGGTCCCATAAGCTTATCCATGGAGTACATATTTGTCTAGGTGTAATTTTCATATTTATTTTGGGCCATGTTTCATTTTGGATATTATTTTTATCTATGAGGTCTTGTTGTATCAATTTTTTTTCACCAATGGGTCTTCTAATTTGAAATAAAAAATCAATAAATACAAATCTATTACAAGTCATTTCGGACAACACTCCATACTTTCAAAATATATAAAAAGAATACATGTTTTATCTATATAATTAATAAAGGTAGATTGAAAATTTTACAAAGGATGAATTCACATTTTCATGCTTGTGTAAAGGATTAAATAGGATAAGTATATTCAATACTTGAATTAAAAATATGACACAAACAAATTAGAAAGATAACTATATTCAAAACTTTAGACCTCTTTAGAGCATTGGAAATGTAGTGCAATGCTTTTTAATTCAATGGGGATTGACTGAGGTCAATCCAAGTTAATCCCTTTTTCCCAATAATCCCTATTTAATATCAAATTGGTTTTTGTGCAAGAAATAATTTTTTAAATTATTGGTATATCCTCATGATATATTATATCTAGAAGTTCATAAAAATATCAGTAAACATAAGTGTAGATTGTGAAACAGTCAGATCTCCATCATAGTCAACACGGACAAGTCATCAGTTAACAAACATGACTAACCTACACTATTACCCAAGGATCACATACTTGTCAAGAAGCACATATAGATATTGTTCCTAATTATAAGAATTCAACACCTTAATTTACTCTTATTTTAACTATTAAACATCAATTATATTCAACTATAAATCTATATCTAGGATAAGTTGTCTTTTTCCTAGTGTTTTCTAAAAATAACATACTACTATATTTAGAAAGTTACAATAAAAATGATTTGTAAATTTTATATATTTGGCACTATAATTTATGCTTATTATATTTAAATTAATAAAAAATAAAATAAAACATATTTTTGAACTCATAATTTCAAGCATTTGATTTTTTAATTTTTGTCCCAGGGTTTCAAATTTTTGTTGATTTTTCTTGCACAAAAACATATAGTTATAATTCTATTTTAAATTTAAATTTATTTTTTGTTTTTCATTTCTTTTTTAGAATCATATTTTTAAAAATTTAAAAATCATAAGAGATGTCATTGTGGGAAAAAAAAATCAATTTTACCTGAACCATAGTGTGGAGAGTACTGTTCCAATACTCAAAATTACATATGGACTTAGTTTCCATGTACCCCATGGTATATTATTAATAAACATACTTTATCTTTTTCATCTATAGGAATCCTTTCAACCATTTAGTCTTCTAGTACACCAATAATTGGTTAGACTTGATAAGTTACTCTCAACATACCCTAGAGATAGGATAATGAAGTTATGAGATGGTGGAATACTCTGTAGTTATTACCCTTTGGGCCTTGTTAACCATTTATTACTTGGATATATATATATATATATATATATATATATATATATATATATATATATATATATATATATATATATATATATATATATATATATATATAAGAGCCTAAAAATTGAATATACCTTGCCTAGTCACACCTATTGATATCCTTTATTTCTTGGTATGATTTGTTGTTTGTTATCACTAGAATTTTATTTTGTCATATTCAATTTATGTCAGGTTAATAGGATATAAAATGGATACTAAATTGATCATGATTTGTATTTTATATTCTCTACTAATGCTATATATTATGATTATGATAATTAATGGGATAATGATGACACTTGTACAATTACTTATTCTAATTATTACAATGAGGAATGTGATTGTGATATATATTATTATGAGTATGAGTATGATTATACTAATATAAATCAAGATGAATGGTACAATAGTAAATATTATATCAAAGAGGAAAATGATCATACTAATTTTGGAAATTGAAAATGCAATGTCCTCTTTCCATACCTTGTTTCCTCTTTTCATAAATTAGAACAAAATGAACACACTAATAATGAATATCTTCTTTTCATTAATCTATCACAGAGATCCAAATGTGAATAATAAATCATTAACACACCTTGTTTACCTCTTAAATTTTCTATTGCATTACACTACAATAATCAATACATACTAAAAAAGCATAGACCTAAAATATAAATGATAAATAATATGAATGAGTGTGTGTTTTCCTCTTTCTCTAGGAAAGATAGATGATGGAAATGTGTATGATATACCTCATTCTCCTTTATATATGGATAATGATATATAATATTACAATACTATTTATATTCCCCCTATTTATCTAGAAAAGGTATATGATATAAATGCATATGCTTTTCCACATTTTCCTTTAAACATGGTCAACAATATGTAAACTTGTGATATTTTTTCTCCTCCCTTGGAAATGTCAAATAATGTTGTAACATATAATGATACTTATTCCCCTTATTTTTAAATATCAAAATATACAATATAATCTAATGAAATATCTTCAAAAAGTGATATTATTACTTTATATTCACAAAGTGATGATAATTCAATATTATGAAAACTTTCTTAAGTTAGTCATAATATATCAATAGAATGAAATTATCATGATAACCTCAATTATGATGAAATTCACTCTTCTCCTAAGTAAAATTAATGTAATGAGATGTTATTACTTCCACACAAACTCAATGTGATAAAAATGCTATGATATGCAATGATTCTAAAGTATGTAATTATTTTGCCTTAAAATGAAACCCTAATCCATGCAATGATATTAGTAATGATCCCCTCATACTAATTTTTAAAGTATATGGTCAATTAAAACCCATGATTGAGCCTTTTAAAACAACTAATATTCTTACTAGTCACATTATGTTTATGATGCATGTTATTGGTGATTTCAAAGATAAGTACTTGATCTCACTTTGAAAATTAGATCATGTTGCAATAGTATTAAAGATAATGTTATTTTAAGACAATCCATTACTAAATCTATATACACATACACATATCCAAAGGATTTTTTAATACCTATATTACCATTTTTTATGGTCATGGAGATCATTATTTCAATTTAACTCAATATACACTTTATTTTATAAAATAGGGTAATGATGGACATATTCTACTAAAATATTTCCATATAAACCTCATAAGATATTCCTTATATTAGTTTTATAATATACCTAATGTCTCCTTAAACCTAAGTTCATAATATTAGATGATGTGTTCATATAATATTATCACAAACATATGGTACCTAAACTCACATTAAAACATACACAAGGTTTAAAATAGGGCCATGATGAGCTTATCAAAGATTAAATTTTATGATTTAAGAATAATTTACATTCTTTAACTTATCAACCCTAGGATTTAGAAAAGAGATTTATCTTTTGGGGTTTTTTTAATCTCTACTTAAAGAAAGAGTTATGAATAAACTTTATACTTATTATGAGGAGTTATGCATGGATGTGTTCAAATATGCATGTGATCTTAATTCTACAACACATAAGGATACTATTACAAATAAATAAAAATAATAATCACCTAAGAAGAAAGCCACCAGAAAGAGGGTAAAATAAAACTTTGTCTCTACAAAAGAATAGATTTCAATTATAATTTATCAAAAAAAGGATGTGTGAATATAAATAGTCAGAATCAAGGAAGATAAAGTCAATGTTCTCAATAAATGAAAATAATCAGTTTATAAATCAACTCTTAATGTGAATAAATCTACCTTTCATAATATGCAATCACATATGTTTGATATTTATATAGATATACCACATGATATTCTATGTATATTTTTGGATGATAAGTTAAACAAGCTCTCTCCTAACTACTATCACCCATCTCATCATATTGAGTTTATCCAGAGCCCAAGAGGAGACCTAGTGGGAAACCTACTTAAACTAGTTTAATAGAGTTATATGTAAAATCAAATTTAGAATAACAGAGAACATGAAAGTGCAATGCATTCAAATAATAAAGGAAAGAAATAAATATATGACAACAAATGTAGAATTATAATAGTAAATATGTATTATGATAAATCCTATATAATATCTAAGATATTAGATGTTTGGTGTTAATGAACTTACTAAATCTATTCTTATATGGTTTTACTCATTAAGATCCTAACCTAAAAATAATGAAAATGTACATTACTATATAATGAAAGAAGATGAAGTGTTAGTTTAACCATTGTAATAGTTGGTAACAACCAATTCATAACTGAAGAGTGTGGTTATGTCACTAAATACCATTACTAATGAGATACGATATTTAGCACTAATATTATAGCTCTATGTAGTAACATAAGACTAAAATTTTAAGGAACATACCACATAGTTTCAGAACAAACTACCAAAGTTTTTGATGTTAGCGCAAGGTTATATGTGTAACTATGGTAATGTTCAATTTTATCTAGAGACTTAGATCCTCCTAAATTAGTTTCCCCTCAATGAACAAAAATGGTATCCATTTCCTATAGGTACAGAAGAAAATGTGGAATTTTTTGGCAACTTGTACTTCTATAAACCATCTTTATTGGAAGGTGCTTGGCCTAATTTAATGATCTAAAAGAGAGGAATCACTTGTCTATGTGTCTATTTAACCTAATCATTAATGAATTGATATAATTCTATTGGAATGTTTCAATTTAGATTGATATATGTTTATTGAAGAGTCTATGTAGTATTTGATATATCCAATAGAGGTGGAAAATAATGGTGCAGGGCTCATATCAAAGTGGATGAATATTTTAGTAAGTTCTTATCAATATTTAATTCTATAGGTGTAGCCATAATTGATCAATTCTTCATTGAATATTGGATGTAACCTAAGGTAATATGGAAGATTAATCTCAAAATAATTATCTCTTATTTATTTTGTGATGGTGTATGGCTCATACCAAAGTGGATGAATATTGTATAAATTTCCTATCGATGTTTCTTAATATAGGTGTATCCATAATTGATCACCAACCTATAATGTGTGTTATGTTTAGTGTTTATCATGGTGCTAATTGTATTTCACATTTTCCTATCATAGAATAATTTTCACTTACTATTGAAGGTGTTGAATGTGCTCAATGAATTGAAAAAAAAAATCAACTTCTTTTTGAGCTGAAGGAGATACTATTATTGATGATAGAGTAGGATAAACTATGCCAATGGGTGCCAAAGGTTGGAAACCCAAAAAAATATGAAAAGGATCATTTGTGGTAGAATCGTGTAAAGTTATGTTATAGTTGTGTTGAATGAATGAAAGTATTTCATCCCAAGTGCATTTATTATTATAATTGTACACTCTTAGAATGTGTAATATCATCCTATTTACCGCTTCTATCTATCCATCAATATGTGGATGAAAGGTGGTGGATTTATTCAACTTTGTGTCCAACATAGACCAAAGTGATTTTTATAAAGTTCTCAAAAATATTGTGTCCATATTAGATATAATGGTTTCTAGGATTCTAAAGTGGATATAGACATGTTGAAAGTACAATTGATCAATTTTTAGAGATAATATTAATGTCTTATATGGTATGATAAAAACTTGAAAAAGTGAGACTCCCATATTATTTTTTATCTCTCTACCTCATGTAGAATGCACAAATGCCCTACATGATATATAATTACATTCTATAAGTAAAAATATTGAGCTAAATTACTACTAACAAAATGTTGATAAATATCTAAAAAATCCATGTTATATTGATATAATTATGAACATGAATTGAATTCATTTCCACATGTGTCAAGTATAGAAAGGATAACTTGAAATGGTGGATAGATCAGAAAATCTACAACTAGATTTTCACTTACCTTCTCATGCTTGATGTTCAGATGGAACTACTCAAGATAATAAGGAAATTTTTGATGTCACTCATGTTGAAATTTATTCTAATTATATAAGAACAAAAGTGACCTATGATTTGTGTGCATCATAGTCTCCTTAAAACTTTTAATACTTACATGCCTGAACAATAATATGAATCTCATGATCACATGTTGGGTATTTACTTATTGGTGTGGTTAAAGTTTTTATATGGTAAGAAAATGAATGACCATATTGAGTGAGGGATGATACAATTATAGTTATAGGAATCTATCTCAAGATAAAATGAATTTTTAAGGTTTGGTAAGGTGCGGAATAGAGTCTATGTTTCAATTATTTAAATGTTTTCTATTGTGCAACATTCTAGATAAACTTTGATTTAATACCACCTTGGGTAACTTGGTTCAAAATCCAAGTCATATGAGAGAAACCAAGTTCAAATATAATATGGAATTTTATTATTCCCAAGAAGCTATGAATATTTGTGGGATTATTTGGTTATGAAAATTCTTAGATGACTTGAACATTGGATGGGTTTTTATGCACTCCTTATGTATCTACTATATGTGACATAGAAAATGGAAAGTTTTCCATGTTTTCATACAAATTTCATTTCCATAAAGTGTCAAGCACTTTATCTATATGGTGTAGATGTTCATCCCATTTTTTTTGAAGATAATGATGTCATCAAGGTAGACTATAACAAATGAATTAGTGAATGGATTTAAATGCCATTCATCATCTAAATGAATATGGATAGTGCATTGGTTAAAATGAGAGGCATGAACAACCATTCAAAATATCCTTCTTTGACCTTGAATGTTATCTTCCATATGTATTTAGGATCAACATGAATTTTATGATACCTATAATTAAGATTGATTTTGGTGAAAAATTTTGCACCACGACATGGTCTATAAGGTCTTCAATACTTAGAATAAGATATTAGTTATTTAATGTGATCTTGTTAATATATATGTAATCAATGAAAAAATGATGTGCCATATTTTTTTGGTGCAATAATAATTGGATTATCATAATGTGATGAGTTACACCTAATATGACCTTTATCCACTAGTTCATGGATATATCACTTGATTTATTCATTCTCAAAAAAGGATCTATGATATAAATAATCATTAGGTAGAAGTATTATAGAGATCATATCAATAGTATGCTTCAATATACAATGTTTATGCACTTATTTTGGTAGCTAGAATATGCCCTTGTATTATTCCAACTTGATATTCAGATCTATTACTTATCCTATGACTGATGGAGGAACTACGGTAGATATTGGGATATAATGAATTTATTATGTTTATATCTTACTGTCAAGATCACAATTTTTTACTAGATGTGAATATCTTCTTACATTTATTGATGCTAATGAGTGATATCTTATGAACTAATTACGGTATGTAGTATTATTGTCACTCAATATTGAACCATCAAGATCATTTTTCAAGCTTAATATAGATTGAGAGAAAAATCAAATTACCTCTAGGCCTGTGGGTTGCCTATAATAGACATAAATATTTAGATTTAAGGGTTAGATCCTTAGATTAGACTTTGATAACTTATCACCTACACTACTTAATTATTTAGATGAAAATGGATAGAAGTTACATGAAATTAAACTAATATAATGAGGCGATACATCATAATTATATACACTAGACTACCATAAACTTTCACTATGAAACATGACTCACAACACTAGTCTCAACATCTTAGATTGCTCTAACATAAGTATTTCAAACATGGAGGTGATATACATTACACTAATCAAGGTGATTAGACATAAGGTCAGATTTTATAAACTAATTATACTCTTTACACTTGGAGATATGCCAATACACTTGAATATACTTTGTGTGACCTATTAGAGAGAGAACTACTTACATCAAACATGGAAGAGTGGAAAGAAGGCAAGGATAGATAATTATCACTAGACACTTCACTATGCACCACTTCACATAATTAGACAATAAGTTTATGAGATAAAAATCATATTTGAAATATTTATTTCAAAGACAAATAAAATATTCAAACCAACAAGGCTTTACCATACCAAGTGTGGATTCCATTATAAAAGCTAGAAAGGCTTGCATTTATAAAGTATGTGAGAGGAAAGAGAAGAATGGAAGTGAAAAGGTCACAAATACAAGTGTGAATATTTGAGAGATAGTTTAATTACAATATAATGGAGTGGATAATGGACCATGAAGGTCTTTTTAGACAAGTGTCCATCTGAAGCATGAAAAACTCTTAAAATTGTCATTTACACCTTAAATAGCCCTCTTGAAACTATGTTCATGATGAAACATCTCCTAATTAATTTAGAATGGACTAAGAAGTATTGAAAAATATGAAATATCTTAGGTATCTTGTAAAAAATATATGACAATCATCAAATACTCACCTATCTAATAGCCTTCTTCATGACACTTGTAGTCACAGTCTAATAGTCATTCATTGGTCTACTAGGCCTAGACCTTTACACTTATCACCTAAATGACTCAAATTTTCTCAAAAAATTACATGTAAGGGGTAATAGGAAAAAAATTTATATCCCCATTTCCTTCCACTCCATTAGGCAGTCCTAAAAAAGATCTACTATCAAACTTATCATCTTCTCACTAGGTAGTCACTCTTCATTTTCACTATCTATACAAGACTGCCTATAGTGAACTAATTAGTAGAGAGGTTTCCATGTTTAATATGGTTATAAAGGAATATATGGATTTATAATAATTCCATATTGACCTACTTAAATGTCTCTCACCTATTCATTCTCTTTTGTACCTGTATAACACCTAAAAACTTACAAAAAAACTTGAAATAGACCTATCCATACAAGTGATAGTATAAAATAATTAGGATTAAAATATCATAAGAGAGTATTAAAAAATTAAAAAACACTTACAAGTAAAAATTACCCCTTATGAGTACATATCCAATCATATTTTATCCATCGGGTCTAGGCAAGGGTTTTAGGAGGTTTTTGAGTTATTTTGGTTCTTAACAATGGTTCATAAAAAATAAACACTCAATATCTAAAAAAATTCCACTAATACCAAGTGTAATAATCTATTAAAACACTCCCATCTCCTTTAGGTACCATGTAATTGGTCCATATAGATATGAGCACTCAAAAATGGCTCTTGAGCTCCTTGATTGCATTCTAGACACCCCTAAAGTGAATTTAGGCTAAAAGTGACCCCTCTATGTAGTCTCATAAAATATTATGATTCCAAATATTCTTATAATATACCATTAAGTTCATAAAATTTATTTGAGGGTTAATATGGTCTTATGAGTGAAGTTGAGCATCATTAGGGCTTAGACCTATTTCTAGGCATAATAAACCTAACTATGTTTCTTGGCCTATGACCACCTTTGAGGGGGTTTTTAGGACTATGGGTGACTATTAAATTTTTTTAACCTCTATATAAACTCTTTAAATAATTATATAGTTTTCTAATACTCCTCATCATATTCTCCTACCATTTACACACCAAGCTTGTAGTCATCGTACTCCTAGAGTGCCCTTTATCTAAGATAAAATAAAGGTCATCTCCCCTATTTTATTAGCCTAATTGAGGTTATGTATGTGTTTAATAAATATTTATGACATTTTTTATAAATTTTTAAAGATAGATAAACTCTACAACTCTCTCAAAACTCCAAAACCTAAGACTAGCTTCTCAATTCTAGTGATTATCTGTAAGGTCTAGAACCTCAAGCTAAGTGTAGAGTTAGAAACTTTCCTCTACTCTATTTTTATTACTTTAAGAGTTATATTAATTTTATGTTAAAAATATTATAGTTTTATCAACATTTTTTCCATCTTACATCTCAGCCACTCTCCTCAACTCATATCTCTCCTTTACTAGAACTAGTCTGTGACTATAGCAAACTATAGGCATTCACCTTAAGAAAATGGGATTCCTATAGGTGTTTATTATACTTAATCAATGTTTTTCATGCCATTTATTTATATTGATATAATTTATATCATTTCATATTTAAATATATTTAACTCTGTCTGTAGGTCATGCTCTTACTACTACCAAGAACCAGTTTGTTATATGTACTGACTATAGGTGGCAATTTAAGGGAAAAAAACTCATGTAGGTGATGGTATATGTCTTAACCCTAAATTTCACCTTCTTTAACTGATACTAAGGTCATTAGTTTTTATACACACTTATGTGAGCTCTTATCATGCCTATAGACCATAATTTCACTCAATACAATAGGTCACTACAAGTTTGGTTGATTTTAATCATCTTAGAATAGTGTTTATTGAGTCTTTCAGGTCAAAATTGTTTGATTTAGAAACCATTCCAACATCATATTTTCTTGATCAAACAACCACCTTATTATTTGAAGACAATTTCCCTATACTTAGGATACAATATGGAAACCACTATACCTACCTAGACCTCAAGACACTTCATCATGGAAATACCAAGTGTATGAGCAAAACTTGATTGGGAGAAGTTAAGGTAAGTTGTTTCAATTTCAAATTTTCAAACTATGGACATGTTTCTAGGTCTGTCTACCACATAATGGATTTATCATTTTCTAAATTATGCTTTCTACATTATCAAACCTTAATGAAGGTTTCAAAGGATATTAAACATATTCTATACAACATTACTTAAACCTATGTGGTGTTGGCATCAGATCACTATTGATGACTATCTATAGGTTTGTATGGCATTATATGAATGTGTACTAATAATTAGTTATCATAACCAATATTTAACTCTTTTAATATCTCAATATTATTGTTTCCACTTTAAGAGTATATTCATAATCCTTGAAACATTCTTGTTTCATCAATATGACTGATCATGGTTTAACTCCATTTGATTGTAGGTGACAATCACACGGAAATCTAATTGTGCTTGTGTTAGGCTTATTCACTCCATAAATGCTAAAAATTCAAAATAACAACTAATCACCATGATATAATATATTGGAAACAACATATAACTTTTCATTGCCCTTGTTATAAAGACCAAAATAGGGACATAAGCCTTTAGAATTGATGGAACATTATCTACATACTAAGTAGAGTCTTCTACTAGAAGAATGAGATGTTTATGCCTATATTATTCACACCACACATAAAAACTAGATTTAAGCCTTGTGATAAGGATGTTCATTCTCCTAAAGATCATGTACAATAATTGTCTTGCTTAGATTAATGCAAATAGAGAAGTAAAAATGAGGTGTGGGGGATGTGCAAGCAAATTAGAAAATCCAAACTTCTTAGAAATGGTTTATGAAGCAAAATAAACCAAACATATGACTATTTCCATGAATTGTAAGTACGCAAATAGTAATACCACCCACCAAAGGAATTTTATCTAACTCACCTCCTCCTATCCATACCAAAGGAAGATCAGTTGACCTTTTTGACTTGTCTAAGAGAGTAATAGGAAATAGAGGTAATTTTTTTCCATTTTTGAGATTTTCAAAGATACATGAGCATGGAAGGTAATGGAGGGGACCTAAATATACACTTTTTAATGATTCCCATGTTTCATAATTATTGTACAGGTCATACAGCTACCTAAAACTACCTAATCTTCTTGTTTTCAACATTGAACCTATAGAATATCAGTCTTAAAGTGGTTTCACTAACATAATATTACATGTGAGACATTGGATATTATTATTTAAAAAATTTCCTCTTAGATGAGTCTTAAAATCTTGCTAAATGACTCAAAAGTGGCTTATGATGACATAAAATGATATTGAGGGTAAATAAAAAACATGACCAAGGCTAAAAACACATCAATTGACCTTATTAATGACCAAAATACACATTTTACACCCTATTATACCCTATATCAAGTTTAAAATATTTAGGGGGTTGGCCTAATTTGACTTGTGTCTAAATTAGTCAACATTTTGGCAATTTCCTAAGGGTGACAAGCTAGCTATGCCAAAGAACAATAGCCTTATCCTATCCATTGGGATATGGAGTCACTTGTACAATATAATTGAAACTAAATTGACTCTAAAAGGACACCAAAACACACTAAATAAACATAATTGTTTTCTCAAGAACACTTAGGGAAAACACACACAACATAAGAAAAGCACACCTACCCTAGTATGTACAAGACCTCAAAAAAATGAGGTGAATAATAATTCACCATGATATAAATAGGATAAAATATAGTGCATTTATATCATTATTTCTCCATGAAAGTAATCCATGATGTGAAACATACTTATCAATAAACACTTGCTTGTGTATATGGTTAAATGAATTGATATCTTTAGATCTTATGTTAGTTGCAAGTGTGTCACTTGGAGATCTCATGAATACTTGATATTTCCATTAAAGAGTCTTATTTAGCCTTTCATCTTGCTTTAAATATACCATTTCTAATTGGCACCTCTCAAACTAAATCTTGGAAGTCATTAAAGTTGCCTCAACTTCACCCTCTTGTAGGACATGATGTTCTTAATTTATAGAATCATCAATATTGTCTTCCTATTATTCAAAAATTTATAAAAGTGATTCAAATTTAGGTTGAGGTTTTGAATGATCCTCAATCACAAACATTTATTCTTTATATTCATTAGACTCCTTCTTGACTGTAGCTTTGTTTACAGTAGTTAGACACTCATTTTCATGTTTGATAAGACACTCTCATTCATGCTTAGGAGATTCATAAAAAACTTCATCATCCATTTCATTTTTCTTATGAAGATCATTTGACTTACTCAGCTATTCAAACTCCTAAACTATGCCATGGAATTATTGCCATAGGTCATCTTCTTCTTCATGGATATCATATTTATGGACTCCTATATCTTGCATAGGTATAATGGCATTGTCTTCTTCATTATCATGATCTACCATTCTTTGAATAACATCATCATGATGCAAATGGATAAGTTAATTACCCTGAATAGCTTGTATAAAATAATTTTCAATGCTTACCTTAGATTATTCATCACCTTATTCATGTATGATATAGGTGCCAAGATTAGTTTGTTCAATGAAAGTGTATGGATCATTTGCATAAGTTTTAGAAACATACTCATCTAGGAAAAGGTAAGAAATAAATTCAATATTAAATGAGGCTCCATCATCCATAACATGCTCTTCTTGATCATTGATTGTTTAATTGAGATTAGAGCTTACTTACACATATGGCTCAATATGAAACTTAGCCAATGGTTTTGTCCTAATAGTTACCCTTGCTCCATACCTTGTCTTGATGGCCAATAAGGACCAATAAACTAAGAGATATCCTCCTATCTTGGCTTTTAAATCCATTGAAATTTAGATTTCAAAGTGAGTAGGAAAATCTACCACTACTATATCTTGAATGATTTGGAAGCTTAGACAATCATGTAAGAAAACTCTCAAACCTTTAATAAGACCCATTGACTTCTCTAATGTCCCATCAAGTTTTATCACTCCCTTACTATATGGTTCAAATTTTAAGCCCAATTTATCTACCACAAACTTGGGCATAACTGATGTACCTGCCCCACTATCCATAATGCAATTATGAACAAGATTATATCCAATAATGAGAGTGAGTTACAAGGGTGGGGGATTTTTAAATTTGGAAGAGGGTTAAACAATGTGAGTGGGAGCATTGGTGAGTGCAACATTACCATGTCTTGATGGTTGAGGACTAAGGTGGATTTGGGACATCAATTATTGAAGAAACTCCTTTTGATTGGGCATGTGAATCACTTCCCAAAGAGAGAGACTAGTATTACCACTCTTCAAATAATAAATAATGATCAAAGTAAGAAAACTCACCTTTTATTGCATTATTGAAGGAAAATAAGGGCCTTGAGATTGAAGCAATGGGTAAATTTGAGTCACCCTTCCAACATTTTTATTTTGGAAAGGTGCAGAAGTTGTAGGGACTATCACATTTGCACCCATACTTTGTTGCCTTGTAGGAGGGTTACTTGGACTTGTGTCAACACCATGGAAATATATTAAAGCCTTCCTCTTTTATATTGTATTATTTTCCACTGATGTATTCTGATTGAGGATAAATGTGTATTACACTAAGAAGTTTGTAAGTTTCACTTTTGAGATGAATATAGCCAAGTCAAGTTGAAAATTTACTTGAAGATTTTCATGATGGATAAGGTGGATGCCATTTTTTATCAAAGAAAACAACCCTAAAAATCATGAGGGGTGGATAATATTGGACAAAAATATTCATAGATTCTTATTATTGGGTAAGGAAGTGAAAGAAGTGTGCATTATTTGTAGGAAAGGAGAAACTTGATTCCCTATCTCTTCAACCCATTTCAGTAGATCATCCATTTGTCCGATGGGGTTTAGACTTCATTGGTCTCATCAATACACCTTCTATATTGGGCCATAAGTGGATACTTACATCCACATATTAATTTATTGGATGGATAAAAGCATTGGATTTGAAAGAAGCAAATAAATTAAGTGTCTTGGACTTATATAAAGGTTTACTCACAATGTTTTGTGTTCCTTATACTATAATTTCAGATAATGTTATGGAATTTTTAGGGGTTAATATCAGTCAATGGGTTGTCCAAAATGGTTTATTATAATGCTATGGAATTTTTAGGGGTTAAGATAAGTCAATGGGTTGTCCAAAATGGTGTATATATCAATACATCTTCAAATTTTTATCCACAAGGTAATAGCCTTGTTGAGTCTACTAACAAGAACTCATTTAAGATCATTAGGATAACCATTAAAGACAATCAAAGGAATTTGTATTTTAATTTAAAATCATCTCTATGGGATGATAAAATCAGCTTCAAAAGGTCTATTGACAATTCATCCTACAAGCTAGTGTATGGGAGAGAAGCTAAATTTACAATCTCACTTGAGATCCCTTATTTTGAGCTAATGAATCTATTTGAATTATTAGAGAGTGATCACATGGAGGTGAGATATGTTTAAATTATGGATTTATAGGAACTTATAAATAATTCCATGTTAGCTGTGGAGATGCATCAAACATAGGTAAATAAAGCATTTGATAGAAGGGTATCTTCAAGGAGATTCAAATAAAGTGATTTGGTTATCAAATTGGATGAGGATAGATAAAACCAAGAAGACACAATTTTTTTGACTCACTTTGTAGTGGTCCTTACATGATCTCAATATGAAAGCCTCACAACACCTTCCAACTAGCTAAGATGGATGGTGAAGAGCTCCCAATCCCAATAAATGAGATTCATCTTAAGTAATGTTGATAAATATAGGTTCTTATTTATACATAATAGTGTTATATTTAATTTTCATCTAATTAATTTTATTCACATGTTTTTTTACTATCTTTAGTTTTCACATTCCTTTAAGTGTTATATTGCACATTTTTTAGTTTTAGATTAAGGTAAAAACAGGTTTTGAAGGGACCCCGAAACCCTGAACAAAAGGAGAAAGATAAAACATTATCATCCACAGGCAAGCCTTAAGCTTACTTCACTAAAGTAACAAAACCAAGAAACAAAGACCTGAAGCTAACAAATGAACAACCAAAGATAGACCCCAGGTTTTACAGAGACCTAGAAACTCCATAGTAAAAGTTCAAAAAACCAGGTACCAAGACCAGAAAACACAACCAACTAGCAAAACCAACTAAAAGAGCCAGGAACTATTCTTCTAGTTCCAATATCATCTTCACTGCTTCCTTACCTTTCACAACAGTGTCTTGGATGGTAGCAGTCGCCTGCGTATATCCCTCTTGCATTGCTTTCTTTCTTGAGCTTTGTCTAGTTCTCTTGCTAGGCCCCTCCAAAGTTTTGATTTCCTCATTAGCTCTTTTTCCAATGTTGACAACAGCAACACAAATGTTAGAGGTTACCTCCTCCATATTTAATCTGCTTTCCTTTATGAGTTCCCTTAGGTTGTTCTCATAATCTTTGTGTTTTATGGGAATATCCCTCAACTACTTTTCCATATTATTGATTTTGTTCCAAACTGTCTCTTGTTTACCCTCCATTGTTTCCATTTTCCTATTGATTTCCATTATCTCCTTATGCATCCATAAATCTAATTGTAGAGTAGCATCAGCTTTTCAATTGGCCACTCTAGTAGGTTCATCATTTTTACTTTTGTCACTCCAACCTTCTGTGTTCTTTTTAGGACTGCTTCCAACTTTTTCAATATAGTCCTTCGTTTCCATTCTTTTTTGTTCCTTTGTTTAGTAGGGCTTTCTTTTGTGTTACTTACTTCCTTTACTTGAGCTCCCATTTCAAATATTTGGTTAGCAACCTAAACTAGATTCTCCTTTTCATTAATCAGATCAGGGTCCTCAGCAGGATCATCTAGATCTTTTTGAATTTCCTCAAACACTTGCTGGTTTCCCTCAGACTCATGGTTGCTGTTTGCACATTTTTTAGTTGGTAGTTGTTATAGTTTTCAATTTAATAAGTAATTATACAAAAGTGTTATATTTTATTGAGTAAATTTTTATTTTAATATTTAGTTATTTTTTCATAACTACATAAACCAATGGATACATCTACTATTCTTGAGTGTTTATCAGGAAAACATGCCAACAAAGTCGCTAAAAATGTTGACAATTTTGTCACCATTGGTCAAAGTTACTTATGTGTAGGTTTTCAAGAAGACTCCATTAATGGAATGAATACTAAAAAAATTATCCAAAAATAATAAAACATTAATAAATCAAAAACCATGATCATTAACAACTCACAATTCCAAATTTTGATAGAGGTTTCTTTTAATCCTCTAACTAGCTAGGTGCAAGCTAGTAAAGGCAATTTTCAAATGATTGATACATAAAGGTGAAGAATATTTGGTTAAAATATTATTAGGGATATTTTTTAGCCTATTTACCTCAATATTAAATTCATTCATTTTAGGTTAGTGTATTAACTTTATAAACAATACTTAAGAAGTACAGACACTCTTAAACCCTTCTTAAACCCCCAATGGCTCAGTTTTAAGAGATATAGTTACATTTTTTAGTTATTTATTATTAAAAAAATTGGGATATATTATGGGGAATAAATTAAATTAATAAATTTTACTAAAGAAAAATTTTGAGGCAAAAAATGGAGAAAAGCAAAGCTGCAGGTATTAGGGGTTTAAGCAAGCAAAAGAGAGAAAGTTAGAAAAGGAAACTTTAAAGAGGTTTAAGAGATTATTTGAGAAAATCCAATGGTTGTAATGATTATAATGGTTATTAAAATTCATAATTAAAAAATAATAAATTATTTATACCTCATAAAATTCAATAAAATGGGAAATTTAGACCTACAGGCATTTAGACATGAAATTGTGTAAGCTAGGGAACACTGAAAAGTTCATATTTTGAGTTTTATTAAATGATATATATTTAATTTTTAAATATATGCCTATTTTGATGTAATTTAATATTTAAAATTATTTTTATGTCCTTAATATACTTTATGAGAGATAATATGCCAAAAAATAGGTCTGATCCTAAAGGAAACCAAGGGTTTTCACTATTTTGCTCACAAATAGAGTTAGAAATGAGTGTTTCAGGTCCTTCCAATGGAAAAAATGATTTGAGAGTGTGTATAATTAATTTAAAGGTATTAATATATTATAATTAAATGAAAACTAATTAAAAATAGTCTCACCCCATTGAAAAATATCTTTAGGTCACCCTTAAGGTAGTAAGTAGACACTTTTTTTGAATTTTTGTTTGAGAATTTGGTAAAGATTTTTAGATATTTTAAAACTTGTATAGGTATTACCCATAGACACACACACACACACACACACACACACAAACACACACACATATACATATATACATACATACATGTATACATATACACACACACACACACACACACACACATATATATATATATATATATATATATATATATGTACATATATATATGTGTGTGTGTGTGTGTGTGTGTATACACACACACACACACACACACACACACACACACATACATACATACACATGTATGTATATATATACACATGTATACACACACACACATAATGATAATATTATGAGTGTTTTGTGAGGCTTGTAACTCATTTTATACCCCCTAATCTAAATTAGGGT
Organism: Torreya grandis; assembly: GCA_037957365.1. NCBI lineage: Eukaryota > Viridiplantae > Streptophyta > Pinopsida > Cupressales > Taxaceae > Torreya > Torreya grandis. The sequence goes on along the minus strand of JARHVA010008228.1, from coordinate 70,113 downwards.
TTCTTAAGAACAAGAGAGCACAACATGGTATTTTTTGGAGTTGTAAATGGAGTTTAGATCTTAAAATTTATTTTAATGTATATTAAACCATGGTTATTATGTTAAAATAATATTTAAACTTATTATATGTCCAAAAAATTCATATTTATCAAGTTCTAGGTTCTCAAGATGTAATTTAAGAAGCTTACCAAGTGTTAGAAGATAAACACTTCCAAAAAGAACCAATATAGGGAGCTATTATTTTCATCATAAAACACATAATTAGAAAGAATATTTAATTAAGGTTTAATAACATCAAAAATTAATATGATATTCTCTCTCTATTTCACCCCATTTGGGATAAAATTAGAGAATCCAATTCAAATACAATAAGCCTTCAAGAAGCCCTAGAAAAGTGGAGTTCAAAACATACAAAAGTGGATAAGTGGAGTTGAAGTCTTGGTTAATGTTTGAGGCCCTATGTTTTTTAAATATAATCCTTATAACATTATCATTAAATATCTCTCAAAATATTCCCCACTTTGTCTAATTTTAGAAAATTTAAGAAGGCAAACATTCATGCATGTTGTAAGTCAAGATAACTCAAGTCAAACTCCAAGTTGCATGCAAGATAGATCAAGTAAAACTCCAAGAAAAAAATAAAGGTAACTAAAGTAAAACTTAAATATTCATAGAAGATAAAAATGAGTTAAATTAATATCAAAATATTTCAATACATGTTTCAAGTTTAAGAGTATTTAGCTAAAGTAAATATCAAGATCTCTTCAAGATTGAAGACTTTCAAACACATGCAAGAAAATTTGACTTTTAAAACATTCAAACTACCTTATATATCTCATTTCCATGACATATTATAAGGATATAAATTTTAATTAATGTTTAAATTCAAAAATTACTATGTTATAATTTGGGAAATTTGTTTAGAAGTTTGAAGTTTTAGTTAAGCTCAGTTTAAGTAAGAGTGAACTAGGACGAGCAGGGACTCATATGGAACTTCTTATCTTCTCTCTCTCTTCCTTATTTCTATATATACATTAATTTTTGAATGATTATGTTGATATTATGATTTTTTTTATATAAACTCTACCAAAATTTGTACTATATCACTTTTGAAGAAATAAATAATTGAATTTTCCTCTATTCTCAATATTTCATGAAGTGTGTACTTAATATTCATTGATGTAAATTAGTAAATGACTAATTTTATTATGTTTATGTATAAAATTTTCACTTTATGTAAAAAATAATAAATATTACATGACATACTAAATGTCTAAGTATTATGTCTACCTAATCTGGAAGTGATTTCAACCATTGTTAATTCCTTTTGAGCTAGTGTGAGTGTGAGTCAAGACCTCTATGTGAAATACTAAAGCAAGAGTCATTGTATGAGAATGAAGTGAATATGTGCAAGTTATTTATCTACCAAAGCAATATAATTACCTACATAATTCAATTTCACATTGGTGCATGACTCTAAATTTTTAGTTTTCATTTTTGTTTTTAGCGTTAGCATTGTTCTTTTTACCCTTTTTTTAGTCAAGAAAACACTATTTGAGGGAGTTTAGAGATTTCTAGGTGAGTGTACTAAAGTTATCCAACCCTTCATCTAGATATTTTCTCTAACATAAGGTCACCCACATCTTTGAGAGTTTCCATTTTATCAATAGGAGTGATAACAAGCACACATTCTTAATAAGGTGCACTTTTAAGTGATAACAGAAACAAATTTAATTGAACCTTAAATACCCCAAAATCTAGTTCTACTTATTCCAAGCATTGTTTAATAACTACCTTCTTACCAGACCCAAAATCTACCTCTCATCCTTTTCTTAGTTTATTTTTTTCATATTTATTATCTAATGAAATGAAATTAAGATATCATTATCCCTATAATCAATGATAATATCTAATGGGAAACCATTAATTATACATTTGGTCTCGATAGGCATGGCCTAGAAATTAACATTAATATTGTCCATCATCGCATAAACATGGTGATTAGAAGTTTGATTACCTTTTATTTATGGTAAATCCTTCTTGTAGCTATTATCACTATATTCCTAAAATTCCAATGTTGTTTTTGGATTCAAAGGAATAGACATTTCTCTAGTGATAGGGCCACGAGAGTTGGTTTGTTGTTAATTCTAATTTCCATCAGGCTAGCTTGATAATTTTTTTTGATTTAAAACTTTTATTAAAGTTTTAAATTTTTATATAATTGTTTTTGTACTTGGAATCACCTTTTTTAAGGTCTTATTTCTTGAATGTTTTTTATACTTGGATAAACATAAGTCTTAGGCTTAGACGACAACCAATTATTGAGGTTCTCTTGTCTTCCCTTTTGGTGAGAATTTTCTATCTCTTATACATGATGTACATATTATATGATAGAAACAAAGTTTTGATTATTTATCATTTTTATATCATGTATCAAAACCTCATTTAATAAAAGCTTTAACTTAGTTACCTTGGTTTATTTTTCATGCATATAATTAACATAATGCAAGAGATTACAGAACTTGTTATCATATTATATAATAATCATTATTCCTTACTTATGCAGCATAAATTCAATCATCATTTTCTACTTATAGTTAACATTCGAATACCTTTTTATAAATTGCCTCTCAAAGGTATCCTAGGAAATTTTCATGTTTTCATACCCTTTGAGGGAACACAAGTGATGTAGATCAGGAATCCAAGAGAGGCTAGTCAATTATTAGTGAACAAAATCAAAACAACTTGAAGACATAACATATCAAACCTAATACTTGGGTTGAGCTATGTGTAAAACAAATAATAAATGTAATTAGAATGTAGAGAACCATGATTTTACCTCCCTTGAACATATTCTTATGAATTGATCTAAAGAGGTTGAGCTCAACTTGTAGATGTAGAAATATTTGTTAATGCTTTATTCCTCTAAGAATCATATATCCTTATCCACACTTTATTTTGGATTTGGCTTGGCATGAGAGGGTTGAATCTCCATGTATAATCTAGAAGAGTAAGTTTGGAGAATATTATTGAAATGAGAGGTGTGAGGCTACTATCTATAGATTTACTAAATCATTATGAACCATTTATTTCATCTCAAGATGGAGGGTTGAGGACCAATCCTTAAATATTTGATTATACACATGGAGTATGTAAAATATTCCATTTAAGGATTATATGGAAGACATATTAGAATCAAAGTGAAATCAATGGACCTCTTGGATTGTGTAAGAGAGATGTAAAAGAAAGAGTGTGTAAGAGAAGTGTAATAACTTGTCTTGAGTGTGTAAGTAAAGTGCAAGACATGTCATAACCTTTACTTTATTTCACACTTTTCTTGATGATGTGATCCATTTGTGAAAAAATATTACAATTTTGAGTTTACAAAAATAATATATTTCCAAATACATTGATTTATCTATTAGAGGAATACTTAAACTTGATTAAGTGGGATTAATCAATAATTAGAAGAATGGTGGCTTCTTATAATATTTATATTTGTCAATCAAGTACTCACTTAATTTTCCTATGAAGACACTTATAAAGGGTTGATTTAATTTAGGATGCACTCAATAATATTAATGATATAGTATGATTCATTTATCTAATTAGGGATGCATCATTATGATTTGGGATAAGAATGGTAGTTATGCAAGTAAATTAAGTTCAGTGGTAATTTATACTTAAATTTGTGTGTGATTACTAAAATTCATTCTAAATGTAGTTTAGATATGGAAGTGGTTAAAATTGAAGTGTCTACATTTTTACCCTATTTGAGAAGGCATTACGAGACACTAGGAATAATAACATATTTTCAAATAAATAAAAAGTGATTAATAAGACCTTTGATAATGCTTTAAGAATGATTTCTTCACTCTTCTCTTTTTATTTTTAAAGTTTATGAGTCAATAAACACATATTGGTGTCCTAAAGGGTGATTGATTAGCCTTAGATGTCCCCTCAAGGGGATGGTTAGGGATTAAGTTGAAGTATATGGGCCCTCAAAAAGGAGAGGAAGAATAAGGAATGGGATAAATATTCAGGCTAGGGATTAGAAGAAAGATTAGATGATAGACCAATCCCTAAAGATGGCGGTATTGGTTGATCATAATAGTTTTCCCCATCAGGTCAGATTTGATCATTGATCCAAGGATATATCCCAGTAGGGATAATTTAATTGTTGATGAATCTAAATGGTTTTCCCTAGTAAGGAAGATTTTAATTTTGATAAATGATGATTAGGCATTTGATGAATTAGTTGAAGGATAATAAATAAGGAAAGATTTTACTACAACATTGTCAATTAGACTTCCAAATATTGTTTTTTTATGTAAAAACAAATGAAATGCATCATGATATACAACATCATGATGACTAGACTACAACATGCATAAGGACTGACCCCTGATCCAATAGACAATTTAAAAAATTCACCAATGATAAAAACCATGATTATAATGCTGGTATATGCCAAATGGATGGACTCAAGTATAACTACATTAAAGTAAGCACCATGATGATGACCCCACCAATACAATGGACTAAGTTAAGGTGAAAAAAAGAGAAAACAAAAAATTAATAAAATAAGCAAGAAAACAAAATCTGAAAATAAAATAAATAGAAAACATCTATTTGTTCAAGAGTAAAAGCAAAAAAAAAACACCAAGAATAACACAAAATAATCATTATAGATAGACACACAAACACACCATAAAATAAATAATTTAGTGAATCATTTGTGTTTGTGTGTTAATGTAAGGTGTTACTCTTGGATATTTTTCCCTTAAGCTTGAGAGGAAAATTGACAGGATTGGATGGTAACTTAGATAGAAGGGGGAATAGAAGAAAAAAGAAGGGGTGGTTGAGCTGGCTCCAAATGCCCCATGTAATTAGATGTTGCCTACTTAGTCCTATGTAATTTAGGGAAAATTTAGTTCTATCATGGATATGGGAAAGAGGAAAAGTGATGACAAAATATTTGATTATATAAGAAAAATAAGAAAACATACACTCATAAAATGGTGAGAGTGTTAAGATAATGAGGAAAAATGAAATTGTAATAAAAGTGATTGAGCTGACTTGAGATACCACATGCATCCAAACACTACCTACATAGTCTATGTAGACCTTAGGATGATGAAATTATCCTATAAATGGGAGGGTAAATTAAGGAATGGTAGTGGTAAATATAAATGATCATGATTGGATAAGGGGTTCCCACCTAAGAAATATGACAAAATGCACCATCCAGAATAGAGCCAAAGCCCACTAGTGAACATGATGATAAAACAAGCAAATATTTTATAGTTTAAGATCTCTCATGGATATTTTAATCCCCTTTTTGAATGTTTTTGATTTTTATGTTATTTTTAAGATTTTTAAGATTTTATGGTTTTTGGATTGTTTTGAATATTTTTGGGTTTTTGGCTTCTCAACTCAATGGAGGATTACGAGATGCTGAAATTTTAATCTCAAAAAATAGTGAGAGTGTGGATTAGGCTACTCATAAAATGGAAAAAAATGTCTTAGGTTGCTTTTAAAATGGTGATATGTGGATTATATTTATCACAAAATGGTGAGAGCATGGCTTAGGTTTCTCGTGAAACAATGATACCTTAGCTTGGGTTACCATCAAAACAACAAGAGAATGTATTTTTTATCATAAAATAGTGAGATCATGGATTAGGTTACTCAAAAAATGGTGAAAGCATGGGTTAAAGGGTGACTAAGCTGACCTCAAAAATTGAGCATTGACTACATAGTCCAAATTTACCTTAAGCCAAGGTAGTTCAACCCTAACAAAAGTAAATATGAATCAACAATAGGGTTGAAAATATGAATGTCATAGGAATATAATAAATTATATAGGATTTAATAAGATTTGAAAGATATATTTCAAATACTATCATATAGGTAAATCATGCATAAGCTACTTTAAGATTCTACCTATCCTATATGTGTTAATGGTGACCAAATATAAATAATATGCTTGAAACTTTCTCTAAATTCTAGCATCAGAGATTATCCTCTATATTGATAAACCATAATCAAGATCAAGCTTGGTAATAGGATAACAAAATAATATCAGGATGGAATGACTCAATTAGAAGTAGGATGAAGGGAGGGTGTATTTAGATAATGCCCCCAAATAGGGATCCTTATAGACAATGTTTAATAAAATAAAGTGTAGAAATGCTTGAGATTCATAATACTCATTGGCTCATTCATCTCTTCTCCATCTAGTGTAGCTAATTTATATGTTCCAGATCCATAATTAGGTATGATGATGAATGGGCCTAGATAATTAGGATTACATTTTTCTTATTTTAATGGGTAAGATTAGTATTCTTTTGATTTTATTTTAGGACAAGATCACCAATGTCAAAGTCTCTATGTTTGATTCATATAAAAATACTTATACAACCAATGAAGACACAAAATAATAATAATTTTCTTCATATTACTCTCACAATAATAAATTATAAATATATGGGATAATGTTGCTCCTATAATATAGGAATCTTAACATAGCTCCACTAACTACTCACTAACAATACATGAGTTGATTTAACAACTCATTTAATATTCAATTTATTTATGTAGGTTGTTCATAACAACCTAAATTACACACATAATAATATTTTCCACTACATAAATATTAATAAAGAGTATAATGTTCACAATAGTAATATCCTAATATTTACCCCCTTAGTGTGAACATAGGGAAAACATCAATCCTATATCTTCACCTATGATAATGATTTTTTGATTTTCTTAGGACAACCACAAACCTTAATAATGGTTTTTCATATGGATTACCAAAAACCAAAAGGGATGGTTTCAAGTGGTTTACCAACAACCACAAAAGAATGCTTTTTTAAGTGGCTCACCAACAACCACAATATCATGTGTAGTAATTTTATCATCTGTATTCACTATCTCACATTCATGGAAAATATAGAGGAATTTCCAAGTCACTTATTACAATTAATTAATAGGAATACTACCCTTGTTATTATTCATAGATAACTTATTTCAAACACACAACTAAAATAAAATTCCACCAAATCATGTGGACCCCATAATTGGTAACTAACAAGAGGAGTATAAATCTTCCTTCCTCCATTACCTTTAACCTCCTTCATAGGAAGTTTGTTTACTCAGAAAATGAAGATGTGAAGCATAATTATTTACACATTAGGTTTACTTCCCCCCTCAATGTGAAATAATATGTTTTCATATGATGTCGAGGTCACCCAAAAATGTGTCCTTTAACAAATAAATTTATTTGGACTTTTGACAAAAACATTTTGATTTTCTTTTACTGATAGACTAATATGACTCAAAGAAAAGATTTGGACTTGTTAAACATATGACATTTTTTGAAATTTTTACAATTTGAGGCATATAAGAACTTAACAGATTCTATTTTGACAAAAGACACTATATATGTATGTATGTATGTATGTAGTGTCTTTTGTCAAAATAGAATACATACATGCATACATACATACATACATAGATACATACCTACACACACACACACACACACACACACACACACACACACACACACACACACACACACACACACACACACACACACACACACACATAATAAAGGGAAATATACTGTACTAGACATAAACCTAAGTGATTTAAATCACTTTGATTAACAATAATAGATCACATTATAGACTAAAAACTCAATGACTAATAAAATTTTAAAAATAAATCCTATTAAATTAATTTTTAAATAATACTAAAATAAAGACAACCAAAGGGTGACACAACCTTTAAACATATGGGAACAAATTTCTATAAACTAAATCTAAAAAATAATAAAATTCATTTCAAACAAAAAATTGAATATAGTCTAAAGCAAATTGATATTTTGGAATGCATGCATCATCAAATAGTGTGAATAAAGATGACCAACCTTCAATTCCATTCTCAAATTTGATGTTTAAAAAAATAAGATATGCATTGATAGATCAAATAATGGACATATTAAATATTATATGTATGCAGACACTAGAAAAATACACACAATGGTTCTATATGTCGAAATGCCTCAAGACCCTCAAAAGACTACCCAGTGTCTCCTAACCATAAATGTAAACCAGAAAACCAACTAACTAACCCACCAGACCTTGAGTTAAGTTAGATAACTAGATAAAATAACTCACTAACTTTCCCTTTTGACCCAACTTTCCTCAAACCTTGACCACCAATGATCACCTTGACTGTTGATAGTTACCCAACTACAGATGATCATTGTGACCACCTACAGTCAAGTCTTCCACATCTAAATAAAGATAAATAAAGATATGTTCAAGATAACACATCAAAATTTAATATTGATGGTAATATAATGCATCAAAACCATCAAAACCATCAACCAAACCTCCTATGGAACCTTCTACCTCCATCTCTCTTTGCCTATAAAAAGAGGGGAGAAGGAGGTGAAAAGGGATCCAAGAATTTTAACAATCAGGAAATCAAGATATCAACCATTAATCATCAAGGGATTCTCACATCAAGAACTTCTCTATAGGTATTCTCTCTATCAAGTCAACAACTATGACAAATAACCCAACCTCTACCAAAATTTCTCTTTAGGTAATGTACCGTTACTCTACCCAAATCACTCTCAGATTAACTACAACTATCAAATGACCAGTTAAGTATATTTTTGGTTTTCAAGTTCTGATTATTTAGTTTCTAACTTGGACCCTTTTGCATCATATATTCTAACCTCCCATCCCTAATCATAGATTTAAAAATATTCTACCTAATCATTGACATCATCAACCCGAGCACTATGTAACATTTCTCAGAACCCACAACAACCACCTATGGTCAACCTGACCATCGATGGTCACCTTAACTGCCAATGGTCACCTTGACCACTGATGGTCACTATGGTAAGAAATAAAAATAATCTATTTACACCTACTTACCCTCAACCAATTTCTACTTTCTATCTTTTTGCCCATTCATAGAGTCCCCACCTATTTTCTAAACCCAACCTGACCTATTTAGCATTAGTATTGACTTGCGTATTGTTATAATTAGTTTATTTCCTATATCAAACATTTATTTATTCTTGGATTCCATTTCAATATTTTCTATCATTTTATGCAAGTACTTCATCTTTATTTCCTTCAACTTAACTATTCTAAGAGAGTGGATTGACAGCCTCTTAGAAAGCTCATGCTTCTTAGATCTAGCTCATGCTAGGCAATCCACCTTGTTATCTACCTAACAACCCCTTTATTTTAGTATTTTATTATCTATAGGTCATTATTACCAAGACAAATAGGATATCTTCACAATCATCTATATCATGTGTGCACAAACTAATAGGTTCTTCTACCATACCTATATCTAGTTTCTCACTTTTTTATTTCCAAGAAAATAACCTAAAATTGAGAGAAACATTATGGCATGCCCGATGGGACATAGTAGCATCTAGGTGCCCTTTTCTTCCTTATTTTATGCTCATATAAATAAATCAAAATTTATTTTGGGTATAAAATAAACCTTACATGCATTGATTGCTTGCATGTTTAGCTCATGTAGTTAAAATTAAAGGCTAATTAAATCAATCATAGTTTCACCTTTGTTCTCACACACCAAAACCAAATCACTTATATCAATTAAACATCATAAAAATTTACATAAGGCTCGACTATGGTTTCATCTCTTAGTAATTCACCTTTACCCTTTAAATATCTTACTTAGAGGTCATTACCAAGAAGAGAAGCCAAAACTTCGCTCTCTGGTTGAGTCTAAACTCTGAAAATCGATATATACTAGCTAAGCACCTGACACCCTTATAATTATGGTGTGTGAAGGGAGGGGGTAAGCCCCAATACCAAGCCATGTATTAATTTTTGACATAAATCCTTTTGAGAGCCTTAAACACCTAAAACTAACCATAAACTTATTTTCTAGTACCTATTTTACAAACTAAGTTCTTCTTCATACTTTCCAACTAAGGCATAAGCCAAAAGTGAGATAAAAGGTACCCTAAGATTTTAAAATGCACTCTAGTGTATGTTTTTGATTGTTTTGAGATCTTTTTATTTTGTTTTCTTTGTGTTTGAGTTGTGATCTTTTCTTTATTCCTTTCTATTCCTCACATGGTTTTTACTAGATAATAGTTGAGGAAACAAACCAAATAGGAACCACCTTCTACTTATTCTTCCTCCATGGAGTGTACATCAGATGTTGAGGGTTCTACCAATCCTTCTACCAACCCTACCATTCCTCAAATAGTTGTCCAAGGTTATGCAGATTTTTCCACTTTCCTTGATAAAAATCCTATAGCCCTCCAATATTATCTTAATACCCTATCTTACCACACCCCTACTTCTATTCCACCTATAGATCCACCTTATGGGATACTTCCCTATCTTATGGGAGATGAATTTGTTTTTAGTACCTATACCCAACCTATGATCACTCAAACATCTTCCTATACCAATAACCCATCCACTACCTCCATCCAAACTTAATCAAATAACCTAACCAATAACCAAAAACCCCCTATATCAACTAACAACTCTTCTAACAAAGGGACAACCTCACCTTTTGTTACACATACTCCACCCACCATGGGGATACCTTCTACCCATATTGCCACTATTCCCCTTATCACTACTAACCCACCAATCTCTACCCACTTCAAAATGTGGTGGTTTTTATAGCTTGTACCCTTCCACTTATCAATACCATAGTTACCATTCATCTCCAACCAATTAACCCATTCATACCTCCAACCCAATCCATATCAATTCCCAAATATATCAATCTGATCATACCTTTAAACCAACCTACATCAACTCCTCAATAAATACCTATGACACCCTACCCATGTTATATTCCTAATCCACAAGGATACATAGCTTCATCCTCCACCTAACCTATTGTGCCTATTAACCCATATGTGGCACCTTCTACCCAACCTCTTTTTCCCATTAACCCTTATGTGGCATCAACCCAATCCTTAATGACAACATACCAACATGTGTCATCTTCTCAACCTTCTACCAATTATCCATATATTACGTCCACCTAATGCCAATAAAACTTACTATACAATTATGAAACCTCTTATATTACGAACAAATATATAATGAACCTATTCACCCATCCATCCCTATCTAACCTTAACCTCATTAATGGGAACTACCCAATTTTTTAAAATTCCAAAGCAAGGAATACCCCCAACAACACCTAAGAGCATTTTGGCATTCTTGCTACTTGATTGCCTATAATGATGTTCTTCTCCTTCGCACCTTTCTTATGTCTTTATTTGGACCATCATTAGATTAATATAGTGATATCACTAAGTACTCTATGTTTTCTTTATCCTAACTCACCCAAACATTTTTATACCACTTCTCAATCAATATATCTAAGAAGGTCTTAATCATTGACCTCTACTCCATCAGGCAATTTAAAGTTGAATGAATTGCCAATTTCATATCCTAATGGAGGGGTCTTATCAACCATCTCTCTTTCTATTTTCCTCAACTCAAGTTGATTTATAATTTTTCTTAGGCTTGTGCTAAACATATCACCCTTACTCTACAGGTTCAAACCTTCAAAACCTTTGATAAGGTTTTCACCATGGCACCCAAACTAGAAATTAGAGCCATCGATGAGGGGAAGTTGAAACTAAGAGATAAAAATTATAGATTCAAATCCAATGACGCTTCCCCATCCTAAACCACCAACTAATATGACCACCCTAACACCAAACCAAAGACATCTACAAACATGATTGTCCTTAAAATTGCTCCACCTTTGATTGTCAACCAAACCAACTCCTCTAATTCATTTAATCAACAAACCTAGAATTAGAATTGGGATAACCCAAAAAAATACACTCTAATAAGGGAGTCATATGCTTCAGTTTTATGAAAGTTTTTCAAATCCAAAATCATATAGCTTACCCCCATTAACTCTCCCTAATAATTTGATGCTTCTCACCCTGTGCTCAATTGGTATAATGAGAGTGATTTATGTGCTTTCTATCATATCATTAGACATGATGTTATTATGTCTAACACCTTCAAAACCATTGTACAAAACTTAATTTATAAGGGTGAAATTGTATTGGATAATCCCAAAGTACCCTAAAATTAGTCACTTGACATCTTTTGACAACCTTTTCCCAATCATGCCCCTTCTACCCAGCATGATGACAACAAACTAGAATCATCTCATGCTTGTGAGGTTCATATGATCAATGTAATTATCAGTGAACTTATCATTGAGTAAACCACTACTTCAACTACCTATTCCTCCAATCCACTTATTAAAGTGGTAGAATTACCCCCCATTCCTTTAGACACCCAAACAAAGGAAGAAACCATCTCATTTCCTTCACTTAATTAGGTAAGGGACTTACTTCCTCCCCTATCATGAAATCACCCACTCTTTCTTTGGAAACCATTCCAAAAGGATATATCAACTTATCTACTCCTTCCATGGAGGAAACATCCTCCCAAATCTTGGAACCTTTCATCAAGGATAAGGGTGAAGAAACAATTGCATTACCTTAACCTATGGGCCTAATTATTGAATCTGATGCCCAAAGAACCAAACTATTTTACAAACCCTTCTCTAGACTAGTCTAAAGCCTATAATCTTCTTCTCAACCCAATATGGATCGAGCCACCTTTTGGCACTATTTTGGGCTCCCCTATCAAAACAAGTATGAACCTTTGACCTCACCTTCATCCACCCCATCTTCAATCACACCTATCATTAAACCTATCATCACCTCAACCCCTTCATTAAACACCTTTCCTTCCAATATCATGTAAAAACCATCCAAACCATTTCCATCCAAAATTATTAAATCATAAAACACCTCTCTAATCAAACCTAGGGATGCTTCATAATTCTAGCCTTATCCACCCATCTTTGAAGTTGGACTTAACCCCATCTAATCCACCAAATAAAACTTTAACCAAACCAACCAAGAAGGTGAAGCCACCCAAACTCCCACCTAGAACTAGAACCATACTACCTTCTTCCTTCTTACCTTCTATCTTAGGACCCCATCCTTATTCCATCTTAAGATCTCATCCTTTTATCAAGAAGGTGAACCCTCCAAAAATATCTAAAATAAACTTCTTAATTTATCCTACCTTTATCTACCACCTCCAAATCATCAAACTTCCCATCATTATTAACCAAACTATCTACCTCTAGCTACCCACCTATCTCCAAACCTTCATCATCTCAATCACCAACCTCCAAATATTTCAACTTTAAAAATTCCACCTCAAAACCATCCAAAGATAATTAATATCAATAAAACACACCTACCAAAACCATTTTACCACCCACAACTTCCATGGTGAAGCCTACATCTAAAAAGGCTCCTACCCTAAAAACCAAAATCCCATCACCCTTAACACTTTGCTTGAATCTTATTAAACCATTTTATAAAGGTTATTACAAACCTCTTCCTTAAACCTACCACCTAGTAAACCCTTTGACCCTTCGAGTCCTAAACCATCTTGGTTTAATGACAGTGTAATTTGCTCATACCATAGGATACCTAGACATGACATAGAGAACTACAAATATCCCCAAGCACTTGTCCATAACTTATGGGATGAGGATGATCTATTATCAAATGAACCTATCTTAAGCCCATTATCAACCCAACTACCAAATGAACCTATACAAAACTTACCCACTTCCTCACTCTCATCTAAGAGTGAGGATGAACCGAATTAGCCTTCTATCCCAATGTTTCCCCTCATTCACATTATCCATATGGTCACCTGATCTTGGACCCAACAAAAGGATAAGGGAAAGAAAAATTTTCCCATTTAATGTATATATCCTTCCACCCCTCAACCTTCTAACTAGACTCAAGTTCCTTCATGTTCACCTTCACCAAAACCTAAAATATCCATTTTGGGTACCTCTCCCTCCAACTCTTCTGAATCTATCCAATGAGTAGTTCTGAAATAACTTCACCAAACACCAGTGAAGATGAGCCTATATTAACTAATCAAAACCTTTCCCCATCACTACCAATCAATGATAAATGCCCTACAATCTATAGAGGTCCAACCCAAAGACTTTCAACCTCTTATAGACTTTGTCAGAGCTCTTCAAATTTCCACCTTTGTCACATTCAAGGATTCAAAAATACCCTCCATTCATCCAAATGATCCATATCCTCCCCTCTTCATCACTACATACATCAATCAAACTCACATAAAAAGGGTTATGATTAATAAAGGAGATAATATTAATATTATCTCTTATCATGCTTATGACCAACTCTAGCTACCAAAGAATATCATGTCAGAAACTCTAGTAGTCCTCTATTCCTTTAATTATACTATGGCCACAACCTTGGGGACAATCATCCTCCACATATTCTTGGGACCTTGCACACTTATAAAGCTCTTCTACATCATATAAGGTGAGCTATAATATAATTTATTACTTGGATGCCCTTAGATCTACTCCATGAGTTATGTCCTATCCACCTTGCATTGACGTGTCAAGTTCAACACAAGGGTCAAGTTATCACTATAGAAGCTAACCCTATTCCTTTCACATCTTAGAACATGACATATTGAACCAATGATTTTCTTATTCCTCACTCATCCACCTCACCACAAACCAAAAATAGCTCCACCTCTACCATTGATGAATATTTAACTAGCTCATCTATCCCTTCTTCTTAGATCCCCATAGAGGACCCCTTGAAACTTACGTTCCAACATCTCTCACTAGGAGATTATCATTTTTTGGCCTTGGATGCCTTCCCTACTTAAGATTATGGGAATCTTCATCATAATCCTAGTTATGATCCCAATATCAAAACCATCATTCATTTTGGGCTTCTCAACCACCAAACTAATTTCATTTATGGGGGCTTTGATCATTTGCTTCTCACTTCCTCAACCACCTCTTCTACTTGATCATTTACCTTTGATTTTTCCTATTTGGACAAACCAAAATTTTCCAAATTGTACCTTCATAAGTGTGTCTAAAAGGGACTCAACCTAGACCATTAGGAACATAGACCCCATGAGTTACCTTTGATCAAAACCCATAAACCTGGTGAGCTATTTGGCTTTAGGTTCATCCCACTAGAAGAACCCAATGATTTACCCAAAACCATCACCACCATTAATGAGGACATTTAATCTTTAGAAACCCAATCTATTTTCAAGTTTAAGGATTTCAAAACCATCCCATATAATCTTTTTCTAATCAATACCATTAGTTTGGGTCCCCTAACCTATAATAAGGGTGACCAAACTAAAACCTTTCCTTTGATTCATCCTAAAATGGTAGAAAATGATTATCCTACCATCTATACTATCTAACATCAAAATGATGATTCCATTCTCACCTATCTTGTTATAAGGGATTATTCTATCAATAAATCCCTTCCTCCTAAAAAAAAAACCATGTTAAATAAATCCACTATTGATGTCAACTTAGGTACTCAAGATAACCCTCACATTGTAAAGTTTGGTCAATCCTTAGATTCCTTGGAGCAATAGGATTACCCTTCCTTCCTTCATAACTAAATAATAACATTTGCTTGGTCCTATTAAGATATTCCCTAAATTAACCCTTCTATATCTCTCCACAACATCATCATCTATATTGATGCTAAGCCTATTGGGCAAAAGCTTCATAGGATGCAACATTATATCTCCCTTCTAGTCAAAGAAAAGATTTAATGCCTCTTATCTATAAACTTCATCCAACACATTGATTATCTCTAATGGGTTTATAATATCATTCCCATTACTAAACCCACATGGGCAGTTTACCTCAATGTTGACTATCATGACCTCAACCTTGTTTATCCAAAGGATGACTTCCCTTTGCCAAGCATTGACCAACTTGTTGATCTTACAACTGGCCACAAGATGTTATCTGTCCTAGATGGTTTCTTGAGATATAATAAAATCTTGATTGCCCTCAAATATCAGCATAAGACTTCCTTCATCACCCTATGGGGAACCTTCTACTATAGGGTCATGCCTTTTGGTTTGAAGAATGTTGGAACAACCTACCAGCATGCGATGACCTACATCTTCCATGATCTCATTCATAAAATCATATATGACTATGTATATAATCTTGTTGGTAAATCCAAATATCATAAGGATCATTTAGAAGTTCTCAAAGTTATCTTTGAGTTCTTAATCCATTTCCATGTCTGACTCAACCCTAATAAATATGTTTGTGGGGTCATATCTAGAAAGCTTCTTGGATTTATCATCTCTCTTTGAGGAATCAAAGTAGACACTACCAAATTTAGAGTGAACCTCAACATGACACCTCCAACACACCTTAAGCAACTCCATAGCCTAAAAGGGAGGCTCTAATCCATATGTTGCTTCATCTCTCAATTATCATATAGATGTCAACCCTTTCACCATCTTCTCAAGAAAGATACATCTTAAGAGGACTAAGTATTGTCAACAAGCATTTGATTCACTCTAAGATTACCTTCTTTCTCCACCCATTCTTACCCCTCCTAAATAAGATCAAATATTCTAGCTTTATATCTCCACCACTGACCATTCCTTAGGGGCAATGCTCACTCACTATGATGAACAAAATAAAAAACAAGTTGTTTACTATATAAGTTGAACATTTATAGAGTATGAGACTTAGTACACCCATACTGATAATATTTATCTCACCTTAGTCTTTGTGGCTTCAAATATTTGTCATTACCTCCTCAATCAAAAAACCTTTGTCATCACCAACACTGACCCACTCAAGTACATGCACTCTAAACCATACCAAAACCAATGTATGGCCAAGTGGCTCATGATCCTAACTAAGTATGACCTTGAGTTCCTCTAGAATAAGTTAATTAAAAGGAAATCCATCGTTGATCAATTGGTTGAATCTCCTTTGCCAAAAAACCAACCACCTCTTCTTACATCTCTTAATGATTCCATGATGACTCTTTCTCGAGAGGACATCACCTATCAAATGAGCATGTTATTTGATGGTTTGAAGTTTTAGTGAAGTGGGGTTTTTAGAGTTATTCTCATTCACATAGATGGTGAACCTCTTCCTCTTTCTTTCAAACTTGATTATAAGTGTACCAATAATATGGATATGTATGAAGCCCTAATAATAGGTCTCTAAACCATTCTAGCCTTGGGAATTAAGATGATCAGTTTCTTTGGTGATTCCCAACTTATGTTTAACTAGGTCAATGGATCCTACCAATGTAAGAATGATCTCTTTAAATATTACAAACACCTAGTAGATGTACTCTTCACATCATTTGATCATTAACTTATGCAATTTGTTTTGTGATCTACTAACAAGTTCATAGATACAATGGCTTCCCTTGCTTCCCAAATCCCATTTATGCCTTCCAATTATAATCTCTTTATCACCATTCATCATTTTATCACACCATATTATATCCAATCTGACTTCCTTATCATTTTTAGTGTGGAGGAATCTCCATCAAACATTTGGTATGAACAAACCTTTGACTACCTTAACCTTGGCATCATTTATCCCAACCTCTCTAGGAATGCCCAAAGAGCCTTTATTTAGAGTACCTCTCATTATACCATACTAGGGGGAATACTTTAGAAACATGGTTTTTATAGACTCCTTCTCCATTGCCTACACATTCATAAAGCTTCCCATGTTATCAAGGAAATGCATGACAGGATCTATGGGGGAAACTTTAGTGGTCTAATTGTCACTAAACATATTTTTTGCCTCAACTACTATAAGCCCACCCTCAACCAAGACTGCTATTATTATGTGAATAAGTGTGTTAAATTTTAATAACATGCCAATTTACATCACACACTAGCCTATGGCCTTTAAGTATCTAAGGACTGTTTCCCTTTATCTTAATGAGTTTTAGATCTCATTGTGGAAATCAATCATTATTATTCATAGTAACACCACTCCATAATCACCACCACTGAGTATTTCACTAAGTGGGTGGAGTCTATTCCTCTCATCTTGACTAAATCTGACAAGATATTTGACTTCATCAATCATCATATCATCTATCATTTTGGTGTTCCCCATAAAATCACATTAATAATGGTAAATCTTTCAAAAAAAGGTCTAAGGTCTTTATGATGCATTTGTCATAAAGTTAAGATTTTCCTCACCTTATCATCCATAAGCAAATGGATAGGTGGAAGCCTCTACCAAAACCCTTAACAAGATGTTAACCAAAATGGTCAATGTTTCTAGTCAATATTGGCATTTACACATCCCTTTCACTTTATGGGTCTATCACACTAGAATTCAAACCTCTATGGGTGTTACCCATTTTTATTTAGTCTTTGGAGTAGAGGTGGTCTTGCCTCTTGAAGTATAGATTCCATCCCTTTGCATATCTTTAAAAGACATCATTTCTTAGGGTGACTATCATCAAGATCATCTAGCATGATTTGAGCTAATTGATGAGCACCACCTAGCTACACTTAACCATATCCATGTCTACCAAGAGTGAGTCAATCATGCCTATAAAAATCACTTGAAATAATGAGAATTCAACATTGAAGACTTCATCTTAAAGTAAAATCATCAAGTGACCAAAATGGATAAAAGCAAGTGAGGCAAGTTTGATTTCAATTGGCTTAGACCCTACATCAATACCTATAGGTATGGATTGGGATCTTATCATTTTTCCTCTCTTGAAGGCAAACCAAAACCTAAGCCTCTCAATGCTTCTCACATGTGTCCTTTATTTTGTTAAACAAGGATCAAACTCACCTTTTTCTAACTTAATTTCATCCCTTGATTTACGATATTTTTACCTTCCTCATACTTTCATCGCATCACTTTGAGGACAAATTATTATGACATAGAACCATGTGATTAAGTGTCATAGTCATAGCCTAATCCTAAATATGGGTGTTATGGCTATACATATGGCATGGTTCTCATGGACACTTTTCATCCCTAATCAGATGGAATCCCATGGTCGTTGTCTCTCAAAACCATCCCTTTCATCTATCATTAACCTTCTTTTGCTCTAATTTTTTCCCTTATAAAGGTAAACCTCCAAGCCTATATATACTTGTCCATGTCTAACCTATCATCAAAATAATTTGGGATACCTAAATATTGCTTGGGTCAAATATCTCTAACATGCAAACTACTCCCTTAAAGGACAACTAACCGAAACTAAATTACTTAAAAGGATGGATTTCTCCTTTGAAGGATAGCTACCAAAATGAACAAATCCAAACCTAGACCATTCCCCTGAAGGATGGCTAATTCAATTTTGTCAAAATCAATCATTTGAAACTTCCCACATCGATCAACTTCATAAACTTATCAAAACCAAATAATACAAGACCCCATATCAAAATCAAGAATAAGTTATCCCAAGAAAGCTACATTCATCTTTCATAGATAGCATTAGTAGACTTCCCACATCAATCAGTCTACATGTTGCATTAAAACATGGAATTGTCTGTTATGGTTTTTAGGTCACCTATAAAATGGGTAAACCAACCCACAAGAGATTACACTACCCTTCACATCACCTATCAACTATTTCCCCTTTGTACCATCTACAAATCAAGGGATTCTTGAGATTACTTGACATGATTTAATCAATACACCTTTTTACCAACCAACACATGCTAATGTGGAGCATTCAAAGGGCTTATGTTCCTTAAGCCAATCTAATTTTGGTTTTGTTTTATCTTTGCCAACAAAGAAGAATCATGAATTTTTCTTATCCTCTCATAATTGGTTTACATATTCACTTAGACATATGTCTCATGCTTTTCATCTCTTTTCCCACATCTAGTTTTATTATCTAACTTAATTTATGTGCTATCATAATCAACAAAATAAACCACATCACATATCCATGATCATAACCATAATCAAAACATCATAACAATATATAAAATAAATAACCATAACTCATCATAAACATCATCAATAATCATCACATGCCTAAGCTAGTGAGTCTACATCTTATAAGCATAATCATAATAAATATGCACATTTAAACCATAAATCATGAAACATAAAATCACATCTATATATCATCACATCATATACATCATGTCTCATCAAAATAAAATAGTATATGTAATAATGTACATCTCTCTCTCAAAATATATACATCTCACTGTATCATCTCATAGAATGATATAAATATCATATACACCTATACATAATAAATCATAACCTATGCCCCTAGGGCATAGTTGCCACATGGTGCCTATGCCCCTAAGGTGACTACCTATCTACCCACAAAATAAACCCACTGAGCTAGAGTTGTTATACCTGAACCACCTATCAAATTAGCTCTGTACTCACCCCATCATGGCTCATTGGGATAACCTGTTAGGACTATGGCCTCATAATAATACAAATTCTAAATTATGGCCAAGTAATGTGACATATGGATGCTACTTGGTGGTGCTACTAGTGTTACGGTTCTTTTTCCATCCTATCTCAAGGATTCCTTCTGCTAGGTCACCAAGGCTAGTATATCTAGAGCCTAGTCCCTCTCACCTATCATAGCTACCACCTGACCCTATGCTACTACTAGTTGACCTTATAAATTAGATACTATGGCCTGTGCTGTGGCTAATTCTACTTGGGCTTGATATATCTCTATGACCACTACCTATACATCGAGGCCACTTACTTGTACCTATACTTGTGGACCCTTACCAGCTAGGTCCACATCTATAGGCTGCCTATCCCATCATCCCATCTAAAATTTATCATTACTAGAGTGCCTGATACCATGTTGGGTAGCCATCAATAAAACTTACATCATCAATATCTGCTCTAGTGGTCAGCTCCTCATGATCAAGAACCATCTCCACTAGATATGGCTCTGAAAGTAAAAACTTATCATCCTCCCACCTATACCTTGGGAATGGATGTAGAATCCCCTATATCAAGATGAACTTCTTACAAACCCTATCAAAATGGATGATCTTAGTCTCACCCTCTCTCTTCTTAAATATCCACCTATAGATCTATAATGATAAAATGTGCCAAGTATAGTGGTCCCACCTCAAAAATATGACATACAACCTCCAAACCACATCTCTAACCACCAAGGTATCTAATGCCCCTTTGAACAAATCAATATCTTATACACCTCCTCTAGGTCCTCTAAGCATGTAATCACTCCTCCACTTCATAAAACCCACCTTGAGGTCCATCTAGGCATATCCCTCCCATGGTAGCCCCATCAGCCTTAGAACCTAGATGTGCTCATAAGCCCAATAGTGTAACACAAACCCCACACTAATTCCATATCTCCTATGATCTCTAAACCCCCATAAATCCCTATATATCTAAACTAATAACATGAGTTCCCAACAAAAAACTATGTGACCTAACAACATCTCCACCAATACACCTAACAATAGATATGAAAACCTCCCACTACTTGAATCTATAACCATAAAACACAAGACTACCATTATCATCATGGTCATCAACCTCTTATCATATTTGGCCCTTTGATATAAAGGCATGTAGCTAAAATCACTAGCATGCCACCCAATAAACTCATAATCATCAAAATATATCTACTTCATAAGCTCATCCCTCTTATCTCTCTTAATGTGATATATTGGCTCCCCTTGAATCAGTATCTGTGTGATATTATGTATATCCTCTAACAAGATTTTCATCTCACCAATCAATATAATAAAGGTTTTTTTGGTTGGATTACATCTCTCGATGAGGGTCATGATCATTATTACATCATGTAACATGTGCTGGTAGTGCATCATCACTCTAAGGCTAACCTTGTCCATGTGAGCCTAGTCCTCCTCCATCATCCCTCTATGGATATTCATAAAGATATAAGGAACTCAATCCTACATCTAAATATGATCCCATACCTATAAAGTTCATTAGAATACACAGTTAGTTTTATTTCCTATTATCATTGTCTATGAACTTAAACATAATACAACTTGCTTCCTATATCAACTTACCCTATTTTTTACCCTAGAGTCTTTAAAAAAGCATTACCCATACCCTAAATAAAAAACATTTCACATCAATCATTAGCATTAGTAAAACCCCATTACCACTTAAAGACTAGCCAATCCCATTAACTTAAACTTAAACTCAACCTTTTGTCCCAAGTAGTTAACTGTTGATGGTCATTATGACCACTGATGGTCAAGTAACCATTTTAATTTTAGTTTTTGACAATCGATGGTCAAGTATGACCACTGAGGGTCAGGTATGACTACTGATGATCACTATGTGTGACCACTAGTGAAAAAACCTAACCCTAACCCACCCCTAAACTACCCCATACCTCTTTCTAACCTAAAACAAACCAAATTAATAGCTACACTACCTTCCCTCAACCTACCCCACCCTTCAAAAATCACTTTCCCCTATAAATTCAATAATTAACTCCCCTACCCTAATACCTAGGTCAACACCCACACCCTCCAAAAAAATAAAAAAAATCAACCAAAAATGCCAAAATCAAATTATTCTAACAATTCAATATAACCCTTATCTCATTTATCAACCATCATCGAGGAGGAATCCTAGGTCTGGCAGCCCAACCACATTCTTGTTTGCCCTGCATACTCGATCCACCTTAGTAATCACCTCTACATAGTCAACCACTTAGAAAATAATTCATTAGTACTCTTGTATAAAATTTTAATGATGAAATTATGTAGAGTTAGGAGCCAAAAGTAAATGAGTAAAAATGACAACTATTTTTCACTTTTTAACCTCTACACTTTTAGGGTTTTTTGTCCCTTGACCATCGATAGTTAGGGTGACCATTGATGGTAGATTTTGAGACCCCTAACCATTGATGATCAAGATGTCCAATTTTAAAATTTTGACACACATACCTTAGTACCACCATTTATATATTACATTCTCCAACTATCATACAAATCACCCCATCTACCTTGATGTTGGCCATTTTGCCCCCAACTATCGCACATTTATGATGACCTTGTCTAGTCCTTTTTTATCATACTAACCAACATTTCCATGTTGAACATTTGAATTTATACCACCTAGTGCACACCAGACCATTTACATTTTCCAATTATCACTTCTTATCTTGAATACTAATAAAAACACTAACTTTTTCTAGAAGAGTTGATAGGAATAACTTGATCAACTATACCTAACACTTTGGCCTAGTCTTTCCATAACCAGTCCTTCTAGAATTGACCTTTTTTAACCAACAATGGTAACTTAGTCTATTCACAATCGTTGAATATCACCCGTAGTCATATTTTTTGTGTATGTTTATGCTTCAAACACCTAACCACCATTGTTAGCAACCTCATAACTCACCATAACTACTTATCAAACCTACACCTAAATTTATTTCACCTTATCAAGTCCTAATTTGAGGGGGAACACTTCTTCCCATGCTTGGGGAAACCAACCCATCAACCCATAATCTATTTTTGTTTTTCATCTTGTTAATACAAATTGCGTAACAAAAAAAGGGCAAAATTTAGACACTAAAAAATTTCACATAATGGTTTTAGATGTTGAAATGCCTTAAGAACCCCTAGGGACCACCTAACCTATCCCAACCATAAACAAAAGTCATAAAACTCACTAACTAACCAAACACTGAGTCAAGTTAGCTAACTAGCTAAACTAACTCACTAACTTTCCATTTTGACCTAACTTTCTTCAAACCTCAACTGATGATGGTCACCTTGACCACCTATGGCTACCAAACCATTGATGGTCATGATGACCACCTATGAATAAATTTGACCATCAATGGTCAGGTATTATTTATTTGAATAAAGACAACTTGAGCTATGTGCAAGCTAACACGTCAAAATTTAATATGGATGGAAAGATAATGCATCACAAAGCATCAAAACCATCAAAAAAACCTTATATCAAACATTCCTCCATCTCTCTTTGCCTATAAAAAGAGGGGAGTAAAAAGTGAAAAAGGATCCAAAAATTTTAGCAGTCAGGCAATCAAGCTATCAACTAGTAGTCATTAGGAGCTTCTAGCATCAAGAAATTATTTATAGGTCTTCTCTCTAATAATTCAAAAAATATGATAGAGACCCAAACCTCTACCAAAATTTCTCTTCAATAAAAGTACCATTACCCTACCCAAATCACTCTTGGATCAACTACCAACTATTAAACAACTAGTTAAGTATATTTCTAGTTTTCAAGTTTTGATTATTTAGTTTCTAACCTAGACCCTTATATATCATATCTTATAACCTCCCATCCATAATCAGACCTTTAATAATCTACTACCTAATCATTGATTTCATTAGTCCAATATTTATACAACACTTCTTAGAACACACAATAACCATCGATGATCACCTTGACTGGCAATGGTCACCTTAACCATCGATGGTTACCCTGACTACTGATGGTCACTATGGTAGGAAATAACACCAAGCTATTTCCACCTACTTACCCTCAACCAAATTCTACTTTCCATCTTTTTTCCTATTCATAGAATCCCCACCTATTTTTTGAATCCAACCTAGCCTATTTAGTATTAGTATTTACCTACTTATTGATATAATTAGTTAATTTCCTTTATCAAGCATTTATTTTTTATTGCATTCCCTTTCAATATTTTATATCATTTGATGTAATTAATTCATATTTATTTCCTTTAACTTAACTATTTTAAGAGAGTATATTGATAGCCTTCTCGTAAGATCATGCTTCTTGTATCTAGCTCATGTTAGGCAATCCACATAACAACCCCTTTGTTTTAGTATTTTATTATCTATAGGTCATTCTTCCTAAGACAAAGAGGATATCTTCATAATCATCTAGATCATGCATGCACAAACAAATAGGTTATTCTACCATACATGTATCTCATTTCTTACTTCTTATTTTCTAAGAAAATAAACTAAAATTGAGAGAAATAATGCATATAGTGGTAAGACTATAATACTTTTGATATCAACATTAAGATCTATTGGTAGAGAATGTGGAATACAGATCATACTTCTCATGTGGATGGTGGGTGATAGAGATAATATTGATAAACCACATTATGATTTATGAAACTGTGGGTTGGATCTATTATTTTTGAGTTGTACATAGATATAGAATGTAGAATAAAGTTTTGATAGCCATGATTAATTAAATTATACATTGTTATCCCTGCATCCTTCATGGTCTATATTCCCTATTAAAATTGGTACAATTTATCTTCATAAGACCAAGCTTCACACAACTATCAGAGATAAGAAAGATTTTAACCTATTCAAACTAAGATCATCAAAGAATAAAATCTTTTCAATATTCAATGATAATATTAAAAATTAATTCTAAAAACAAAATGGTCTATCATACACAAGGATAAATTTTAGTGCAACTGTTCCTCACATGCTTTCACAAACCCATAGATATTCTGAAAAGCCCTGCTTTGATACCAAATAATAAATCTAGTTTATATTTGAACCAAAAAATATTCAAATAAAATAATCAAATAGTGAATTAAGACATAAAATAATAATAATTATATTTTTATTACTTTCAAAATCATAACTTATAAATATATAGGCTAATGTTGCTCCTATAATCTAGGAAGCCTAACATAGCTCTACTAACTACTCACTAACAATACATGAGTTATTTTAGCAAATCATTTAATATTCAAGATATTTATGTAGGTTGTTTATATCAACCTAACTTACACACATAATAATATTTACCACTACATAAATATTATCAATCCATATAATTTTCACAATAGTAATTTCCTAATACATTGTTTAAAGTAGCTACCCATTTTTCATCAAGCAAGTCTAATTCTTGTAGCCAAAAAACCTTGTAATCTTCCTCATCAATGATATTCTATAATTAAATGTGCAAGTAAGGTAAGTCAATCTTAATAGGGATAATAAATTTCATTCTATAAATAAAGGAGCAAGGTATTGTTCCTATTGGGTATGGATATTAGTATGGTAGGCCTAGAGGATATGAAATAATTATAAATGAAAATCATGGCCAAAAACATTAATGGTCTTTTTAAGGATTTGGATCAAATTTTTATTAGATTCTTTAGCTTGCTCATCGTTTTGAGGAAAATAGGCAATGGAAAAGTGTTGTTTGATCTGGTATTTAGCATAGAGGGATTTGACTTCCTTATTTTTAAAGGATCTACCATTATCATAAATGAGGTCAGAGGGAATGTCAAAGTGGAAAATGAGATGGTTGAGAATGAATTTTTAAATTTTCTTCCTAATTATGTAAGTTAGTAGAATGGATTCAACCCAATTTGTAAAATATTTAGTTGTAGTAAGGATATGTTATGGTTGTCTGATGAAGAAGGATTGATTTTCTCGACATGATCGAGTCCTCATGTGGAAAATGTCCATGGTGTAGTGATTTTATAAAGTGGATGAGTTGATGCATGAATGATATTTTCATGTTTTTGACAATCCACACACTTTTTTATATAATTACATGCATCAACCTCCATAGTGGGCCAATAATACCCTGTACATAAGAGTTTCTTAGCAAGGAATATACCACCAATGTGGGCACCAAAAATAACTTTGTGTACTTACTTAAGTGTTAATACAGATACTACCAAATCTTAACAAAGAAGTAGAGTTCCATCATATCCTCTATGATAGAGTGTGGTAGTGAGAATGGTATAACGAGAAGTGGTACAAAATAAGGCTTTTTATTTGTTATTAGAAAGGTTAGGAGGTGGAATATTTTCATGAAGATGGGAATATATATTAGAGTACCAAGGTGAGTTGGGACCAAAAATATCACATTTCATTTCATATTTGTAATGTTTGTGAACTGGACTTATGAGATGTTCAATAATAAACTAGTAATCTATAGTATGATCTAAAATTATTATTAAGGAACCAATTATTTCCATTACATTGATAATTACATTATTAAACCTTAAAATCTATTCAAATTGGATGTGTTAAAATCTCTATTTAATATGGTCCACCATATTCTTGTAAGGAATAATCTTGTCATCTTTGGTTTTGTATTGTTATTTTACTTGGTTGATAATCAGTTGAGAATATCCATAAACATGTAATTTCTTGATATTCCATTGTATGGATATGTGAAGACCTAAAAAAAGTGTTTCATACTCTAATATATTATTTGTATAACAAAAACCAATATGAAATGATTTGGTAATGATATCCCCTTGTGAAACATCAAAATAAAGGGTCTAGTACTGAGGCTTAGAAGTATTGTCATCTATAGTCATGATTGACTCATCAGGTAAATTAAACATGAGTTGCTTGGTATCTAAAAAGGGTATATTGGCAAGCTGATCTACAAGTTCCTACCCCTTAATGGCCTTTTCATGAACATATTTAGTCTTAAATTCACTCAATATCATGATCTATTTGGCCATACAACTAGTCAAAGTTGTCTTGGAAAGTAGGTATTTGAGTGGGTCCACTTTGGCAAAGATAATGGTCTTATTATTGAGCATATAATGGGTTGAAAACACCATGGCTAATCTTGATTTTTCAATTAGGTTGTAATTATGTTTATAGTCAACTAATGTGTAGCTCAAATAGTATATAACTCATTCTTTCTCCTAACCATTATGTTGTGCCAAGAGTGCCCCCAAGGCACAATCTATCACTAAGGTATATTAAAGTAATGATTTTTTATGTGTAGATGGAGATCGAATAGATGTATTGGCTAGATATTATTTTAATTTCTCAAAGTCTTGTTGATAATTAGTATTCCATGATAAAATGGTATCTTTGTTCTAAACATGAGTGAAGGGATGGCATTTGCCTGCCAACTAAGATATTAACCACCTAATAGATTAGATCTTCCCTACAGGCTATAGAGTTTATTTATATTATATGGTGAAGGAATTTATATAATGGTTTAACTTTGGATAGAGAAAATTCAATACCCCTACAAAAAATAATGAGACCTAAAAATTTACTTGAATTAATGCCAAAGATTCACCTTTTAGGGTTAATGCTTACCTTGTATTCAAAAAATATTAAAATATTATTCATAATACATATCAATGTCCTACTCTACTATTTTATTTTCCCAAAATATCATCCACATCAATAATATCATACATTATGTCATGAAAAATGACAATCATGGCACATTGATATGTGGCACTGACATTCTTAAGGGCAAAATGCATCACTTTATAATATAACAACCCTCATGGAGTGGTGAAAATTTAATTTTTTTGGTATGTGGGTTTGATTTTGATCTGATCATATCATGAGAAGCCATACATAAGAGATAAAATCTCATACTCTATCATGGAATCCCCAATCATATCAATGTTTGATAAAGGAAAGTAATCCTTTGGACATACTTTATTGATATCTCAAAATTTGGTACATAATTGGATTCCTTATGGATTTTTTTACAAGGAATATTTTGGATATCTAATCTAAATAATTAAGAGGATGGATACACCATGCCTCCAATAGTTTTTTTTTATTATTTATTGACAAGTAAAGCTATGTGAAGGTGAATGTTTCTCAAATTTTATTAGATTATCTTAGCATCAGGGTGTATAATAAGGTGAAGCACAACTAAAGTAGGGTCCAAGACAAGAATATATAAATAAAACAATGAAAAACTATCAATAAAATCCTGAAGGAGGGAAGGAAGAAGGTCACATTCCTCTTTAGTGAGGGATTTTCTAAGTTTGATCCAGTTAGGATTAGAAGGTTTTCCAATGTTGACTTCAGTGGTATCCTCTATAATTAGTGAGGAACCATATTATAAAATAGTCATCAAAGTGGTACATTAGACTTAATATTCATTAATGGTATATAAATTCTCATCAATTTCATGCATGAATCTAAATCACCAAGGTCTAGAAAATGCCATTTGACAAAGGATTGTGTGAAATCCTAAGCTAATTGATCAAATACTTGAAAATACTTTGAGCTAATTCCTAAGTGGCATTAAATTTAATTAATAAATAAGTCATGATATTTATTTGAAAGAGGGTTAACTTCCCCATCCAATGGTGCCTGAAATAGGTCTTCATCATGGGACTCATCTTTTTCTTTACTTATACCCTGGTCCAAAAGTGCCTAAAAGAGGTTTTCACTTTGGGGCCTCAATGTTTGATTTTATTTTTGTTTTTATTTGTGACTAAGGAATTTCACCTTATCTCCAAAATAGGTATCAAGGTCCAATGTAATAGTAAATATTTATTTGTGATCACCAAGTAAAAAATTATCTTTGATGCCCATAAATTCATAAATTGCCTCATAATTATGAAAATCATATAATGGTGTATATGAATATTTTTGGTCCCAATCGATAAATTTAGGATGATGAAGTAAAATAAGGGAATAATATGAGACATCAATAATTGTACAAATGATATTGGGGTCAAATAAATTGGTATCATTCAACTCATTGTTAATGTTATAATAAGACTTTGCATCATTGTCTACATTATCTATGTTAGATGATAAATCATTGTCACTCTAGAGATTTAAAGGGTCACCCCTAATAGTTTGTATCCAATACCTCAAGTTCCTTTGCATTTTATAATTGATACTAGCTCAATAATTCTTTGTTATTTCCCCCAGGCCTTTGCCCTTGTAGGCTTGATATCCATTATCTTGTTTAGAATAGGATACTTGGTGTTTTGGTATAAAGTGGAAAAATCATCATTGTACAACAATGAATAATCATTAGCCTTAATTTTTTCTTTCTCTTGGGAAGAGGTTTTGATGAAAACCATAGTTATTTTTTGACAAGAATCATCCTTCTTTCACCATTCCATTTTGATAGCTTTCACTTTAGGTCTACCATATAATTTAGGCATTTTAGTCATTTTGGATATATGAAATGCATTACCAATTTTGTATTCACCAAATCCATTTTATTAAATAGTAAAATTATTGGCTATTGTAATAGGTGGTGTAGATGAAGTGGAGGTAAGGGTGCTTGAATCCACATAATTAAATTCAAGCAGTTGATCAACTATATTCTTATCCTTTTTCAGAATAGGATCTATGCTAAAGTGATAGTTATAGCTTTCATATTATAATTCTAAATGTTTAAATAATTGGTATGGTTTCATGTCAATAAGAATAGTAACTTCTAACCCTGAATGGGGAGAATTGATACAATGATGAAGAGTAGAAGGTACAGCATGCACTTCATGAATCCATGGCCACCCAAGAATAAAGTTATATGATAGTTATAAATCAATAACATGGCACAAATTATTGTGAGTTAGAGTCCCCATGATAATAGGTAAATGAATGGTACCTTGAGATGCATGTTCCTCATTATCATAGGCTTTGATAGTGATAGCATTTGGATAAAGATCTATAGTTATGTAGCCAAAGTGTTTGACCATCTTCACAATTTCAATAATTCTCCTTGAACTATTATTTATGAGGAATTTTTTAAATTTATGCCAGGAAATGATTGATTCTATGTAAAGTGGGTTATTATGCAAAGGTCCAAGGGATGACATATCTATTTAATCAAATGTAAGTTTCTCATATGGAGCCAAATGACTCACAAGTGTTTGAAATTTTTCTAGTGAAATGTCACTTAGGACCTTATACTAACTTATATAAGTTCATTTAATATGTTCTCATGGAAATTTAATATATGCAAAATATCTAAAATAGAAATTTGCACAAGTATCTTTTGTAGTTATTCCACAATATCATAAGGTTTTCACTAATAAGAGTAATGGGCTTGATATTCTAAATTAGAGGACCTTTAATGATATTTTTGGAGGAAGATGGTGTGGAACCTTGAATTGTACCTTAGAGCATCAAGTTGTGATTACATAACCTTGAGTCAACAAAGGGTTAATATAATTAGAATAAAAGGAATTAAGGCCTAAAATGGTGTCTCTTAGATGTTGATTAACATTTGGGCTATTACGATCCAAATGAGGATTATCAATAAATAGCAGTGGGGGAAATAAAATGTATGGTGAAGGTCATTGGGTGTTGTTTTCAATTGGTTTATGATTGATATTAATGGTATCCATATGTCCACTAGTGATGTGACCTAAAAAATTATAGTCATAAGGGACATTTTTATAATTAACTTGATTGGAATGGGTATATTAACCTTGATTCTAGTTTTGTTGATGTTGGTTTTATCTCTAATTTCAATTGTGAGGATGTCTATTTTGATTCAGGTTGTGGGATTGATGTTGATTATTGGCATTATGCTGTGAAAAGGGTTTTGATAAATATCAAAATCTCAATTAGATGTCATGGATACATTATCCAATGTTATTTCACCACTTTAAATCAAATCTTGAATAAGATGGTGAAGTTGTACATATTTGTAAATAAAATGACCTTTAACCTAATGATAATCAGAAAAGTCATTCTTATTATACCAATCAAGTTTATGTTAGTTTTATGTAAATGGTTTTGGCACTAGACAAATAATCATGTTAGCAGCCAATAATATTTGTAAAACTATCTCAATAAGTTTGCTAAGATTACTAAAAAATATCTTGTGATAATTATCTCTTCTTGGATGTGGTCTTTTTAAAGTATAGGTTGAGTAGGTGGGTTTATTTGAATAGGATATGGTTGCACCTTTTTCACATGCTAATATTTAGTTACCCCATATCCTATAACATTTCTATTCCTATTGAATTTTTTGGGCTTCTATGATGTACTTGATTGCACTTGTGCAAGAGTTTGTGTTTGATCCTTATTTTGGGCTTGGTTTTGAGATTAAATCTTGTTATCCCTTTGTTTATGAGGGATTATTTAATATCTATTCTCTTGGAAAATCTTGAGGTTATGAGCTAGATCAAACTATAGATTGGTAGTGAATATTATGACTAGTTATTTATCAGAAATATTATGTGGGATTTAGCTAGCTAATGAGAACCACCATTGTTAATAAGTAGTAAATATTTCTTCTCCTCATTGTTTAGTCTGGCATAGATCAACCATAGTTAGCTCATGTTTGACATTGAAAGAGAAGTGTTGCACAAATCTCTCAGACAAGTCATCAAAGTTATCAACATAATTCTTGGGTAGACCAAGGAACCATTCTAAAGAGTGCTCAACCAAATTGTGAGGAAACAAGAAAATTAAGTATATAGGTCTATACTCAACTTCTTGACATGCCACCAAAAATTATTTTAGATGATCCTTGGGATCACCTTTCCCTTTTTAATTTGAAAATTAGGGAATATTAAAGTGATGCAAAAAATGTATCTAAAAATATCTCATATCAAACGGATAAGAGCATATATCATCCAGTTTAAACTTCTTAATCTGATTTCCTACATAGATGGTTGACACTACATTTTTGACCTCTTGTAAATGCTAAAATATAGGACCAAAATGAGAAGAAGTGGGTAATTTTTTTGGGTATTCAAAGGTACATTACTTTGTGTCATAACCCTAATTTTACATAAAATTTAAAACTTATAAAAATAGAGATTATGCTCTAACTAAAAATTCATTGGCCAATGAAAATGATTCCAAAATCAAAATAAGACTATTTGATTAACTAGAAGAAGAGAAGCTCATAAAATCAACATGCACAACATCGCTCACAATGCAAGGTCTTTAAAAGGATCTAAATCCCTATCATAAATTTTCATACATTATGGGCTTAAACCTATTGAGGTCAACATACCCCTATTTTTGAAAAATGAGGAACCTTGTTTAATTTTGTAAATTGTGTTATAAATTAACATTAAAATTGATCAAAATGCACTATTGAATATCATGAATAATTGACATGTTTACATGTAATCCTTGTTTTAATTCATTCAATGTTTATAATGTTTGATTCTTGTGTTTCCATGTTGTAGGTTTTATGAAGTTCCATTTGAATTAATAGTGTTGAGGGTTTTATGTTTTAATTCTAATTTAACCCTTTTGATTAACATTTCATCTTTAGTCAATTAATTGAATCCATGTTCAAATCATGTTTTTGATAAAGTAAGGTGGCAGACCAGGGGTCAAACCCTTACAAAGTAGAGAAAACAAGAAGACATTCAAACAAAATATGCCTTTTGAAAAGAGACAACACGATCAGCATACCAACAGACACAACAAACTAAAATAAAACATGAAATAGAAAGATGAGAGTCAGAGAGATTTATCCTTACATAACCATTGATTTGAGGAGGTCATTCAGTTTCTTAGTATTCTCCACATTGATAGCAGGTGTAGTATTACCCAATTCCTTTAGAATAGACATGTTTAGGAGAATAGAATTCTGGAGCCCAGTGGTGAAGTTCTGCTCTAGCTTCTGAATGTGACCCTTCAGGGCAGCAATTTCAGATTTCAAACCAATTTTAGTCTCAATTTCCTTGTCAACTTCCTTCATATACATGTTTCTCTCTTTGTTAGCATTTTTTGCAATGTTAGCACCATCCTCCACAGTAGCCTCAAATTCCCTTGTCTCTTACTTACCTTTAGTATCCTCAGAGATTTCTTGAACTTCCCAATTCCTTAGACTCTTCCTCCTAGGTGGCTTCCTCTAAGGTACTTTATGAATAGTCAATAAGCCTAGCCTTAGGAGTGGGTTTGCTAGCAATCTACCCTGACCATCGAACTCTGTAGGAGAATCCCTCCTTACTAACCTTATTAAACATATAAGATTTACCGCCTTGACCCCCAGTGGTCCTACCAAGATTTTTATGGGTCCCCACAGTGGTCCCCCCAATATTCTCTTCCCCAGCATAAAGCTTCCTCTTCTTGCCCTTCATTCTCACAAAGGAGCCAGGGGTGTTAACAGGGGTCTCCTCAGGAGTAGAGAAGGAGACTTCTTTAGTTTTGGTAGAAATAGGGGAAAGATAGGGCTCCTCGATAGCATCACTATCCAAAGGATTAGAAGAAATATCCCTGCTATCAATTCTGATAGTCTTGGATGGCTCAAGGGCATAGTGGAAATTATACAAATAGAAAATGAGGCCTTGATAGAGGGGGATAGGATTCATATCAGGTTTTTTTGCCATTTTTGCTCTCACCCCAAGGATAAAATGTTCTAGAGAGGAGAGCAGATAAAAGGGAAAACTGATAAGAGCATTATGCCTAAAGTGATTGAAAAGGGGGAGATGGTAACTATAGAACTTGGTGAATCATCCTTAAAGTGTGAAATAATTCATGAGGATGAAGCACACTCTATCCCATGGCTCATGTAATTTAGCTCAATCGAAACCTCCTTGGTAAGGAACAAGTTCTTCACCTTCTCCTAGGAACAATTTATGGCTTGAGAGGTCCATGATTTTTGTTTTCCTTTGTAGCTTCATCCCCTGCATGGACATGCCTATAGCCATAGATATTACCTTTTCAAAAATCTCAAAGTTGATTCCTCCAATAATGACTCACCTATTTAACCAAGACCTCATGAATTGCTTGAACAAGTTTTCATCAAACCCATTGAGCCTCTCCAGGTATGGGCTAATCCCCCCCTCTTTACAGTAGTGCCAAACTAATGGATTATATTTGAACTCACATCAAGAGATTGGTTCCATTCAAATTCTATCTCCCCTCATTTTAGATTTATAGACCAGACCTGTAGGGTTCCCAATTTTAACCTTCGTAGTTGAAGTGGTTACAAGCCCTTACTCCTGAATATGCATAATGAAGTGCATAATTCAAAATATTATGCAGAGATGGTGTTTACTCTTCCCATGATTAAAAATCATTTCATAGTGATATCCATAATGAAGTTCACGTGCCTTAACACCTTGGTACAATAAATCATGAATGATTATCAAAAGAGTACAATAGGCATCAAACTCCAAGATCCATGTTCGCACCCTCCAAATGGACTACCTAAAAGAGATATCCTTCTCATAAGTCTTAATCATCCTTGACAAGTCATTTCCTTTTGGATAATATCACTAATGTTTAAAGGAATATGAACTACTTGGCGCCAACATCGCCAATTTGAAAATTGTTGGCTGAGATTGGCACAGGCATCAGAAACACTATTTCCCTCTCTATAAATATGTGAAATATCCACTCTAGAAAACTTATACAAAATAAATTGGATACACCTAATGATATATTTTAGCTTAATTCCCACATTTGAAGCTTTATTAACTGCATCTATGACATTTTAGAGTCCCCCTGTATACTCAAGTTCCTTATACCTAGGGATATAGCCAATTTTAAACCCCATAGGAGAGACATTGCTTCAACATAGTTATTACTCTGGTATCCTATTCCACCAACATAGATAGAAATCATCCATCCTTTGTCATTCCTTATAATCCCTCCTCCACTAGTTTTACTATCAGACTTGGAGGCCCCATCAAAGTTAAGTTTCATCCAGTTAGGCTTTGGGGGAATCCATTTAGTATTAAGTCTCTATAGAATTTTGGAATTATTATAAGTAGCAATATGGTTTAAAACCTTCCATTTAGCTGAAATTTGATTTTCTACTTGAGTTAGGGGTTTCTCCACAGAATGAATATGGGTAGTGGTGACATTTTCCATAAGAGTCTTAACAAAAGAATGAAACACCTGAGAGGCATTTCTAGCAGTGTCCCTGAGAATTTTGTGGTTGCCAAATCAAATAGGGTAGAGTTTGATTCCATAATTCTATGAGCCAGGGATGGGTAAAGGTAGGATTATAGCCAATGATAACTTCCTTAAGGTCAAAGTTATAGACCCACTCAATACCAAAGTTATTTAGGATTATGCCCCATAGTTCCTGGACAAAATCATAGTGAATGAAAAGGTGACAAACTATTTCCTCTTTTGAATAGCACAAATAACATATGTTGACTAGGGTAAACCCTCTCTTTTGAAGGTTGTCTTGTGTTAAGATTTTGTTATGCACAATAGCCCACCAAAACATGTTAATTTTTGGTATAAGTTTATAATTCCATACCTTTTTCCATAACTCTTTATTTTGAACCTCAAGAATCAGTAATTGATAAGTAGACTTAATAGAGAACCATCCATTCTTTTCTGGTCACCAGTACTATTCATCTTCATGGGGAAAGAAAGGGATTTTGATCCCCTGAATCAATTTCTAAATCTATAAAACTCTAGGGAAGAGTTTAGGCCGATGAGCATAGCAATCTGATAGATTTTTCCAGCTCCTCATGCCATTGTTATTATCCATGTAATCACTGACTCTATCTCCAAAAAAATGAGTAGCAATGTCAGCAATCTCTCCATAGTTTCCTTGTGTGATGAGAGCCTTGTCCTTTAACCAAATGCCATCCCAATATTTAATTTTCTAGCCATTTCCTAGTTTACATCTAATTCCTTGCTTAAGAAGGCTTCTACTTTTTATCATTTTATTCCATATCACAGATCCCTAGGGTAACCCCATCTATTGAAGAAAGTTGGAACCATCAATGCTATGCATATATTTGGCATACATTATTTCCCCCCAATCATTATTTTTATGAATCAGGTTCCAATTAATTTTGGAGAGAAGGGATTTGTTCATGTTCTTAATAGACCTAATATTGAGGCCACCCTATGATTTTAGAAGATGCACTTTTTCCCATCTAACTAAAGACATTCTCTGTTTATCTTCTAGTCCTGTCCATAAGAATTTTCTTTGAATCTATTTCAATTTGTCAGCAAAATATGTAGGAATTTTAAAGAGAGATAGGAAGTAGGTAGGAATCCCTTGAAGAGAGGCCCGAAGAAGCTACAATTTGCTAGCACTACTGAGAAGTTTCCCTTTCCAACCAAGAAGTTTCTTCTGATTTATTTCCAAAATTCCACTCCAAAAACCAAGAGATGCCTCTTTGACCATGAGGGGAAGACCCAAATAGGTAGCTGGTAGGACAACTTTAGCACATTCAAGTATGTCAATGATTATTTGTCTAAGGTCATTAGGAGTATTAAAGAAGTACACATTGCTTTTTCAGAGATTTATGCTTTGCCTAGACTCTATGGCATAGTTATTTAAAATATTATTCCATCTCTTAGCTTCAATCACTGAGGAGATGCTAAAAAGAATGGTATCATCCACAAGTTATTGCACCACCATAAGATAAAGGGAGGAGGTAGGCTTAATGACCACTAAATTTTTAGAGGCTATATCAGCTTGTATGTATCTTTCTAGTGCCTCTACCATTATGATGAATAAGTAAGGGGAGAGAGGGTCCCCTTGGTAGATTCCTCTCGAAGAAAAGAAGAATCCTCTAGGGATCCCATTGACCAAAACTAAAAATTTTGTATATGAGAAAGCATTCCACATCAGGTGAGACATTTTATCATTAAACCCAAATTTTTTGATGACTTGGAATAGAAAAGTCTAAGAGACCCTATCATATGCTTTAGAAATGTCTAGCTTAAGAGCCATACCAGGGATTCTACTCTTCTCCATGGAATGAATAGTTTCATGAGTGGTAATCACAGCATCAAGAATCTGTCAGCCTGAGACAAAGCCTTTTTGGGTAGGGGAAATAATTTTGTCTAATAAAGGTTGGATCCTCATAACCAACACTTTAGTGCAGAGCTTATAGATAGTGTTACATAGACTAATAGGTCTAAAATTTGTAAGGTGTGTGGGCTGTGACTTTTTAGGAACAAGTACTATGAAAGTATTATTAGCTTGTTTCAGAAGTTTACCTGATCTAAAAAAGTCATGTACAGTAGTAGTAAGATTTGATCCCACTATATCCCAATATTTTTGGAAGAATATAGGAGGGAAGCCATCAGGACCCGAGGCTTTGAGTGCACCCATGGAAAATAAAATAGAACAGACTTCCTCCTCAGATATAGGCCTTAACATTTCCAAATTATCTTCCTCAATTATCAAACAAGGGATTTTATCAATGAATTGGTTCATAGTTCCATCATTCCCATCCTCATTATTTTGTTTAGTGAGAAAATTCTAAAAGAATACCTTGGCTTGTTCCCCTATCTCATTATCTTCAGTTATAATGTTGCCATTATCCAAACATAGCTTTGTTATGGAGTTGGCCTTCTTGTGTTTCATGGCTGAGATATGAAAGAAGGCCGTGTTCCTGTCCCCCTCTTTGAGCCACTGAACTCAAGATTTTTGTTTCTAGAAAACCTCTTCTCTATCCATAAGGTTATTCCATTAAGAAGTTAGGGCATTCTCTTCTTTAGAAGTGGCTTATGAATCATCACCTTGAGCCATCCACTACTGAATATCTAAAAGTTTTCTAGATATGTTTTTCTTTTGATGAAAACCTGACCAAAGATGTATCTATTCCATCCATAAACTTCTTGTTTGATACGCTAATTTTTTTTGACTATTCTAAACATAGGAGTGCCTTGGATAGGAATTTTTCACCATTGGGCCACCATTTGTCTAAATTCTTTGTGTTTGGTCCATATATCTTCAAAATAAAAGGGGAAAGGACCACATTGTCCCTACTCTCTCTAGCTGAGGAAGATTGGGCAATGATCAGACATGGTTCTAGGAAAAGCCTGCACATGTATATTATGATAATCATTCTAGTTACTCAAGATAAGAAATTTGTCTAACTTGAATCATTTGATCTCCTCTTTTTCTGTTGGACTAGGTGAAGTTTTGATTTTGCAATTCAATATCCAACAATCCTCAATCATTTATAAATTCAACAAAGTCAAACATGTTATCAGAGTAATCAATAATCCCACCCTATTTCTTAGAAGGGTATAGTGGAGTGTTAAAATCTCTAGCTAGCATCCATCTAGTATTATGGGAGTTAATCCTTAAGTTACTCAAATCTATCCATAAATTTTGCCTCAATGCTCTGTTATTCGAGCCATAGACATTGATCAATGACCAGTTTAAAGAGGATATAGAGAAGTTGATAATCAAGAAATGTTTATTAGAAGCCATATGAGGTCGCTGAATTTTAGTACTATTCCACATAGTTACAATCCCACTTGAATCCCCTTCAGCTGGACTAATGCAAAAAGCAGCCTTAAGCCATATGTAGTCAACTATTTTCTTAAAACTTTCCTCATTCATCTTGACTTCTTGGAGTAATAAAATATCTAATTTATTATCTAGAATGCAGTTTTTAACGTCAAACTATTTTGAAGGACTGTTAAATCCCCTCAGGTTCCAAGATAAAATTCTCATTTAGAGGATTTGAGGGAATCGGTCTCTAGTGTTTTCTATTTATCACTAGCAATCTCCCTGGCAATCTCTCTTTGTCTTGTTTCTCTTAGGGTTGGTCTCCCTTGTTTAGGATTGGTGCCAACATCTATATATTTTTTACCTTTGTAGTTCTTTTTATTTAGGGTAACCCATTCTTCTTGATCATTGCTACTATCATCTTGTCCTATTTCACCTGTTACTGAATAATTGCCTACTTGGTCACCGACTTCTAAGGCATGGAAAATATCTGTGTTTAAATGTAAGGCTGCTTCTCCTTCAGTAACTACTATTTTTGGAGTTAGTTTCACCTACCCATATCTTAACACTTTACCTTCTGCATTATCCCAATCTATTGGTTGGACACTTATTTCTCCTTCCTCAGCCATATTGGTCTGTGATCTAATGGGTTAACTGTGTCTATTATAACCTTCTAACTATCACTGTCTAAGACCTTGTTATTTTCCTCTAAGACAACTTTTTCCCCATTACCAGAGACCTCCTCCTTGCCTGCCTTATCCCTTACCTTTTCAGTATTATTAGAGTTTTTTGCATTAACCCCATTCCCTGACTGCCAAAATTTCTAGGTTTGTGAGACTGATCCTTACCTTCAACTGGGGAATCATCTTTCCTTCATGTTTGCTTCATCTTACATTGTGTCAAATCATGTTAAAAAACCTTACTATAAATATTTTGGCCTAAGTTATTTTGAATTGGGTTCATAATTATGCAAGTTTATTTTTTAAATAAATTCAAATTTATGTGGGAACATTTTATTATATTTTAAACCTAGTTTAAACTTTAGTTTAAGTTCTAATCATGTTTATTAATACAACTAAAAATTTAGTTTAAATTTTTTCCCTAAGTTATTTATACTCCTAAACCCTTACCTTACTTATTTCATTTTTCATAAGAATGAATCAAATGTAAAGATGTCAAGTGTCCTAATATCGGGAGCTTAAAGTGAAGATCAATGATCCATAGACAAAGTTAGAGTAAATAATTCAAAATAATTGATTGATGGTGCACATTAATAATGTAAATAAGATCCAATGATGAGTGAGGAATCAAAGTGTCAAATGATTCTAAAATAAAATGCAAGAGTGACAAGTGTCATAATATTTGAAAAGCTATAACAGATCTAATAGTAGTGAAG
The DNA here is from genome assembly GCA_037957365.1 of Torreya grandis. Taxonomy (NCBI): domain Eukaryota; kingdom Viridiplantae; phylum Streptophyta; class Pinopsida; order Cupressales; family Taxaceae; genus Torreya; species Torreya grandis. The sequence continues at coordinate 29,891 of JARHVA010008228.1, read as the reverse complement.
GTCAATAAGTAAAAGATGATGAGAAGGAATGAAAGAGTGACAAGTGTCACAATCTTGACAAGTGATCAAGCAGATCAATGGCCCACACTTGATCTTATGAATAAGCAGATTGATAAAGTGCATTTAATCTCATAGAATGAATATCAATGACCTATATTCAATCATACATTCAATATTGATAGTGCAATTAGATTAAACAATTCAAGAAACCTAGATCAAATTATATGCTATCACATAGTGTAAAAACATTCTAGTGATGAAGAATGTTTACAAGGTACATAGAGAGCCCATAGAGCTACCAAGTGGTACACTCTTGGGAGCTCAGATGTAAGATCAATAGCCCATGATGAAGTCAAGGCTAGGAAGACTTCTTAAGATATCAATGGTGAAAATTGATTGAGCTTTAATATTTCACAAGGTAAAAATCATGTCCAAAAGTGACAAATGGTCATATTTTAAATAAATTAATAGTGTGACATGATAGTGACATATAGGTAGAACACATCACCCTAGAATATCTTATGGACTTGAATACATGAAAGGTATAAATGTGACATCTAAATGTAATCTAAGGCACTAAATATCATAATCCAAAATTAATTTCCACCATTAAAGATTTACATAAACCTTCAAAAACCCTAGAGTGTATAGAAAACCCTAGGTTCTCTTTGAATTCACTATGATTTAGTCAAGAAGAGTTGAATTATTACATGCAAAAGGATAATTTGATTGGAATTATAGAAATGAAATATCATAAACATGTTTCAAAGCAAGAAGTTGAACTATATTTAACATCATACGTAGAAGGTCATGTGTTCAAAGACATGGAGTTTGTAGCTATTTATTTGAACATAGGGGATAACAATTGTTATAAACTATTATAGATAATTGAGAACCAACCAACTATCACCAAGGAAAAAGAGAAGATTCTCTCATCAAAGAGACTATATGATGACATTGTATCCATCTAGATGATTGAAACTCACTATGCAATTAGAAAACTAGGGGTACTTCATTGCATTAATATTATTGGTCCCATATTTAAAAAAGCTAAAATAGACAAGGGCATGTTAATTAATGAACACAATCTGAGGAAAGTTGTTTACATTTCCCCAATTTCATTTTAGTCTTATTACAAACTTCCCAAGCCCCAAATTGACCAAACCTCAATTAATTCATGAGCTAAGCAACACAACATGATAGACACCCTAGCTATGTGGTTAGAATTTGGTAACCAAGTTGTTATAAACCCTATAAAGAACATCCCAATAAGTCAATTTAGACCTGAAATTAGGATGGTGATGATCATGATGAATAATTTATATGGATGTGTAAATACAACATATGTAAATCCAATGTGGGTACCCATGGTGTATTTCATCATCGAAAAGGTGATAATTCCTCCATTGGGTGAGATAATTAGCATCTCCTTGAGTAGACAAATATATGCAATCAAGCATAGGAAGAAGAAAAAGTTTTACATGATGTCTTATCTTTTAGATACCCTATGTTCAACCAAAAAAATTCACAACTAGAGAGAATAGTCTCCAAATGGTACTCAAAACATCTCCCAATATTATTCCAAGTTGCACATCTATAAGTATAGATACCACATTCAATTTATTAATGATTATGTCTACCCGGCACTAAGTGAAGTTATAACTAGTGTCCCTATGGAGAGATTTATCCCTCTAATCAAGAAATATATTGAAGCAATGGGAGACATATGGTTATACCCTGAATGTACTATTATGAGGATTGAAGGAACTCAAAATTCTCTTCTCAATTTACCAATCCATGTCCTTGATAAACTAGCAAAACAAGAGGTGACCTATAAATTGTTTCATGCTATAGACAACCTTTGAAAAACTAAGATAAAATGAATCCTACATAGATTTCCAATGACAATTGGCAAGACAACTTTTAGACAGTGGGATCATATTGAGGCTGCATCAAAACACAGATTGTCTTTCAACCTACAAATGGATGATCTTAGGCAATGGGACCCTTATAGTAAGGTAAAAGAGAATTTAAGGATCAAGGGTATTTTGAATGTATCATATGAGAATAAGCTGAGTTTATTTGACTTGATATACATTAAAGCATCCTCATATTTTAAAGTAACTAGAAGATTGAAGGAGCACAACATAGAACCTGAGTCTAGATTGAATAGAGACTAGAAAATAGAAGATAGATGGAAATATGAGCATGAGCCTAGTTCATTTGATTGGTGTTGGTTCTTATAAGTTGTTATCAGTAGAAGTAAAAATAGAACATGGACTAGAAGATAGGAGGCTTGATGAAATTTCTTCAATTTCATCAGCTCCTAAATCATCTAAGGTAGTAGAGCAAGAGCTACCTCAAGAGGAGGTGCATATGATATCTATAGATCCTAATGAGTCTTTTGAGGATAAATTGAAGATGATATCCATGGATTATGAGATAGATTCAGACAAAGAGGAAACAAGTGTTGAGAAAACTAAGAAAGAGAAGGATAAATGGAAGTCTTTAGACTTGGTTCCTATTAATACTCCAAAGAGAAAAACTGAGATTGCCATTGTTCCAAAGGAAAAGAAACTAAGGATAACCATCACTCCTCATTTGATGAATTCAACTTGTTTAGCAAGGAAAACATATTATATGGTCCACCTATCCCTAAGTAGTTCATTTATGAGCTGAGGATAGAAAATGTTCCCATTAGTCACCATCCATGAAAAAATGTGAAAGCTACTAATATCCCTCTATAATTAGAATTTAAACCTTGGATCATTTATCTATAAGAAGAAGTAGTAAGGAGATTAGCTATTCTGAGTTAGCCATCAACCCAATCAAAAGTAGAGGTCCCAATTACACATGTGACCCAATCTTCAGTTAGAGTCAGATTTGATCCAAAGACTATTGGTTTGCAAATTGTGACTAAGAAAATAGTCAAGTAGGGTGGTAAAGAAATCATATATCAAAAGGTGGATCCCTTGAATAGTTTGATTGAGGAGAAAAGATAGAGACCTGGTGAGGATCCAATATTTGAGGAGGATGTATTATAGCTAGCTCAAGCAAAATCATAATAGTTTCAAGTTTCTATCAAAGGCCTAAAGTAATAAAATAAGAACTTAGAGTAGTAGTCTATCTTAACAGTGCTAGGGGATATTACCAATAAGTTTGAGGGTATTATCTATGATAAAGTTTATTCCTTTAAGACAATAAGGTCTAAGCTAGATATAGTGAATAATTAAAATTATATGGATATGATTCAAGTAAATCATTTGTAGACTTCAAGAAATAAGGCAAAGGAATTGATTAATATATTAAGAGAGGACCAAATTCCTAATTTAAAAATAGTTAGTTTATCCCATTTAAATATGGATATGGTAATATTAATTGATAAAATCAAAGATTTGAATAAATGGTCTAGAGGCATGGATGATCTTTCAAAGGATTTCAAATAGTTAGAAAACTAGATGGTGCATATATTGGGTGGCTTGATCAAAGACCCAACTACACTTAGTCCGATTAGCTTGATAACAGATGAGGAGTTCAAACATAGAACTACTCAATTCATGCATGAGGTGAGGAGTAAAAGCCAAGGCAAAAAAGGGTAGATAATAAAAGGATATTAGAAATGATCCTATCTATAGAGGAGAGGATTGGTGATGCTAGAATCATCAAGGAAGTAATGGGTAGAGTTAACAAAGACTTGAAAGACATGGTAGCTCAAGAAGAAGATATTTTCATGTAGCCCATTATAAATTTCAATATGATTAATGAACAACATGATAAGGTAATGAAGATGAATCAACAAAAGCAACAAAGAGATTATCAAAGTCAATTTTTTTGATTTAGCATATTCTCTTGTTTAGAAACATGTATATCATTTAAAAAGAGAATATTTTATTTTGTAATAGCATGTGCAACTTGTAAAACACATTACTTATAGGTCAGCCAATTTTGTAAAGTGTCTATTTCTAGAATGTTTTAAATGGATAGTTATCCTTGACACTTTTTCAATTATCATTTGATATGACTGATCGACATACCTTAAAGTCTTCTATAAAATGGGTATTGTCATTTGTAAAAAAGAGGGAGTTTTAGAGTAAAAATTACTTTGTAAATTTGGGGTAAATTAATCCAAGCAAGGTAATTCTACAAGGATTGTCTCATATTTGTTTGTGTAATTTGTTATCATGGTTGCTTCCTCAACTAACTAGTTTGATCTAGGCAATAATTCAGATGATAATTCAGGTGATGGGTCCACCCTAATTGATGGCAAAACTTCTGGGAGCCATAACTTTTGCATCGTAGCTCCAATTGACTCGTCATTTGAACCGTTGGAAAGATAATAATGAGGGGAAAGTTGTGAGATGGAATCAAGCTCTGATCAATGAATTTTGACCCTTGATAACCTAATGGAAGTGCCCTAAATTTCAATTTTAGTAGTGTAGTCTAAAAATAGTAAGTTTCTAAAAATAATATTTCCTCAAATTTTGTATTGTTGTAAATCATGGAAGTCAAACCACTTAATATCCCGTGAGATTGGTGACCTTAAAAATCATATTCACACCTTCAAAACATTTATAAATGAATATGTAACCTAAAATATAAATTAGACATCTCTTCTCAGAGATAGGCATATGTTTGGGCCTACAATTTTGATTAGTAAAACATCTCTTTTCAGAGATAGAATTATTTGAATTGTGTTGTTCTTATTTATGAATTATCTTTCAACCAAATCTTTCCAGTTTTGAATCAGTGGTATCAGAGCAATTTGTCTTTAGAGTGTATGATCCTAAGGATGAGGTCAGATTACAGGAAGCTTGGGTAGAAAATAGAACCAGCAGACTATCCACCTATTTGCTTCAAATGACTTCAAATGGTGGACAAAACCAAGACATCAAATCCTTTCAAGGAAATGGTGAATGAATCCCTCCAATAGTATCAAGTGTAGATGCTACAACAATTCACTCAAATTCTCCAACAAATCTTGATGGGAAATTCTGGCTCCTCATCTGCACCTGCACATCCTTTTAGTGCCCCAACACCCTTCAAGGTTCAGGTGAATTTTGATATCCCTACATTTGAAGGCAAAATCAATGCTGATGTAGTATAAAATTGGTTGGATCAATTTTCATCTTATTTTTCTATAAATAAATTCACTAATAAAGAGAAGATTACTTTTGCTCTTTTGAAAGCATCATTGCTTGTCAAAAATTGGTGGGAAGTGTATAAAAAGAGATTCAATGTAGATGATCTTGGCCTTGAGATAGAACCTACATGGGATGATTTCATAGAAGCTATAAAGGAATAATATTACCCCATTGGAGCATATGAGGATCTGTATATAGAGTGGCAACAACTTCACAAGGTAAGGAATAGTCTATTCAAGATTACACTAACATTTTTCATTTTCTATCTACGAGATTGGGCATCTAAGAAAGTGAGAAACATAAGGTTCTCAAATATCATGGTGGTCTACAATGGTACATATGAGGAGAAATGAAACTCTTCAATTTAGAAACCATCGGTGAGGCATACAAGTTCATAGTGAAGATTGAGCAGAAGCATGGAAGAGTGAATATAAAGAATCAGTGTTTAAAATGGAAAAGGGACAAAAAAGGTCAAACATGAGGCCAAAATTGGAAGCAAAAGGAAGGAAATATTGGGAAGTGGTGTGATTATCACAAATATAGAACTCACTACAAAGAAGAATGTCAATCCATCAAGTCACTACTTTTTGAGTCATAATCCTTAACATCTACTGCTCTACCTCATACAGACCCTGCAGTCAAAGAGGTTAAAGAAGAAATTGTATATGTTGATATTGAAGCCATTTTTGCTTCATCACAAACCCACGATGAGATATTAGATGACAAGGAAAGGTTGTTTCACTCTAAGTTATGGGTGAAAGGTAAGCCTCTACATTTCATTCTTGATAGTAGAAGTCAAAAGAATTTAATCTCTGCTAATGTTATGAAAATCCTAAGTCTATCCATGAAGCCTCACCCAAAGCCATATAGTATTGGATGGTTGAGTCCAGGGAGAAACCTCTTTGTCACCCACTAATATCTTCTCTCATATGCAATAAAACCTTTCCAAGATTAGGTCTTATGTGATGTGGTCAATCTAGATGTTTGTGATGTACTCTTTGGTTAGTCATTCATGTATGATCGACATGGCATCTATGAATCAAGAACTCAAAGGATCACTCTCACTCTTGAAACATGACACTATAGGGTACCAAAAGTACCACCTTCTACATTTGTCTCTCTGATTAGTGCCAAGAAATTTGTTCTCATGGTGGTCAAGCCAAAAGAATCCAAAAGGGTTGATGTTACAGCCCTGACTACACAAACAACACAACAACATAAGTAAATAGATACCAAGCTGAAGAAGTTCATCACCTTCCATCTACAGATTGATGGTCAGACAGATATGGTGAACAATCAGGCCCTGTATAGTTCTATAAATCACAGTCCCTTCCAAGTATGCATCAGGAATCAAATTAAAGTAAAACTACCACACTTGATGACAAATATTGATTCAATGGGGACCATTGCTTCTCAAGGAGGGAGGAATGATCTGAGCAATAATTCAGATGATAATTCAGGTGATGGGTCTACCCCAATTGATGGTGGAACTTTTGACAGCCATAAATTTTGCATCGTATCTCTAATTGACTCATTGTTTAAACCATTAGAAAGCTAATAATGAGGGGAACATCATGAGATGGCATTGAGCTTTTTTTGATTAACTTTAACCCCCAAAAACCCAATGGAAGTGCCCCAAATTTCAATTTTATTAGTGCAATCTAAAAATAGTAATTCCTCAAATTCTGTATTGTTGTAAATCATGGAAGTCAAACCACTTAATCTCCCTCAAGATAGATGACCTTCCACATCCTCCTCACACCTTCACAACATGTATAAATGAAGATGTAACCCGAAATGGAAATCAAACATCTCTTCTTGGAGATAGGCATATGTTTGGGTCTACAATTTTGATTAATAAAACATCTCTTTTCAAAGATAACATTATTTGAATTGTGTTTTTCTTATTTTTGAATTATCTTTCAGCCAAAGCTTTCAAGTTTTGGATCATGGTTTGATGTTTAGATGTGAATGGTTTTTATGGATTCTAGATGTGCATATTTGAATGTAGAGTTGTCAATTTATGATTATGCTAGATTGATTAAAAGATCTTAGATTCCTTTCATTTTTCTTGCTTTTCTTGCAAATTTTCTAATGCAATTTGCTTGTAGAAGTAAATATTTAAATTGAATATGATTTCTTATTTGCATTGTTTCAACTATCCTTAGAGATTTGCCTAGTATATGATAGGATCTATGATGTTGGCTATTTCATGTTATATATTCATTTGAGTGCATTTTTGGATGAAAT